>CM053029.1:528783-715686 GCA_028564925.1 Lithobates sylvaticus
CCCCCCCCCCATAGTATTACATGTACTCTATGATGACCCCCCCCCCCATAGTATTACATTGTACTCTTTGATCCCCCCCATAGTATTACATTTACTCTATAAACCCCCCCCCCCAAAAGTTTTACATTGAAACCTAATGATGACCCCCCAAAACCCAAAAACCCCCATAGTATTACTTTGTACTCTATGTTTGAACCCCCCCCCCCCCCCAAAGTATTACTTTGAAACCCTATGTTTCCCCCCCCCATATTTTACATTGTACTCTATGATGGAACCCTTTTTCCCCCCATATATTAAAATTGTACTCTAATGACCCCCCCCCCCAAGTTTTAACTTTGTATTTCCTTTTGATGACCCCCCCCCCCCCCTAGTTTTAACTTTTTTACTCTAAAGACCCCCCCCCAAGTATTACATTGTACCTTTTGATGCCCCCCGCCCTTTTTCCCCCAAAAGTATTACTTTTGAAACTCTATGATGATCCCCCCATAGTATTACTTTAAACTCTATATGATCCCCCCCCATAGAAATTAAACTTTGGAACCTATAAAATAAAAACCCCTTTTTCCCCCCAAAAAGTATTCCCTTGTACTCTATGATGACCCCCAAATATTACATTAAAAACTCTTGAGGACCCCCCCCTAGTATTAAAAATTTACCCCCTATGATGACCCCCCCCCCCCATAGTATTACTTTTTACTCTATTTTCCCCCCCCCCAAAAGTATTTCATTTTTACTCTTGATCCCCCCCCCCAATTTTTACTTTGTATCTTGTTTCCCCCCATGGGATTACATTTTTACCCCAAATGAACCCCCCCCCCAAAGTTTTTAACTTTGTACTCTTGATTCCCCCCCCCCATAGAATTCCCCAGGCCCCCTAAAAATCCCCCCCCCCCTTTAATATTACATTGTACCTATGAAAAACCCCCCATAGTATTACATTGAAAACTCTATGATGACCCCCCCCCCCCCACCCTTTAATACCCCCCCTTGATCATCCCCCCCGGGGGGGGGGGGGCCCCCCCCCCCAAATTTTCAATTTTCCCCTAATACCCCCCCCCCCTGTCCCCCCCCCTTTCCCCCCCAAATGACCCCCCCCCCCCCTTTTTCCCCCATGTACCCCCCTTCCCCCCCCCCCCATTAACCCCCCCCATTTCCCCATGACCCCCCCCCCCCTAGGTCCCCCCTTTTCCCCTTTGACCCCCCCCCTGTTTTCTTTTTTGGTACTCTTTTTGACCCCCCCCAATATTTTTACATTTTACCCCTAATACCCCCCCCAATTTTTACCATTTGTCCTCTAACCCCCCCCAAGTAATTTCCCCCCATTTAACCCCTTAAGACCCCCCCCCCCCCTTATTTCCCCCCCCCCCCATGCCCCCTCTTCCCCCCCCCCCCCCCCCCTTAACATTTACCCCCCCTATATAACCCCCCCCCCCAAAATTCCATTTCCCTAAGACCCCCCCCCCCCCAATTTAAAACCTTTGTACCCCCCCTATGACTTACCCCTCCCCCCATTTTTACATTGACTACTATTTCCCCCCCCCCCCCCCAACCCTTTTCATTTACCCCCCCTTATCCCCCCCCCTTTTATTATTCCCATTTTACCCCCTATTAATACCCCCCCCCCTGTTTTCCCCCTTTGTACCCCTTGATAAATCCCCCCCATTCCCCCCCCCTTTCCCCCCTTCTTGATATCCCCCCCCCCCATCCGTTTTAAATTTCTCTATGATATCCCCCCATGTATTTCCATTTTACCCCCTTTAATGATGAACCCCACCCCCCTTTAAATTTAAATACATTTCCCCCCCTTGACCCCCCCCCCCCCCCCCCCCCCAAAAAAAAATTTTTTTTCCTTATGATAACCCCCCCCCCCCCCCTTTTAACATGTCCCCCCATACCCCCCCCCCCCTTTAGTTAAATTTACATTTTTTCCCCCCTATACCCCCCCCCCCCTTGTTTTCCCCCCATTGTCCCCCTTCCCTCCCCCCCCCCATAAATTCCCCCTTTCCCCCCCCCCAAAAATCCCCCCCCTTACCCCCCCATTTAACCCCCCCCCCCTATAAATACCCCCCCCCCTTTATACCCCCCCCATTGTCCCCTATCTAGACCCCCCTTTCCCTGTTTTACATTTACCTCTATAAATTCCCCCCCCCCTTATAACATTTGTACCTCCCCCCCCATGATCCCCCCCCCCCCCCCCGATCTTGTCCCCCCTTTAATCCCCCTTTTCCCCCCATTTCACCCCTATGAACCCCCCCGCCCAAGATTCCATTTACCCCTATATAACCCCCCCCCCTTTTAAAAAAATTCCCCCCTTTGACCCTTTGCCCCCCCCCCCCTTCCTTTTACATTGTCCCCCCCCCCCCTATGATGCCCCCCCCCCCCCATAATATTCCCCCCATTTACCCCTTTTGGACCCCCCCCAAGTATTTCCCCCCCCCCATTGTACCCCAATTTACCCCCACATAATTTTCCCTTTGTTACCCCCCCTTATATCCCCCATTTCCCCCCCTTTTACCTCCCCCCCCCTGATCATCCTCCCCAATCTCTCCATACTCCCCCACCTTTCCCATCCCCAACTCCCCCCGATCCCTCCCCCCAATGTCCCTACTTCCCATCATCAACCCCATCCCCCATCCATCCACATCTCCTCCTCCCCTCCCTCCTCCCCCCCCCCTCTCCTCCCTCTCCTCCTTCATGATGACTCCCTCTCCCCCCGCCATCCTCTCCTCCCCCCTCCCCAGAATGATCCCTCTCACCTCATGAACATCCCATCCCCCCCCCTCCCCCCCCTCAATCTCGATCCTGATCCCTATCCCCCCGATGATCCCCCCTCTCATCCCATCCTCCTCTCCCTCGACCTCACCCTCCATCGATGCCCCTCCATCTCCCATCCTCCCATCCTCTCCTATCCCCCCATCCCTCCCCCTCCCTATCTCCCCATCCACTCCTCTGCCCATCCGATCTCCCCTCCCACCCCCCCCTCTCCCTCCTCCCCCCCCCCCTACCATCATCCCCTCCCCCCATAGTATTATACATTGTACTCTTTGATCCCCCCACCCATAGGATTCACATTGTACTCTATGATGAGAACCGCCACCCACCCCATAGTATTACGATTGTCTCCATGATGATCCCCCCCCATTAGTATTACATTGTACTCTATGATGATCCCCCCCATAGATATTAAATTTGTACTCTAAGCAATAGAAACGGTACACTCTGGCCCCCCCCATAGTATTAGCATGGTACTCTATAGCTCCCCCCTAGATATTACATATGTACTCTATGAATGTATCCCCCCATAGTATTAAATTGTACTCTAATGACCCCACCCCCCCCCATAGTATTACATTGTACTCTATGATCCCCCCATAGTATTACATTGTACTCTATGATGACCCCCCACATAGTATTACATTGTACTCTATGAATGATCCCCCCCCCCCCCCCCCCCCCCCCCCCATAGTATTACATTGTACTCTATGATGATCCCCCCCCCCCATAGTATTACATTGTACTCTATGATCCCCCCATAGTATTACATTGTACTCTATGATCCCCCCCATAGTATTACATTGTACTCTATGATCCCCCCCCCATAGTATTACATTGTACTCTATGATGATCCCCCCCATAGTATTACATTGTACTCTATGATGATCCCCCCATAGTATTACATTGTACTCTATGATGATCCCCCCCCCATAGTATTACATTGTACTCTATGATGATCCCCCCCCCATAGTATTACATTGTACTCTATGATCCCCCCATAGTATTACATTGTACTCTATGATGATCCCCCCATAGTATTACATTGTACTCTATGATGATCCCCCCATAGTACTACATTGTACTCTATGATCCCCCCATAGTATTACATTGTACTCTATGATCCCCCCATAGTATTACATTGTACTCTATGATGATCCCCCCATAGTACTACATTGTACTCTATGATCCCCCCATAGTATTACATTGTACTCTATGATCCCCCCATAGTATTCATTGTACTCTATGATGATCCCCCCATAGTATTACATTGTACTCTATGATGATCCCCCCCCATAGTATTACATTGTACTCTATGATGATCCCCCCATAGTATTACATTGTACTCTATGATGATCCCCCCATAGTATTACATTGTACTCTATGATGATCCCCCCCATAGTATTACATTGTACTCTATGATGATCCCCCCATAGTATTACATTGTACTCTATGATGATCCCCCCCATAGTATTACATTGTACTCTATGATGATCCCCCCATAGTATTACATTGTACTCTATGATGATCCCCCCATAGTATTACATTGTACTCTATGATGATCCCTCCATAGTATTACATTGTACTCTATGATCCCCCCATAGTAATCTATGATCTCCATCCAATAGCATTAGATAGTACTAGATAGTATAGTATTACTCTCTCTCACACTTCCGGGTGTAGTTGCACGTCACAAGGCACGTGACTCCCGCCCCCTCCCTCTCTGATCTAAGCCCCGCCTCTTACCAGCTCGTCGGGGCCCAGTACACCGAACTGGACGCGTTTGATGGTCTTCAGCTGGCACGCGCTGTCTCCGGTGGGCATTCCGTGCATGTTGGCGGCCGGACGGTTCCTCCCGGAAGGCGGGGACTAGGACTCTCACACACTGTGGAGGGTCGTGGAGACCCGCGCAGCACTTTCCCCTCTCAGAGGTTCGTCGCTGCTGGCGCTCACTGCGCTTCTGAGCGGCCCCGTGAAGCGACTCTTCCTTATATAGACTGTGCCGCTGCCTACGGGTTGAATAGGTCTTGTTTCCATGGGCAGTGGGCGGGTCCCTCTCCTACGATTGGAGGACTGTCAGTAGTGTGATGACGACATGGGCAAACTGCACGCATGCGCACCGATTCTCACATTACGAAGCAGGTTCGGGTATTTCCGGCTCGTTCCGTAAGCAGGGGGTGGGCCGATAGCTGCAGATCAATGGAGGATGGGCGGTCCTAAGCTGTAACTGACACATGAATTATCCAATAGCGTGTTGCCTTACACTTGTTTGGCGGGTATGAGTCTTTGTGCCGTGCACGCGCATTTCGGTTACATAGTAATGGCGGACTTGTTCAGCACTTTAGCTCCGTGTTTGTTATTTTCTCTTGTCTTTGTCGCCTGTTCATCTCTTTAGCTGCTCGTACAGTCTATGGATTGTACAATGCCGAATCGCCAGCTGAGCCGTTATTTGTGGTATAGGCCTTACATCCCCGTGGGGCGGGGGGGTGGTGGTGGGGGGGGGGGGGGGGTGGCGGGGGTTGGGATGCCCGTGGGGGGGGGGGGGGGGGGGGAGGGGGGATAAGGGAGGGGGGGGTGGTGCGGGGGTCGGGGGAGGACGGGGGCGGGGGTCGGTGTGGGGAGGTGGGGTGGGGGTGGGGAGGGGGGGGGGGGGGGGGGGGTGGGGGTGGCCCCGTGGGGGGGGGGGGGGGGGGGGGGGGGGGGGGGGGGGGGGGGGGTGGTCGAGTTTTTCAGCGTACCGAAGAAGACGCTTGAAGCTGGGCATGCAATTCAAGACACACCGAGGCTTCGCGGGTTTTATAGGCCGCGGGTGTTTTTTGGAGTAATACGGGTGACGATTTATCTGTGTGCGGGGCGGACCTCCTCATAGATTCCGGAGACCTCATTATTATTATTCCGGGGACGGACGGACGTTATCGGGACTAATCTCAACATGTTTACCTGTACTGCGCAACGGTGTGTGCGGTGTGGGGCCCCCCTCGGCGCTATACGGTGCGCGGTCTAGGGTCACTGGTGGGGGTGTACGGTCCGGGGCCGCTGGTTGGTGTGGTCTGGGTAATTGCTGGGCCCCCCCATGTGGGGGGTGTGTTGGTCTGGGCCGCCCTGGTGGGTGCGGGGGTGTGTGGTCTGGGGCCCCCGGTGGGTGAGGGGGTGTGTGGTCTGGGCCCACTTGTGGGTGAAGGGGGTGGTGTGGTCTGGGGCCCCCTGGTGGGTGAGGGGTGTGTGATGGTCTGGGGGGGCCCCCTGGTGGGTGAGGGGGTGTGTGGTCTGGGGCCCCCTGGTGGGTGATGGGGTGATGTGTGGTCTGGGGGCCCCCTGGTGGTGAGGGGGTGTGTGGTCTGGGGCCCCCTGGTGGGGTGAGGGGGTATGTGGTCTGGGGCCCCCCTGTTGGGGTGAGGGGGGGATGTTTGGTCAGGGCCCCCCCTGGTGGGGTGAAGGGGGGGATGTGGTCTGGGGCCCCCCTGGGGGTGAGGGGGGGATGTAGGTCTGGGGGGCCCCCTGGTGGGTGAGAGGGGGGGGTGGTAGTCTGGGCCCCCTGGTGGGTGAGGGGTGATGTGGTCTGGGGCCCCCCTGGTGGGGTCGAGGGGGGACGTGGTCTGGTTCCCCCCTGGTGGGGGTGAGTGGGGTGATGTGGTCTGGGGCCCCCCCTGGTGGGTGAGGGGGGATGTGGGCCCCCCCTGTTGGGGTGAGGGGGAGTGGTCTGGGCCCCCCCTGGTGGTGTGAGTGGGGGTATGTTGTCTGGGGGCCCCCCCTGGTGGGTGAAGGGGGGATGTAGGTCTGGCCGCCCCCCTGGTGGGTGAGGGGGGGGATGTGGTCTGGGCCCCCCTGAGGGGTGAGGGGGGGATGTGGTCAGGTGCCCCCCTGGTGGGGTAGAGGGGGGATGTGAGTCTCGTGCCCCCCTGGTGGTGCTGAGGGGGGATGGTGGTCTGGGGCCCCCTGATGGGGGTGAGGGGGGATGTGGTCTGGGACCCCCTGGTGGGGTGAGGGGGGGTGGATGAGTGGTCTGGGGATGTGGTCTGCCCCCCCTGGTGGGGTGAGGGGGGGATGTAGTGGTCTGGGGCCCCCCTGTGGAGTGGTGAGTGGTCTGGGGGGGGGGGATGTGGTCTGGGGCCCCCCTGGGGTGAGGGGGGATGGGTGGGGTGGGAGGTGGGGGGGGGATGTGGTCGGGGACCCCCTGTGTAGTGGGTGAGGGGGGGGGGGGAATGTGGTCTGGGGACCCCCTGGTGGGGTGAGGGGGGGGGGATGTGGTCTGGGGACCCCCTGGTGGGTGAGGTGGGGGGGGGGGATGTGGTCTGGGGACCCCCTGGTGGGGTGAGGGGGGAGGTGTCGGGGACCCCCTGGTGGGGTGAGGGGTGGGGGGGATGTGGTCTGGGGACCCCCTGGTGGGGTGAGGGGGGGGGGATGTGGTCTGGGGACCCCCTGGTGGGGTGAGGGGGGGATGTGGTCTGGGGCCTCCTGGTGGGGGGGGGTGTGGTCTGGGCCCCCCTGGTGGGGGTGTGCGGTTCACGGTCTGGGGCACCCCTTGGTGGGTCCTCTCGTTGGGGGCGATCTGGGCCCCCCCGGTGCGCATGTGTTATGTGATGGCTTCCTGGTTAACACTTTTTTTTATATGCAATGTATAAGGAATTGTTTCCCCCTTTCTTCCTTCTCCCCCCCCTTTTCTTCCTTCTCCCCCCCCCTTTTCTTCCTTCTCTCCCCCCCCTCCTTTTCTTCCTTCTCTCCCCCCCTCCTTTTCTTCCTTCTCTCCCCCCCTCCTTTTCTTCATTCTCCCCCCCCTCCTTTTCTCCTTCTCTCCCCCCCTCCTTTTCTTCCTTCTCTCCCCCCCTCCTTTTCTTCTTCTCTCTCCCCCCTCCTTTCTTCCTTCCTCTCCCCCTCTCTCCCCCTCCTTTCTTCCTTCTCTCTCCCCCCTCCTTTTCTTCCTTCTCTCTCCCCCCTCCTTTTCTTCATTCTCTCTCCCCCCTCCTTTTCTCATTCTCTCTCCCCCCTCCTTTTTCTTCCTCTCCCCCCCCCTCCTTTTCTTCCTTCTCTCCCTCCCCCTCTCCTTTTCTTCCTTCTCTCCCCCCCCCTCCTTTTCTTCCTTTTCTCCCCCCCCCCCTCCTTTTCTTCCTTTTCTCTCCCCCCTCCTTTTCTTCCTTCTCCCCCCCCTCCTTTCTTCCTTCTCCTCCCCCCTCCTTCTTCTTCCTTCTCCCTCTCCCCCCCTCCTTTTCTTCCTTCTCTCCCCCCCCTCCTTTTCTTCCTTCTCTCCCCCCCCTCCTTTTCTTCCTTCTCTCTCCCCCCCCTCCTTTTCTTCCTTCTCTCCCCCCCCCCTTTTCTTCCTTCTCTCCCCCCCTCCTTTTCTTCCTTCTCTCCCCCTCCCCTCCTTTCTTCCTTCTCCTCTCCCCCCCTCCTTTTCTTCCTTCTCTCCCCCCCCTCCTTTTCTTCCTTCTCCCCCCCCCCTCCTTTTCTTCCTTCTCTCCCCCCCCTCCTTCTCTTCCTTCTCTCCCCCCCCCTCCTTTCTTCTTCTCTCCCCCCCCTCCTTTTCTTCCTTCTCTCCCCCCCCTCCTTTTCTTCTCTCCTCTCTCCCCCCCCTCCTTTTCTTCCTTCTCTCTCTCCCCCCTCCTTTCCTTCCTTCTCTCTCCCCCCCCCTCCTTTTCTTCCTTCTCTCCCCCCCCCCCCTTTCCCTTCCTTCCCCCCCCTCCTCTTTTCTTCTCTCTCCCCCCCCTCTTTTCTTCCTTCTCTCTCCCCCCCCCCCCTCCTTTCTTCCTTCTCCTCCCCCCCCCCTCCTTTTCTTCCTTCTCTCCCCCCCCCTCCTTTTCTTCCTCTCTCCCCCCCCTCCTTTCCTTTCTTCCTCTCTCCCCCCCCTCCTTTTCTTCCTTCTCTCCCCCCCTCCTTTTCTTCCTTCTCTCCCTCCCCCCCCCCCTTTTCTTCCTTCTCTCCCTCCCCCCCCCCCCTTTTCTTCCTTCTCTCCCTCCCCCCCCCCCTTTTCTTCCTTCTCTCCCCCCCCCCCCTTTTCTTCCTTCTCTCTCCCTCCCCCCCCTTTTCTTCCTTCTCTCCCTCCCCCCCCCCTTTTCTTCCTTCTCTCCCTCCCCCCCCCTTTTCTTCCTTCTCTCCCTCCCCCCCCTCCTTTCCTTCCTTCTCTCCTCTCCCCCCCCCTCCTTTCCTTCCTTCTCTCCCTCCCCCCCCCTTTTCTTCCTTCTCTCCCTCCCCCCCCCTTTTCTTCCTTCTCTCCCCCCCCCCCTTTTCTTCCTTCTCTCCCCCCCCCCTTTCTTCCTTTCTCTCCCTCCCCCCTCCTTTCCTTCCTTCTCTCTCTCCCCTTCAGGAGAAAGGTCTACCGAAACGGGCTGCCATCAGGGCGGCATTGGTCCAGTGAATACTACAGGCTGCAGGAGTGGAAGATGTACTGCTGTGGGTCCTAGGCTGTGTGCAGGGCCCAGACAGCAAGCCTCCTAATGAATACCCCATCTATGGAGCAAGGTGGGGAGCCATAAAGCCTTCTAGGCCCACTAGATTGGGGTCCACCTCTATTTTCAGAGCTGCACTTCTTAATGTAAGTTCATACCAATAGATTGGGTTCCACCTGTACTTTCAGAGCTGTGCTTCTGGAGGAGGGACACGGAGAGTGAGATTCCTGGCAGAAGAGCGCTGGAGGAAGGACACGGGGAGCGAGATCCCCGGCGGAGGAGTGATGGAGGAAGGACACGGGGAGCGAGATCCCTGGCGAAGGAGCGATGGAGGAAGGACACAGGGAGTGAGATCCCTGGCAGAGGAGCCCTGGAGGAAGGACACGGGGAGCGAGATCCCTGGCGAAGGAGCGATGGAGGAAGGACATGGGGAGTGAGATCCCTGGCGATGGAGGAAGGACATGGGGAGTGAGATCCCTGGCTGAAGAGCGCTGGAGAAAGGACACGGGGAGCGAGATCCCTGGAGGAAGGACACGGAGAGAGATTCCTGGCGGAGGAGCGATGGAGGAAGGACACGGGGAGCGAGATCCCTGGCGAAGGAGCGATGGAGGAAGGACATGGGGAGTGAGATCCCTGGCGATGGAGGAAGGACATGGGGAGTGAGATCCCTGGCTGAAGAGCGCTGGAGGAAGGACACGGGGAGCGAGATCCCCGGCGGAGGAGTGATGGAGGAAAGACACGGGGAGCGAGATCCCTGGCGAAGGAGCGATGGAGGAAGGACACAGGGAGTGAGATCCCTGGCAGAGGAGCCCTGGAGGAAGGACACGGGGAGCGAGATCCCTGGCGAAGGAGCGATGGAGGAAGGACATGAGGAGTGAGATCCCTGGCGATGGAGGAAGGACATGGGGAGTGAGATCCCTGGCTGAAGAGCGCTGGAGAAAGGACACGGGGAGCGAGATCCCTGGAGGAAGGACACGGAGAGAGATTCCTGGCGGAGGAGCGATGGAGGAAGGACACGGGGAGTGAGATCCCTGGCGAAGGAGCGATGGAGGAAGGACATGGGGAGTGAGATCCCTGGCTGAAGAGCGCTGGAGGAAGGACACGGGGAGTGAGATCCCTGGCGGAGGAGCCCTGGAGGAAGGACACGGGGAGCGAGATCCCTGGTGGAGGAGCCCTGGAAGAAGGACACGGAGAGCGAGATCCCTTGCGGAGGAGCCCTGAAGGAAGGACACGGGGAGCGAGATCCCTGGAGGAAGGACACGGAGAGAGATTCCTGGCGGAGGAGCGATGGAGGAAGAACACGGGGAGCGAGATCCCCTGTGGAGGAGCGATGAAGGAAGGACACGGGGAGTGAGATCCCTGGCGGAAGAGTGCTGTAGGAAGGACACGGGGAGCGAGATACCTGGCGGAGGAGCGATGGAGGAAGGACACGGGGAGCGAGATACCTGGCGGAGGAGCGATGGAGGAAGGACACGGGGAGTGAGATCCCCGGCGAAGGAAGGATGCGGGAGCGAGATCCCTGGCGGAGGAATGCTGGAGGAAGGACACGGGGAGCGAGATCCCTGGCGGAGGAGTGCTGGAGGAAGGACACGGGGAGCGAGATCCCTGGCAGAGGAGCGCTGGAGGAAGGACGTGGGGAGCGAGATCCTCTGCGATGGAGGAAGGACACGGGGAGCGAGATCCTCTGCGATGGAGGAAGGACACGGGGAGCGAGATCCCCGGCGAAGGAAGGATGCGGGAGCGAGATCCCTGGCGGAGGAGCGCTGGAGGAAGGACGCGGGGAGCGAGATCCTCGGCGATGGAGGAAGGACACGGGGAGCGAGATCCTCGGCGAAGGAAGGATGCGGGAGCGAGATCCCTGGCGGAGGAATGCTGGAGGAAGGACACGGGGAGCGAGATCCTCGGCGAAGGAAGGATGCGGGAGCGAGATCCCTGGCGGAGGAGTGCTGGAGGAAGGACACGGGGAGCGAGATCCCTGGCGCAGGAGCGCTGGAGGAAGGACGTGGGGAGCGAGATCCTCGGCGATGGAGGAAGGACACGGGGAGCGAGATCCCCGGCGAAGGAAGGATGCGGGAGTGAGATCCCTGGCGGAGGAATGCTGGAGGAAGGACACGGGGAGCGGGATCCCTGGCGGATCTAAGATATCTCTTGGGATGTTTTCTGTATATAAATCGACTGTCTTGTGTGAGATTCGTTTTGCTTGCGGACTGTTAGAACATTTTGTATGCTGGCTACAAAAATAAAGATCTAGGAAGGCACTTCTCTTCTTTCATTTCAATATACAGTAAACCCCCCTCCATCGCTGGGGTTATGTTCCGGACCCACCCGCGAAAAGTGAAAAACCGCCAAATAGAAAGACCCGATTTAAATACACCCTAGGCATGTTTTTGTTAATTTTTTAATAGCATTTAAAGGTCTTTAAACACACTTTTATGCAATAGAAACACATTAAAGATAGAGAGAGAGAGAGATCAAGAGGATTTTTAAAACACAAAAATATTGTCTTAACAGTACAGTAAAAAATAGAGTACATAACTGCGAAAATGGTGAAATATTACCACAATATCAGAATAACAGGTCCTAATTAAAATACAGCGATATACCGGGACCGCAATAACTGAACCGCAATATAGCGGGGGTTTACTGTATCATGAAAGTGGTTGTAAAGGCTCAAGGAGCATTCTATGTATGAAGGTAAAAAAACCATGAGAGAGAGAGAGAGAGAGAGACTCTTGATTGGCTCCCACTGCTACCAATCAGGAGGGGTGGGGCCTAGACACAACTCTGAATGGACACGCAGGCCCGTGGCTCAGGAGCAAGCCTGTTTTGGTGTCCCCAGAGCATGCTGATGGGACCCAAGAAGAAGAGATCGGGGCTGTTCCGTGCAAAACCATTACAGAGCCGGTTGATATTTACAAAAAACAAGACTTTACTATCACTTTAACATTGGGATCCTGACTGGTATACCTATGGATAGAAAGTGTACCCACCCCCACCCTCTGATGTCCATGAAGAAGGGTCACCATCGGAGAGGTTCATGTGCAGGTTATTTGCTTACTTGTGGGAGGTGAAGGTGGTACCTGTTCAGGGCTGGCACAGGTAAAGTTGACCATTTTCTTATATTTAACCACTTCCCACCCGGCCAATGTACATATACGGCCGGGTGGGAGCCGTCTACTTCTGGATGGACGTTCCGGAACGTCCTTCAGAAGTAGAGGGATCGCGCGTGCCCGCGCAGCGGCGCGATCCCGATGTGGCCGTGTCACCCGGACACGGCGCATCTCGGATTGGCAGGAGGGCTCGGTGATTGGCCCTTTTGATCACATGACGGCCGTGTCGGATCACAGCCGTCATGTGATGTAAACAAACAGCCGGTTGCTAGGCAATCGGCTCTCCTCACACGGAAGTCGTCGGTGAGGAGAGCGGATCGCTGCAGCCGGCTGGTGATCAGAGAGTATTAGCTGTTTTTTTTACAGCTTTTTACTCACTGATCACCAGTGTAGTGTCCCCACAGTAAAAACACACATGTCCCCAAAACACACATGTCCCCAAATAATAAAAACACATGTCCCTCACATATGTCCCAGTAAAATAACGTGGCAATGATTATCTGCACACATGTCCGTGGTCACCTGCACACCCCTTTTACATGATCATTTGCGTACATATGTCCTTGATTACGCGAACCAATTATTATACACTTAACGGAATTTTTTTTACAAAAAGCTTAGCAGAATACATTTTGGCTTAAATTTATGACAAAATTTGATTTTATTGGATTTCTTTTAAGAAAGAAAGGAGAAAATATTGTTTTTTTTTCAAAATTTCCGCTATGTTTTCGCTTATATTGCAAAAAATAAAAAACAGAGACGCGAATAAATACCACCAAACTAAAGCTCTATTTGTGCGAACAAAATGATGAAAATTAATTTGGTTACAGCAATGCATGACCGCGCAATTGTCACTGAAAGTGCGAGAGCGCTGAAAGCTGAAAATTGGTCTGGGCAGGAAGGGTGTTTAAGTGCACAGTAAGCAAATGGTTAATGAAGATTAGTCCGATGTTTGTGTCCTGGGCTTGTTCATTATATGAAGTTTTAGGGCCCATTATCGCTAAACTTTGACCTCCATGAGGTATAGGTCTCATAAATGGTTCTGGGGCTCCATTCCAGTAGTGGACTCCTCCCCCTCGGGGTCCCGATGAGACCCAGCACATAGTCCTCCATTCCAGTGGTGGACTCCTACCCCTTGGGGTCCCGATGAGACCCGGCACATAGTCCTCCATTCCAGTGGTGGACTCCGCCCTTCAGGGTCCCGATGAGACCCAGCACATAGTCCTCCATTCCAGTGGTGGACTCCTCCCACCTCGGGGTCCCGATGAGACCCAGCACATAGTCCTCCATTCTAGTGGTGGACTCCTCCCCCCTCGGGGTCCCGATGAGACCCAGCACATAGTCCTCCATTCCAGTGGTGGACTCCTCCCCCTTGGGGTCCTGAAGAGACCCAGCACATAGTCCTCCATTCCAGTGGTGGACTCCGCCCTTCAGGGTCCCGATGAGACCCAGCACATAGTCCTCCATTCCAGCGGTGGACTCCTCCCCCTTGGGGTCCCGATGAGACCCGGCACATAGTCCTCCATTCCAGTGGTTGACTCCTCCCCCCTCGGGGTCCCGATGAGACCCAGCACATAGTCCTCCATTCCAGTGGTGGACTCCGCCCTTCAGGGTCCCGATGAGACCCAGCACATAGTCCTCCATTTCAGTGTGGACTACTCTCCCGATGAGACCCAGCACATAGTCCTCCATTCCAGTGGTGGACTCCTCCCCCTTGGGGTCCCGATGAGACCCAGCACATAGTCCTCTATTCCAGTGGTGGACTCCTCCCCCTCGGGGTCCCGTTGAGACCCAGCACATAGTCCTCTATTCCAGTGGTGGACTCCTCCCCCTCGGGGTCCTGATGAGATCCAGCACATAGTCCTCCATTCCAGTGGTGGACTGCTCCACTCGGGGTCCCGATGAGACCCAGCACATAGTCCTCCATTCCAGTGGTGGACTCCTCCCCCTCGGGGTCCCGATCAAACCCGGCACATAGTCCTCCATTCCAGTGGTGGACTCCTCCCCCTCTGGGTCCCGATGAGACCCAGCAGATAGTTCTCTATTCCAGTGGTGGACTCCTCCCCCCCGGGGTCCTGATGAGACCCAGCACATAGTCCTCCATTCCAGTGGTGGACTCCTCCCCCTCGGGGTCCCGATGAGACCCAGCACATAGTCCTCCATTCCAGTGGTGGACTCCTCCCCTCGGGGTCCCGATGAGACCCAGCACATATTCCTCCATTCCAGTGGTGGACTCCTCCCCTCTGGGTCCCGATGAGACCCAGCACATAGTCCTCCATTCCAGTGGTGGACTCCTCCCCCTTGGGGTCCCGATGAGACCCAGCACATAGTCCTCCATTCCAGTGGTGGACTCCTCCCCTCGGGGTCCCGATGAGACCCAGCACATATTCCTCCATTCCAGTGGTGGACTCCTCCCCTCTGGGTCCCGATGAGACCCGGCACATAGTCCTCCATTCCAGTGGTGGACTCCTCCCCCCGGGGTCCTGATGAGACCCAGCACATAGTCCTCTATTCCAGTGGTGGACTCCTCCCCCTCGGGGTTCCGATGAGACCCAGCACATATTCCTCTATTCCAGTGGTGGACCCCCCCCCCCCTGGGTCCCGATGAGACCCAGCACATAGTCCTCCATTCCAGTGGTGGACTCCTCCCCCTTGGGGTCCCGATGAGACCTAGCACATAGTCCTCCATTCCAGTGGTGGACTCCTCCCCCTCGGGGTCCCGATGAGACCCAGCACATATTCCTCCATTCCAGTGGTGGACTCCTCCCCTCTGGGTCCCGATGAGACCCAGCACATAGTCCTCCATTCCAGTGGTGGACTCCTCCCCTCGGGGTCCCGATGAGACCTAGCACATAGTCCTCCATTCCAGTGGTGGACTCCGCCCTTCAGGGTCCCGATGAGACCCAGCACATAGTCCTCCATTCCAGTGGTGGACTCCTCCCCCTCGACGTCCTGATGACACCCAGCACATAGTCCTCCATTCCAGTGGTGGACTCCTCCCTTCAGGGTCCCGATGAGACCCAGCACATAGTTCTCTATTCCAGTGGTGGACTCCTCCCCCTCGGGGTCCTGATGAGACCCAGCACATAGTCCTCTATTCCAGTGGTGGACTCCTCCCCCTCGGGGTCCCGATGAGACCCAGCACATAGTCCTCCATTCCAGTGGTGGACTCCTCCCCTCAGGGTCCCGATGAGACCCAGCACATATTCCTCCATTCCAGTGGTGGACTCCTCCCCTCTGGGTCCCGATGAGACCAAGCACATAGTCCTCCATTCCAGTGGTGGACTCCTCCCCCTTGGGGTCCGGATGAGACCTAGCACATAGTCCTCCATTCCAGTGGTGGACTCCTCCCTTCAGGGTCCCGATGAGACCCAGCACATAGTCCTCCATTCCAGTGGTGGACTCCTCCCCCCGGGGTCCTGATGAGACCCAGCACATAGTCCTCTATTCCAGTGGTGGACTCCTCCCCCTCGGGGTCCCGATGAGACCCAGCACATAGTCCTCCATTCCAGTGGTGGACTCCTCCCCTCAGGGTCCCGATGAGACCCAGCACATATTCCTCCATTCCAGTGGTGGACTCCTCCCCTCTGGGTCCCGATGAGACCAAGCACATAGTCCTCCATTCCAGTGGTGGACTCCTCCCCCTTGGGGTCCGGATGAGACCTAGCACATAGTCCTCCATTCCAGTGGTGGACTCCTCCCCTCGGGGTCCCGATGAGACCCAGCACATAGTCCTCCATTCCAGTGGTGGACTCCTCCCCCTTGGGGTCCCGATGAGACCCAGCACATAGTCCTCCATTCCAGTGGTGGACTCCTCCCCCTTGGGGTCCCGATGAGACCTAGCACATAGTCCTCCATTCCAGTGGTGGACTCCGCCCTTCAGGGTCCCGATGAGACCCAGCACATAGTCCTCCATTCCAGTGGTGGACTCCTCCCCCTCGGGGTCCCGATGAGACCTAGCACATAGTCCTCCATTCCAGTGGTGGACTCCCCCCCCTCGGGGTCCCGATGAGACCCAGCACGTAGTCCTCCATTCCAGTGGTGGACTCCTCCCCCTTGGGGTCCCTATGAGACCTAGCACATAGTCCTCCATTCCAGTGGTGGACTCCTCCCCCTCGGGGTCCCGATAAGACCCAGCACATAGTCCTCCATTCCAGTGGTGGACTCCTCCCCTCGGGGTCCCGATGAGACCCAGCACATAGTCCTCCATTCCAGTGGTGGACTCCTCCCCCTTGGGGTCCCGATGAGACCTAGCACATAGTCCTCCATTCCAGTGGTGGACTCCGCCCTTCAGGGTCCCGATGAGACCCTGCACATAGTCCTCCATTCCAGTGGTGGACTCCCCCCCCTCGGGGTCCCGATGAGACCCAGCACATAGTCCTCCATTCCAGTGGTGGACTCCTCCCTTCAGGGTCCCGATGAGACCCAGCACATAGTTCTCTATTCCAGTGGTGGACTCCTCCCCCTCGGGGTCCTGATGAGACCCAGCACATAGTCCTCTATTCCAGTGGTGGACTCCTCCCCCTCGGGGTCCCGATGAGACCCAGCACATAGTCCTCCATTCCAGTGGTGGACTCCTCCCCTCAGGGTCCCGATGAGACCCAGCACATATTCCTCAATTCCAGTGGTGGACTCCTCCCCTCTGGGTCCCGATGAGACCAAGCACATAGTCCTCCATTCCAGTGGTGGACTCCTCCCCCTTGGGGTCCGGATGAGACCTAGCACATAGTCCTCCATTCCAGTGGTGGACTCCTCCCTTCAGGGTCCCGATGAGACCCAGCACATAGTCCTCCATTCCAGTGGTGGACTCCTCCCCCCGGGGTCCTGATGAGACCCAGCACATAGTCCTCTATTCCAGTGGTGGACTCCTCCCCCTTGGGGTCCCGATGAGACCCAGCACATAGTCCTCCATTCCAGTGATGGACTCCTCCCCTCAGGGTCCCGATGAGACCCAGCACATATTCCTCCATTCCAGTGGTGGACTCCTCCCCTCTGGGTCCCGATGAGACCAAGCACATAGTCCTCCATTCCAGTGGTGGACTCCTCCCCCTTGGGGTCCGGATGAGACCTAGCACATAGTCCTCCATTCCAGTGGTGGACTCCTCCCCTCGGGGTCCCGATGAGACCCAGCACATAGTCCTCCATTCCAGTGGTGGACTCCTCCCCCTTGGGGTCCCGATGAGACCCAGCACATAGTCCTCCATTCCAGTGGTGGACTCCTCCCCCTTGGGGTCCCGATGAGACCTAGCACATAGTCCTCCATTCCAGTGGTGGACTCCTCCCCCTTGGGGTCCCGATGAGACCCAGCACATAGTCCTCCATTCCAGTGGTGGACTCCGCCCTTCAGGGTCCCGATGAGACCCAGCACATAGTCCTCCATTCCAGTGGTGGACTCCTCCCCCTCGGGGTCCCGATGAGACCTAGCACATAGTCCTCCATTCCAGTGGTGGACTCCCCCCCCCTCGGGGTCCCAATGAGACCCAGCACATAGTCCTCCATTCCAGTGGTGGACTCCTCCCCCTTGGGGTCCCTATGAGACCTAGCACATAGTCCTCCATTCCAGTGGTGGACTCCTCCCCTCGGGGTCCCGATGAGACCCAGCACATAGTCCTCCATTCCAGTGGTGGACTCCGCCCTTCAGGGTCCCGATGAGACCCAGCACATAGTCCTCCATTCCAGTGGTGGACTCCTCCCCCTCGGGGTCCCGATGAGACCCAGCACATAGTCCTCCATTCCAGTGGTGGACTCCTCCCCCTTGGGGTCCCTATGAGACCTAGCACATAGTCCTCCATTCCAGTGGTGGACTCCTCCCCCTCGGGGTCCCGATAAGACCCAGCACATAGTCCTCCATTCCAGTGGTGGACTCCTCCCCTCGGGGTCCCGATGAGACCCAGCACATAGTCCTCCATTCCAGTGGTGGACTCCTCCCCCTTGGGGTCCCGATGAGACCTAGCACATAGTCCTCCATTCCAGTGGTGGACTCCGCCCTTCAGGGTCCCGATGAGACCCTGCACATAGTCCTCCATTCCAGTGGTGGACTCCTCCCCTCTGGGTCCCGATGAGACCCAGCACATAGTCCTCTATTCCAGTGGTGGACTCCTCCCCCTTGGGGTCCGGATGAGACCTAGCACATAGTCCTCCATTCCAGTGGTGGACTCCTCCCCCTTGGGGTCCCGATGAGACCCAGCACATAGTCCTCCATTCCAGTGGTGGACCCCTGCCTGCGCACTGCACCCCCTGACCCCTGCCTGCGCACTGCACCCCCTGACCCCTGCCTGCGCACTGCACCCCCTGACCCCTGCCTGTGCACTGCACCCCCTGACCCCGGCCTGCGCACTGCACCCCCTGACCCCTGCCTGTGCACTGCACCCCCTGACCCCTGCCTGCGCACTGCACCCCCTGACCCCTGCCTGCGCACTGCACCCCCTGACCCCTGCCTGTGCACTGCACCCCCTGACCCCGGCCTGCACACTGCACCCCCTGACCCCTGCCTGCGCACTGCACCCCCTGACCCCTGCCTGCGCACTGCACCCCCTGACCCCTGCCTGCTCACTTCGACCCCTGCCTGAGTACCCTTCCCTCTGCTCTCTGCCTGCACATTGATCTCTACCTGCTGTATTTTCATACTAGGAATCCTGAACTCAACAGAGTGTCACTTGTAGTGCTGAATGTTTTGGACTCTGAGATACACTGGGATTGCCTGACACCCAATTATATATGCACTGCAAGCAATGAACACTAGGGGTCAGCATTACACCATAGATGGAGGAAGCCGTATATAAGACTGGCAGGAATAGCTCCTCCCTTCCTATTGTGGGAAATATTACAATTGTCATCATCTCTGACCCCAAACATCCCAACTTTCTGAGATGGGAAGGGGGACACGCCCTCTTAAAGGAGACTTGTAAAAATAAAAAACAGATTGGTTAACCCCACAAGATAAGAGGGACTTTGTTCCGAATGAAGGACAGATGGGAAATAGGGACTTTGTTCCGAATGAGGGACAGAGGGACTTTGTTCCGAATGAGGGACAGATAGGGAAAGAGGGACATTCTTCTGAATGAGGGACAGATGGGGAAAGGAGGGACAGTGTTTGTTCCGTATGAGGGACAAATGAGAGGGACAGAGGGACTTTGCTCCGAATGAGGGACAGATGGGGAAAGGAGGGACAGAGGGACTTTGTTCCGAATGAGGGACAGATGGGGAAAGGAGGGACAGAGGGACTTTGTTCCGAATGAGGGACAGATGGGGAAAGGAGGGACAGAGGGACTTTGTTCCGAATGAGGGACAGATAGGGAAAGAGGGACATTCTTCTGAATGAGGGACAGAGGGACCTTGTTCCGTATGAGGGACAGATGGGGAAAGGAGGGACAGTGTTTGTTCCGTATGAGGGACAAATGAGAGGGACAGAAGGACTTTGTTCCGAATGAGGGACAGATGGGGAAAGGAGGGACAGAGGGACTTTGTTCCGAATGATGGACAGATGGGGAAAGGAGGGACAGAGGGACTTTGTTCCGAATGATGGACAGATGGGGGGGAAAGAGGGACAGATGGAGGAACAGATGGACTTTGTTCCGAATGAGGGACAGATGGTGGAACAGAGGGACTTTGTTCCGAATGAGGGACAGATGGGGAAAGGAGGGACAGAGGGACTTTGTTCCGAATGAGGGACAGATAGGGAAAGAGGGACATTCTTCTGAATGAGGGACAGAGGGACCTTGTTCAGTATGAGGGACAGATGGGGGACAGAGGGACTTTGATCCGAATGAGGGACAGATGGAGGAAAGGGGGGACAGAGGGACTTTGATCCGAATGAGGGACAGATGGAGGAAAGGAGGGACAGAGGGACTTTGTTCCGAATGAGGGACAGATGGTGGAACAGAGGGACTTTGATCCGAATGAGGGACAGATGGAGGAAAGGGGGGACAGAGGGACTTTGATCCGAATGAGGGACAGATGGAGGAAAGGAGGGACAGAGGGACTTTGTTCCGAATGAGGGACAGATGGAGGAAAGGAGGGACAGAGGGACTTTGTTCCGAATGATGGACAGATGGGGGGGAAAGAGGGACAGATGGAGGAACAGATGGACTTTGTTCCGAATGAGGGACAGATGGTGGAACAGAGGGACTTTGTTCCGAATGAGGGACAGATGGGGGACAGAGGGACTTTGATCCGAATGAGGGACAGATGGAGGAAAGGGGGGACAGAGGGACTTTGATCCGAATGAGGGACAGATGGAGGAAAGGAGGGACAGAGGAACTTTGTTCCGAATGAGGGACAGAGGGACTTTGTTCTGAATGAGGGACAGATGGGGTAAGAGGGATAGAGGGACTTTGTTCCGAATGAGGGACTTTGTTTTCCGAATGAGGGACAGAGGGACTTTGTTCCGAATGAGGGACAGATGGGAAATAGGGACTTTGTTTCGAATGAGGGACAGATAGGAAAAGAGGGACATTCTTCTGAATGAGGGACAGAGGGACTTTGTTCCGTATGAGGGACAGATGGGGAAAGGAGGGACAGTGTTTGTTCCGTATGAGGGACAAATGAGAGGGACAGAGGGACTTTGTTCCGAATGAGGGACAGATGGGGAAAGGAGGGACAGAGGGACTTTGTTCCGAATGAGGGACAGATGGGGAAAGGAGGGACAGAGGGACTTTGTTCCGAATGATGGACAGATGGTGGAACAGAGGGACTTTGTTCCGAATGAGGGACAGATGGAGGAAAGGAGGAACAGAGGGACTTTGTTCCGAATGAGGGACAGATGGAGGAAAGGAGGGACTTTGATCCGAATGAGGGACAGATGGAGGAAAGGAGGGACAGAGGAACTTTGTTCCGAATGAGGGACAGATGAAGGAACAGAGGGACTTTGTTCCGAATGAGGGACAGAGGGACTTTGTTCTGAATGAGGGACAGATGGGGTAAGAGGGATAGAGGGACTTTGTTTCGAATAAGGGACAGAGGGGCTTTGTTCCGCATGAGGGACAGATGGGGGGGGGAGGGACAGAGGGACTTTGTTCCGAATGAGGGACAGATGCAGGAAAAGAGGGACAGAGGGACTTTGTTCCGAATGAGGGACAGATGGAGGAAAGGAGGGACAGAGGGACTTTGTTCCGAATGAGGGACAGATGGAGGAAAGGAGGGACAGAGGAACTTTGTTCCGAATGAGGGACAGATGAAGGAACAGAGGGACTTTGTTCCGAATGAGGGACAGATGGAGGAAAGGAGGAACAGAGGGACTTTGATCCGAATGAGGGACAGATGGAGGAAAGGAGGGACTTTGATCTGAATGAGGGACAGATGGAGGAAAGGAGGGACAGAGGAACTTTGTTCCGAATGAGGGACAGATGAAGGAACAGAGGGACTTTGTTCCGAATGAGGGACAGAGGGACTTTGTTCTGAATGAGGGACAGATGGGGTAAGAGGGATAGAGGGACTTTGTTCCGAATAAGGGACAGAGGGGCTTTGTTCCGCATGAGGGACAGATGGGGGGGGGAGGGACAGAGGGACTTTGTTCCGAATGAGGGACAGATGCAGGAAAAGAGGGACAGAGGGACTTTGTTCCGAATGAGGGACAGATGGAGGAAAGGAGGGACAGAGGGACTTTGTTCCGAATGAGGGACAGATGGAGGAAAGGAGGGACAGAGGAACTTTGTTCCGAATGAGGGACAGATGAAGGAACAGAGGGACTTTGTTCCGAATGAGGGACAGATGGGGGACAGAGGGACTTTGATCCGAATGAGGGACAGATGGAGGAAAGGGGGGACAGAGGGACTTTGATCCGAATGAGGGACAGATGGAGGAAAGGAGGGACTTTGATCCGAATGAGGGACAGATGGAGGAAAGGAGGGACTTTGATCCGAATGAGGGACAGATGGAGGAAAGGAGGGACTTTGTTCCGAATGAGGGACAGATGAAGGAACAGAGGGACTTTGTTCCGAATGAGGGACAGAGGGACTTTGTTCTGAATGAGGGACAGAGGGACTTTGTTCCGAATGAGGGACAGATGAAGGAACAGAGGGACTTTGTTCCGAATGAGGGACAGATGAAGGAACAGAGGGACTTTGTTCCGAATGAGGGACAGAGGGACTTTGTTCTGAATGAGGGACAGATGGGGTAAGAGGGATAGAGGGACTTTGTTCCGAATAAGGGACAGAGGGGCTTTGTTCCGCATGAGGGACAGATGGGGGGGGAGGGACAGAGGGACTTTGTTCCGAATGAGGGACAGATGCAGGAAAAGAGGGACAGAGGGACTTTGTTCCGAATGAGGGACAGATGGAGGAAAGGAGGGACAGAGGGACTTTGTTCCGAATGAGGGACAGATGGAGGAAAGGAGGGACAGAGGGACTTTGTTCCGAATGAGGGACAGATGGAGGAAAGGAGGAACAGAGGGACTTTGATCCGAATGAGGGACAGATGGAGGAAAGGAGGGACTTTGATCTGAATGAGGGACAGATGGAGGAAAGGAGGGACAGAGGAACTTTGTTCCGAATGAGGGACAGATGAAGGAACAGAGGGACTTTGTTCCGAATGAGGGACAGATGGGAGACAGAGGGACTTTGATCCGAATGAGGGACAGATGGAGGAAAGGGGGGACAGAGGGACTTTGATCCGAATGAGGGACAGATGGAGGAAAGGAGGGACTTTGATCCGAATGAGGGACAGATGGAGGAAAGGAGGGACTTTGATCCGAATGAGGGACAGATGGAGGAAAGGAGGGACTTTGTTCCGAATGAGGGACAGATGAAGGAACAGAGGGACTTTGTTCCGAATGAGGGACAGAGGGACTTTGTTCTGAATGAGGGACAGAGGGACTTTGTTCCGAATGAGGGACAGATGAAGGAACAGAGGGACTTTGTTCCGAATGAGGGACAGATGAAGGAACAGAGGGACTTTGTTCCGAATGAGGGACAGAGGGACTTTGTTCTGAATGAGGGACAGATGGGGTAAGAGGGATAGAGGGACTTTGTTCCGAATAAGGGACAGAGGGGCTTTGTTCCGCATGAGGGACAGATGGGGGGGGGAGGGACAGAGGGACTTTGTTCCGAATGAGGGACAGATGCAGGAAAAGAGGGACAGAGGGACTTTGTTCCGAATGAGGGACAGATGGAGGAAAGGAGGGACAGAGGGACTTTGTTCCGAATGAGGGACAGATGGAGGAAAGGAGGGACAGAGGGACTTTGTTCCGAATGAGGGACAGATGGAGGAAAGGAGGAACAGAGGGACTTTGTTCCGAATGAGGGACAGATGGAGGAAAGGAGGGACAGAGGGACTTTGTTCCGAATGAGGGACAGATGGAGGAAAGGAGGAACAGAGGGACTTTGATCCGAATGAGGGACAGATGGAGGAAAGGAGGAACAGAGGGACTTTGATCCGAATGAGGGACAGATGGAGGAAAGGAGGGACTTTGATCTGAATGAGGGACAGATGGAGGAAAGGAGGGACAGAGGAACTTTGTTCCGAATGAGGGACAGATGAAGGAACAGAGGGACTTTGTTCCGAATGAGGGACAGATGGGGGACAGAGGGACTTTGATCCGAATGAGGGACAGATGGAGGAAAGGGGGGACAGAGGGACTTTGATCCGAATGAGGGACAGATGGAGGAAAGGAGGGACTTTGATCCGAATGAGGGACAGATGGAGGAAAGGAGGGACTTTGATCCGAATGAGGGACAGATGGAGGAAAGGAGGGACTTTGTTCCGAATGAGGGACAGATGAAGGAACAGAGGGACTTTGTTCCGAATGAGGGACAGAGGGACTTTGTTCTGAATGAGGGACAGAGGGACTTTGTTCCGAATGAGGGACAGATGAAGGAACAGAGGGACTTTGTTCCGAATGAGGGACAGATGGGGGACAGAGGGACTTTGATCCGAATGAGGGACAGATGGAGGAAAGGGGGGACAGAGGGACTTTGATCCGAATGAGGGACAGATGGAGGAAAGGAGGGACTTTGATCCGAATGAGGGACAGATGGAGGAAAGGAGGGACTTTGATCCGAATGCGGGACAGATGGAGGAAAGGAGGGACTTTGTTCCGAATGAGGGACAGATGAAGGAACAGAGGGACTTTGTTCCGAATGAGGGACAGAGGGACTTTGTTCTGAATGAGGGACAGAGGGACTTTGTTCCGAATGAGGGACAGATGAAGGAACAGAGGGACTTTGTTCCGAATGAGGGACAGATGAAGGAACAGAGGGACTTTGTTCCGAATGAGGGACAGATGAAGGAACAGAGGGACTTTGTTCCGAATGAGGGACAGAGGGACTTTGTTCTGAATGAGGGACAGATGGGGTAAGAGGGATAGAGGGACTTTGTTCCGAATAAGGGACAGAGGGGCTTTGTTCCGCATGAGGGACAGATGGGGGGGGGATGGGGAGGGACAGAGGGACTTTGTTCCGAATGAGGGACAGATGCAGGAAAAGAGGGACAGAGGGACTTTGTTCCGAATGAGGGACAGATGGAGGAAAGGAGGGACAGAGGGACTTTGTTCCGAATGAGGGACAGATGGAGGAAAGGAGGGACAGAGGAACTTTGTTCCGAATGAGGGACAGATGGAGGAAAGGAGGGACAGATGGAGGAACAGATGGACTTTGTTCCGAATGAGGGACAGATGGTGGAACAGAGGGACTTTGTTCCGAATGAGGGACAGATGGGGGACAGAGGGACTTTGATCCGAATGAGGGACAGATGGAGGAAAGGAGGGACAGAGGAACTTTGTTCCGAATGAGGGACTTTGTTTTCCGAATGAGGGACAGAGGGACTTTGTTCCGAATGAGGGACAGATGGGAAATAGGGACTTTGTTTCGAATGAGGGACAGATAGGAAAAGAGGGACATTCTTCTGAATGAGGGACAGAGGGACTTTGTTCCGTATGAGGGACAGATGGGGAAAGGAGGGACAGTGTTTGTTCCGTATGAGGGACAAATGAGAGGGACAGAAGGACTTTGTTCCGAATGAGGGACAGATGGGGAAAGGAGGGACAGAGGGACTTTGTTCCGAATGAGGGACAGATGGGGAAAGGAGGGACAGAGGGACTTTGTTCCGAATGAGGGACAGATGGTGGAACAGAGGGACTTTGATCCGAATGAGGGACAGATGGAGGAAAGGAGGAACAGAGGGACTTTGTTCCGAATGAGGGACAGATGAAGGAACAGAGGGACTTTGTTCTGAATGAGGGACAGATGGGGTAAGAGGGATAGAGGGACTTTGTTCCGAATAAGGGACAGAGGGACTTTGTTCCGCATGAGGGACAGATGGGGGGGGAGGGACAGAGGGACTTTGTTCCGAATGAGAGACAGAGGGTGGGAAAGAGGACCTGTCACCTCCTATTACTGTCACATGGGATGTTTACATTATAGACCCCAGATCTCTCCATAAAGAGGACCCGTCACCTCCTATTAGGGATGAGCCGAACACCCCCGGGTTCGGTTCGCACCAGAACCTTCGAACGGACCGAAAGTTCGCGCGAATTTTTCGAACCCTATACGTTATAATGGACGCGAACGTTCGAAATCAAAAGTGCTAATTATAAACGGCCAATATGCATGTTAATGTCATAAAACAGGTTTGGGGACCCGGTTCCTGCCCCAGGGGACATATATCAATGCAAAAAGAACTTTTAAAAACTAACGTTTTTTCGGGAGCAGTCATTTTAATGATGCATAAAGTGAAAAAAAAAAAGGTGAAATTTTCCTTTAAATATGGTACCTGGGGGGTGTGTAAAGTATGCCTGTGAAGTGGCATGTGTTTCCCGTGTTTAGAACTGTCCTTGCACAAAATGACATTTGTAAAGGAAAAAAAGAAGCCATTTAAAACCACTTGCGGCTTTAGGTTTGATCTTAAGTAGAATCTGAACAGGTACATTATGAAGTGTAGCTCCATCCCAAAAAAATCTATTTTTAAGCTTTTTTGGAGAACATAGGGAGGGGTTATCACCCCTGTAACATTTGCTGTCTTTGCACATCTGTTCAGAACATGTCACCTCACTTTCCGTCCCAATGACAAATGTTTTTTGGAAAAAGTGGGGTTTTAATTGAAACAAGGATTGGTGATAAAGTATCAGTAGAGAGGAGATACCTTTTTTCCCAAATTAAATCTAACAGGATAGAATTTCCCTTCCTAGGGGTAGATTTCCTCTCACTTCCTGTTTTCTCTTTCCATTTGCAAGTAGGAGTCGTTTGTAAGTTGGATGTTTGAAAGTAGGGCCTGGCGTATATACTCTGCAGAAATTTGCCCTATTAGATGTTGGTGTAGCCACAAGACTGGTGGGCACAGGAATGGGCCCTGCTGTGAGTTAATAGATCAAGATTTGTAATTGCAAGCACCTGTTGAACAGGGCAGAAAAATTGGGGGTGGTGGTGGTGGTGGTGGACGGGTGTTGCCACAAGACTGTAGGCCCTCATAGTTACTCTTGGTGGGCGCAGGAATGGGCCCTGCTGTGAGTTATTAGATCAAGATTTTGTAATTACCCGCCCCTGTTAAACAGGGGCTTAAAAATTGTGCCTTAGGCACTGGTGCTGGTGCCACAACACTGCAACCCCTCACAGATACTGTACTTGGAGCACAGCAGTCACACGTGTTGCGAAGCATTTTTTTTAAAAAATTGGAAGTACACGCCCCTGTTAAACAGGGGGCTGAAAAATTGTGCCTTAGGCACTGGTGTGGTGGCATGGATCATTGAGGAGGAGGAAGAGGATAGTCAGTGAACATAACAGGACAGTCACTCAGCATCAGCATAGGCAGTCTTGAAGGGATGTGACATTAAAAAATTATTCGGTTATATCCGCCTCAGGTGCCTGGTAGCTGGTGGTGATCCAAGACTGATTCATTTTGATGAAGGTCAGTCGATCAACCGAGGCGGTGGACAGGCGCACCCTATGATCGGTGACAAATCCTCCAGCAGCACTGAATGTGCGTTCGGAAAGAACGCTGGAGGCAGGACAGGCCAGTAGCTCATTGCATACTGTGCAAGCTCTGGCCAGTGATCCATCCTCAGGACCCAGTAAGCCAGAGGATTTTCGGTGGGAAAGGTGTCCAAGTCTGACCTTGCCCCAAGGTATTCCTGCACCATGTATATCAGACGCTGGCGATGGTTGCTGGAACGATCATACCTTGGGGCTACGGACAAAAAAATTGTCTGAACGCATCGGTCAGACATCCACCTTCCCCATCTCTCCTTCTGCTACTGACCGAAGCCTCAGCTACTCGTCGTCCAGGACCAGGAGTTTGTAGCCTCCCAGTTTCTGGGAACGCGTTGCACAGACCTTTCTGCAAGGCCTCCCTGAGATGTCTCATCCTCTGCTCCCTCTGCGACGGCAAGATAAGATCCGCAACCTTACCCTTGTACCATGGATCAAGGAGAGTGGCCAGCCAGTAATGGTCCCTCTCCTTGATCCGAAGAACACGAGGATCCTTCCGCAGGCTTTGCAGGATCAGGGAGGCCATGCAGCGTAGGTTAGCTGAGGCATTCGGTCCGGAGTCTTCTGGGTCACTGAGGATGACATGATCGCCAGCCACCTCCTCCCAGCCACGTACAAGTCCACTGGTTTGTTGGGACTGTACATCATCCCTAAAAGACTGCTGCTGCTGATGCTGAGTGCCAGGCTCCACCTCCATGCTCACACAATCCTCCTCCTCTCCTCCTCCTCCTCATCCTCTTCCTGTGTGATGGGTGGGACAGGAGGAACACTGTCCGGATAAAGGGGGCCTTGAGAGGCAAGGAAGTCCTCCTCTTCCTGCCTCTGTTCTGCCTCAAGTGCCCTGTCCATTATCCCACGCAGCGTATGCTCCAACAGGTGGACAAGAGGGACAGTGTCACTGATGCATGCACTGTCACTGCTCACCATCCTCGTGGCCTCCTCAAATGGTGAGAGGACAGTGCATGCATCCCTGATCATGCTCCACTGACGTGGGGAAAAAAAAACAAGCTCCCCTGACCCTGTCCTGGTGCCGTAGTCGCACAGGTACTCATTGATGGCCCTCTGCTGCGTGTGCAGTCGCTGCAGCATGGCCAACGTTGAGTTCCACCTGGTGGGCATGTCACATATTAGGCGGTTCTTGGGCAGGTTCAGCTCCTTTTGCAGCTCAGTCAGCCGAGCACTGGCATTATAAGATCGGCGGAAATGCACACAGACTTTCCTGGCCTGCCTCAGGACATCCTGTAAGCCTGGGAACCTGCCCAAGAACCGCTGCACCACCAGGTTGAGGACGTGAGCCATGCAGGGCACATGGGTGAGCTGTCCCTGTCGCAGGGCGGAGAGGAGGTTGGTGCCATTGTCAGAAACGACCATTCCTGGCTTAAGCTGACGTGGCGTCAACCACCTCTCGGCCTGCCCCTGCAGAGCTGCCAGAACCTCTGGCCCAGTGTGGCTCCTGTCCCCCAAACACACCAGCGCAAGCACGGCATGGCATCTTTTTGCCTGCGTACTTGCGTAGCCCCTTGTACGCCTACGGAGCACCGCTGGTTCCAAGGACAGAGCACTGGAGGAAGAAGAAGAGGAGGGGGTGGAGGAGAGAGGTGTGTCACAACCAGTAGCAGTAGTAGCGTTTTGGAGGCGTGGTGGCGGAACAACCTCCAACACTACTGCACCTTGTCCTGCATCCCTCCCAGCTGCCAATAGAGTGACCCAATGGGCCGTGAAAGAAAGGTACCGTCCCTGTCCATGCCTGCTGGACCATGAGTCAGCGGTATTATGCACCTTACCGCTGACCGCCCTGTCCAGCGAGGCATGGACATTGCCTTCCACATGCCGGTAGAGAGACGGAATCGCCTTCCGCGAGAAAAAGTGGCGTTTGGGAAACCTGCCACTGAGGAACCGCACATTGAACAAACTCACGGAAGGGGGCCGAGTCTACCAACTGAAAAGGCAGCAGTTGAAGTGCTAGCAATTTAGCCAAGCTAGCATTCAACTTCTGGGCATGTGGATGGCTGGGAGTGAACTTCTTCCTACGGTCCAGCAGCTGGGGCAGGGAAATTTGCCTGCTGCAATCGGACGTCGGTGTACTGCAAGTACTTGGTTGTGACACACCTAATTCTACAACCTTCAGTCCTCTCAGAGCAGCTTTCAGAGAGGACTGAAGATGTAGTGGGGATGGAGATCCCAGCTGATGAGGAGCAAGGAGAGGTCCGCTTAGTTCTTTGGTGTGGGTCTTTTATGTGTGCCTGCCAACGAGCTGCATGGCAGGTCGACATATGTCTGGTCATGCTTGTGGTGCCCAAGCGGCTGATGTTTTGGCCACGCGAGATACGCTTGAGACAAATATTGCAAATAGCAGTGGTGCGATCTGATGCACTCGTCTCAAAAAAGGCCCACACCAAAGAACTTTTCTGATAACGTGCAGAGGCAGCGCCCTGCACAGGCGGAGCTCTGCGGTGTTGTACAGTTGCTGTGCTGGCCTCTAGCTGGCCTCCAGGGGGCATCCTGCCTCGTTGGACATGTGACGCCGCATCCTCCTCCTCCTCGTCCTCCTCCTCATCCTCTCTCCCTTCAGGCACCCACGTGGAGTCAGTGACCTCATCATCCCCTCCCTCTTCACCACTAGAGCAAACCTGGCAGTAAGCTGCAGCTGGTGGAACAGTACTGCCAGATTCCTCAAGCTGGGTATCATCATCCGAGCCTTCGAATCGTTGGGCATCCTCCTGGAGCATGTACCCAACACTGTGCTCAAAGAGTTCGGGGGACTCCTCAGGAGGACATGGTGGGTCTAGGGAAGGGGTGGCTGATGATGCCATTGAGTACGCGTTGGCAGATGCTCTGCCAGTACCCTGAGCCTGGGTGAGAGAGGATGAGGAGGATGAGGAGGGCTTGGTCATCCATTCTACCAAGCCTTCAGCATGATGCGGCTCCACATGTCCAGCTGCCGAAAACAAAGACGCGCGTGTCCCATGGCCACGTGCTGATGAAGATGCACGACCACGTCCACGGCCACGGCCACGTCCACTAGAAACAGCCTGCCCTGTGTTCTTGGCTCTGCACGCTCTGCCTCCCCTTGGCGGTCTTCCAGCCATTGTAGTCGGTAGTCCTATGGGTGCTTCTGGGAAGAAAATATAGGAGCTCTGTGTGATGCCACTAACACACTAGAAGTCCTATGGGTGCTTCTGCAAAGAAAATATAGGAGCTCTGTGTGATGCCACTAACACACTAGAAGTCCTGTGGGTGCTTCTGCAAAGAAAATAGAGGAGCTCTGTGTGATGCACTAACACACTAGAAGTCCTATGGGTGCTTCTGAGAAGAAAATATAGGAGCTCTGTGTGATGCCACTAACACACTAGAAGTCCTATGGGTGCTTCTGAAAGAAAATATAGGAGCTCTGTGTGATGCCACTAACACACTAGAAGTCCTGTGGGTGCTTCTGCAAAGAAAATAGAGGAGCTCTGTGTGATGGACTAACACACTAGAAGTCCTGTGGTGCTGCTGAGAAGAAAATATATGATCTCTGTGTGATGCCACTAACACACTAGAAGTCCTATGGGTGCTTCTGCAAAGAAAATAGAGGATCTCTGTGTGATGGGACTAACACACTTCAAGTCCTATAGGTGCTTCTGGGAACAAAATATAGCTCTGTGTGATGGGACTAACACACTTCAAGTCCTATAGGTGCCTCTGGGAAGAAAATATATGATCTCTGTGTGATGGACTAACACACTTCAAGTCCTATAGGTGCTTCTGGGAACAAAATATATGATCTCTGTGTGATGGACTAACACACTTCAAGTCCTATGGGTGCTTCTGGAAGAAAATGTAGGTCTGTGTGATGGGACTAACACACTTCAAGTCCTATGGGTGCTTCTGGGAACAAAATATATGATCTCTGTGTGATGGACTAACACACTTCAAGTCCTATAGGTGCTTCTGGGAACAAAATATATGATCTCTGTGTGATGGGACTAACACACTTCAAGTCCTATAGGTGCTTCTGGAAGAAAATATAGGTCTGTGTGATGGGACTAACACACTACAAGTCCTATAGGTTGCTTCTGGGAAGAAAATGTAGGTCTGTGTGATGTGGGACTAACACACTTCAAGTCCTATAGGTGCTTCTGGGAACAAAATATAGGATCTCTGTGTGATGGGAATAACACACTTCAAGTCCTATAGGTGCTTCTGGGAACAAAATATAGGTCTGTGTGATGGGACTAACACACTTCAAGTCCTATAGGTGCTTCTGGGAACAAAATATAGGATCTCTGTGTGATGGGACTAACACACTTCAAGTCCTATGGGTGCTTCTGGGAAGAAAATATATGATCTCTGTGTGATGGGACTAACACACTACAAGTCCTATAGGTGCTTCTGGGAAGAAAATATAGGTCTGTGTGATGGGACTAACACACTTCAAGTCCTATAGGTGCTTCTGGAAGAAAATATAGGTCTGTGTGATGGGACTAACACACTTCAAGTCCTATGGGTGCTTCTGGGAAGAAAATATAGGTCTGTGTGATGGGACTAACACACTTCAAGTCCTATAGGTGCTTCTGAGAACAAAATATTGGATCTCTGTGTGATGGGACTAACACACTTCAAGTCCTATGGGTGCTTCTGGGAAGAAAATGTAGGTCTGTGTGATGGGACTAACACACTTCAAGTCTTATAGGTGCTTCTGGGAACAAAATATAGGATCTCTGTGTGATGGGACTAACACACTTCAAGTCCTATAGGTGCTTCTGGGAAGAAAATATAGGTCTGTGTGATGGGACTAACACACTTCAAGTCCTATAGGTGCTTCTGGGAACAAAATACAGGATCTCTGTTTGCTGCCAGTGCCTGCCACGAACACACTACAAGCCCCTCTTTCTAACTCAATCTCTGTAAGTGAATCTCTCTACCTAACTAAATCCAGCAGAGTGTCACAGATCTAGCCTGCTCTATCTGCGCCGGAACAGCATGTGACCGGCGCAGACGGCGTGGCGGCCTTTTATAAGAGGGGGCGTGTACTAAAGCCCCTGAACTGTAATTGGCTACAGGCGTCCTGCCTGTAGCCAATTATGGCTCTTCGAGTTTCCGGCGCTGTGATTGGCCCAAGCATGCGGGGTCACAGTGCATGCTTGGCCAATCATCAGCCAGCAATGCACTGCGCCGGCCGCGCCGGCCGCAATGCATTGCGGGGCCGCTCGCATCACACGAATGTGATGCGAGCGGCCAAAATAGTTCTGGGCTCGCCGAGCGAGCGAACACCCGGTGCTCGATGCGAACATGGGTTCGCATCGAGCACCGGGCCCATCCTTACTGGTCCACCAACAACTCCATCCATCCTCCTCCCCTGGGGTGTGATCCCACCTACCAGGTCTGTTTCCTGCAGGACGCAGAGTGCTAAACATGGGAGGTGAGATGGAAAAAAATAGATTTTTCTGCTGTTTTATATCAATATTGAATCAGGTCATATCGGTGGAGAGGGGGGCTGACGGTCATATTAGTGGAGAGGGGGGAGTCTGAAGGTCATATCGGTGGAGAGCGGGGGGCTGACGGTCATATCGGTGGAGAGGGGGGGCTGGCGGTCATATCGGTGGAGAGGGGGGGCTGAAGGTCATATCGGTGGAGAGGGGGGGCTGGCGGTCATATCGGTGGAGAGCGGGGGGCTGAAGGTCATATTAGTGGAGAGGGGGGAGTCTGAAGGTCATATCGGTGGAGAGCGGGGGGCTGACGGTCATATCGGTGGAGAGGGGGGGCTGGCGGTCATATCGGTGGAGAGGGGGGAGTCTGAAGGTCATATCGGTGGAGAGGGGGGTCTGAAGGTCATATCGGTGGAGAGGGGGGAGTCTGAAGGTCATATCGGTGGAGAGGGGGGTCTGAAGGTCATATCGGTGGAGAGGGGGGTCTGAAGGTCATATCGGTGGACAAGGGGGTCTGAAGGTCATATCGGTGGAGAGGGGGGCTGAAGGTCATCGGTGGAGAGGGGGGCTGAAGGTCATCGGTGGAGAGGGGGCTGAAGGTCATCGGTGGAGAGGGGGGTGAAGGTCATCGGTGGAGAGAGGGGGTGAAGGTCATCGGTGGAGAGGGGGCTGAAGGTCATCGGTGGAGAGGGGGGCTGAAGGTCATCGGTGGAGAGGGGGGGCTGAAGGTCATCGGTGGAGAGGGGGCTGAAGGTCATCGGTGGAGAGGGGGGCTGAAGGTCATCGGTGGAGAGGGGGCTGAAGGTCATCGGTGGAGAGGGGGGTGAAGGTCATCGGTGGAGAGGGGGGGTGAAGGTCATCGGTGGAGAGGGGGGCTGAAGGTCATATCGGTGGAGAGGGGGGCTGAAGGTCATATCGGTGGAGACTGGGGGCTGAAGGTCATCGGTGGAGAGGGGGGGGCTGAAGGTCATCGGTGGAGAGGGGGCTGAAGGTCATCGGTGGAGAGGGGGGTGAAGGTCATCGGTGGAGAGGGGGGCTGATGGGGGGAATCGGTGGAGAGGGGGGTCTGAAGGTCATATCGGTGGAGAGGGGGGAGTCTGAAGGTCATATCGGTGGAGAGGGGGGTCTGAAGGTCATATCGGTGGAGAGGGGGGTCTGAAGGTCATATCGGTGGACAAGGGGGTCTGAAGGTCATATCGGTGGAGAGGGGGGCTGAAGGTCATCGGTGGAGAGGGGGGGGCTGAAGGTCATCGGTGGAGAGGGGGCTGAAGGTCATCGGTGGAGAGGGGGGTGAAGGTCATCGGTGGAGAGAGGGGGTGAAGGTCATCGGTGGAGAGGGGGGTGAAGGTCATCGGTGGAGAGAGGGGGTGAAGGTCATCGGTGGAGAGGGGGCTGAAGGTCATCGGTGGAGAGGGGGGCTGAAGGTCATCGGTGGAGAGGGGGGCTGAAGGTCATCGGTGGAGAGGGGGGCTGAAGGTCATCGGTGGAGAGGGGGCTGAAGGTCATCGGTGGAGAGGGGGCTGAAGGTCATCGGTGGAGAGGGGGGGTGAAGGTCATCGGTGGAGAGGGGGGTGAAGGTCATCGGTGGAGAGGGGGGCTGAAGGTCATATCGGTGGAGAGGGGGGCTGAAGGTCATATCGGTGGAGACTGGGGGCTGAAGGTCATCGGTGGAGAGGGGGGGGCTGAAGGTCATCGGTGGAGAGGGGGCTGAAGGTCATCGGTGGAGAGGGGGGGTGAAGGTCATCGGTGGAGAGGGGGCTGAAGGTCATCGGTGGAGAGGGGGGGGCTGAAGGTCATCGGTGGAGAGGGGGCTGAAGGTCATCGGTGGAGAGGGGGCTGAAGGTCATCGGTGGAGAGGGGGGGCTGAAGGTCATCGGTGGAGAGGGGGGCTGAAGGTCATCGGTGGAGAGGGGGCTGAAGGTCATCGGTGGAGAGGGGGGGGGCTGAAGGTCATCGGTGGAGAGGGGGGCTGAAGGTCATCTGTGGAGAGGGGGCTGAAGGTCATCGGTGGAGAGGGGGGCTGAAGGTCATCGGTGGAGAGGGGGCTGAAGGTCATCGGTGGAGAGGGGGGCTGAAGGTCATCGGTGGAGAGGGGGGCTGAAGGTCATCGGTGGAGAGGGGGCTGAAGGACATCGGTGGAGAGGGGGGCTGAAGGTCATCGGTGGAGAGGGGGGCTGAAGGTCAACGGTGGAGAGGGGGCTGAAGGTCATCGGTGGAGAGGGGGCTGAAGGTCATCGGTGGAGAGGGGGGGGTGAAGGTCATCGGTGGAGAGGGGGGCTGAAGGTCATCGGTGGAGAGGGGGGGGCTGAAGGTCATCGGTGGAGAGGGGGCTGAAGGTCATCGGTGGAGAGGGGGGCTGAAGGTCATTGGTGGAGAGGGGGCTGAAGGTCATCGGTGGAGAGGGGGGCTGAAGGTCATCTGTGGAGAGGGGGGCTGAAGGTCATCGGTGGAGAGGGGGGCTGAAGGTCATCAGGGGAGAGGGGGGGTGAAGGTCATCGGTGGAGAGGGGGGCTGAAGGTCATCGGTGGAGAGGGGGGTGAAGGTCATCGGTGGAGAGAGGGGGTGAAGGTCATCGGTGGAGAGGGGGGCTGAAGGTCATCGGTGGAGAGGGGGGGTGAAGGTCATCGGTGGAGAGGGGGGCTGAAGGTCATCGGTGGAGAGGGGGGCTGAAGGTCATCGGTGGAGAGGGGGCTGAAGGTCATCGGTGGAGAGGGGGCTGAAGGTCATCGGTGGAGAGGGGGGCTGAAGGTCATTGGTGGAGAGGGGGGGGTGAAGGTCATCGGTGGAGAGGGGGGCTGAAGGTCATCGGTGGAGAGGAGACCATTTGGTTGAGTGTTTTTTTTTGGACAAAATATGGCATCTTGGACAGAATTTTGTAAAATTGCACCACACAGAGACAGCAAATAAATATATAACATTTTATTTATCCACATAAAATAGTTTTATCTTTATTACTGTATGTAACCCTCCGCCTGCCTGAGCCCCACAGAGCTCCGCCCCTTCATCCCGCGTTCTGACGAGAGGTCCAGCAGTGCTTTCTGGTCCGTCTCTCTCCTGAGCCCCGAAGAGCGTTGAACACCCCTCCATGGCTTTGTTTTAGAGCTAAGGAGACATCCATGAATCTACTGCCCCTTACAAGGGGAGTTATAGTTCATATTGCCCCAAACTGTAAGGGCATGTGCGTGGGGGATGGGGGGAATTTTTTTTCCAGAATCCCCCCTTCCAGTATAAGACGCATGCACAAGATTAACGCAGACAGCGAGATAAAAAAACCAGGACTAAAAGTCTCTTTATACAACAGGCTCCACCCACTCTATTAGGTGGGACTGCAGGATCCAAACCAACTGCACTCAGCAGGGGCTGGACCACAAGGAAACCACTCCCACGAGGAGCCATGAAAACCGGATTGTGGTCTATATGAGTTTTGTGCATGTATAAAATACACATGTAAAAACATATAAACACAAAGATAATGGCCTCCCGATATGTAGAGGATGTGACATAAGGCCCTCGGGGGAGGGGAGTGCCTTATTGCCTCCACATTTACAAAGCTCCAGGAGAGAGCAGTCTCCACTCATGGACATCATGCTGAGGGTGAAGGAAGAAGTTGGTTTTAAAGTCTTTCACGAGAAGGAACCCAGATGTAGGGTCCGGACAGATCCTCGATGATCCCTTTTATTTTATGGTAGACCTCTTCAAAGCTTTCTCCCTCGACCACGGCTGAAGAGAAGAACGACGACATCCAAGGAGCAGGAAAGAGAGAAGAGAGAGAAGAGGATCAGCAGTCAGTCTCATTACATCCAAAGCATTTCCTGTGGCCACACACATTGGATAAACACTTGTGCAATGGTCACTGGGGGGCGCTCTTCAGCAGGACAGAGAAGACAATGATAGGACATTACTTTGTATATATCAGCCCAGCTTTCTTTAACAGCCCAGGTAGAGGGCTAAGACAAATCATATAAAACTTGGACAGTGGTGCTCACAATGGTCAGCTGGTTCAAACCGTTATACCAAAGGGAAACAAAGAAGATATATACACACACACACACAGGTGTGAAAAAGTGTTTGCCCCCTTCCTCATTTCCTGTTCCTTTGCATGTTTGTCACACTTAAGTGTTTCGGAACATCAAACCAATTTAAACAATAGTCAAGGACAACACAAGTAAACACAAAATGCAATTTGTAAATGAAGGTGTTTATTATTAAAGGTGAAAAAAAATCCAAACCATCATGGCCCTGTGTGAAAAAGTGATTGCCCCCTAAACCTAATAACTGGTTGGGCCACCCTTAGCAGCAACAACTGCAACCAAGCGTTTGCGATAACGTGCAATGAGGCTTTTACAGCGTCCTGGAGGAATTTTGGCCCACTCATCTTTGCAGAATTGTCCTAATTCAGTTACATTAGAGGGTTTTCGAGCATGAACGGCCTTTTTTAAGGTCATACCACAACATCTCAATAGGATTCAGGTCAGGACTTTGGCTAGGCCACTCCAAAGTCTTCATTTTGTTTTTCTTCAGCCATTCGGTGGTGGACTTGCTGGTGTGTTTAGGATCATTGTCCTGCTGCAGAACCCAAGTTCGTTTCAGCTTGAGTACACGAACAGATGGTCGGACATTCTCCTTCAGGATCTCTTGGTAGACAGCAGAATTCATAGTTCCTTTTATCACGGCAAGTCTTCCAGGTCCTGAAGCAGCAAAACAGCCCCAGACCATCACACTACCACCACCATATTTTACTGTTGGTATAATGTTCTTTTTCTGAAATGCAGTGTTCCTTCTACGCCAGATATACTTGGACACACACCTTCCAAAGAGTTCCACTTTTGTCTCATCGGTCCACAGAATGTTGTCCCAAAAGTCTTGGGGATCATCAAGATGTGTTGTGGAGAAATTGAGACGAGCTTTGATGTTCTTTTTGCTCAGCAGTGGTTTTCTCCTTGGAACTCTGCCATGCAGGCCATTTTTGCCCAGTCTTTTCCTGATGGTGGAGGCATGAACGCTGACCTTAACTGAGGCAAGTGAGGCCTGCAGTTCCTTGGACGTTGTTGTGGGGTCTTTTGTGACCTCTTGGATGAGTCGTCGCTGCGCTCTTGGGGTAATTTTGGGCGGCCGGCCACTCCTGGGAAGGTTCACCACTGTTCCATGTCTTCGCCATTTGTGGATAATGGCTCTCACTGTGGTTCGCTGGATTCCCAAAGCTTTGGAAATGGCTTTATAACCCTTTCCAGACTATTAGATCTCAATTACTTTCTTTCTCAATTGTTCCTGAATTTCTTTGGGTCTCGGCATGATGTGTAGCTTTTAAGGATCTTCTGGTGGACCTTACTGTGTCAAGCAGCTCCTATTTAAGTGATGCCTTGATTGTGAACAGGTGTGGCAATAATCAGGCCTGGGTGTGGCTAGAGAAATTGAACTCAGGTGTGGACAACCACAGTAATAGTATGTTTTAACAAGGGGGGCAATCACTTTTTCACACAGGGCCATGATGGTTTGGATTTTTTTTCACCTTTAATAATACACACCTTCATTTACAAATTGCATTTTGTGTTTACTTGTGTTGTCCTTGACTATTGTTTAAATTGGTTTGATGTTCCGAAACACTTAAGTGTGACAAACATGCAAAGGAACAGGAAATGAGGAAGGGGGCAAACACTTTTTCACACCACTGTACATATACACACACACACACACACACACACACACACATATATATATATATATATATACACACATACACACACACACACACATACACACACACACACAATATATATATATATATATATACACACACACACACACACACACACACACACACACTTTATCTTCATACTCTGTTTCTAGGGTGGTCCGTGTCATCTCGGATGGTTGTTTATATATTTATCCTACAATGTATTATCTCGATGCATCGGTCATATTTATATTATACAATGTATCAATTTGTTGTTAGTTTTACATACAATGTTTGTTATATGTTGTCAATATGGACACAAACCTATGAATGGGTTTTTCTAATGCCTCGTACACACGATCGGACTATCCGGCAAAGGTCTGCCAGACTTTCCGAACGAGCGGACTTGCCCACACACGCCCGGACTTTTCAGACAATCTGCCGGAGTTTTGGCGGAGGTCCACCGGACTTTTGAAATGAACGGACTTGCCCAAACACAGAGTAAAGTCCGTTCATTTTGAATGTGATTCCAGGTAGATGGGACTAGAGAAGGAAGTCAATGCCGCCGCCTCGATCGGGCGAGATTGACACCTTGCTAGCCCCGTCACCTGGTATGGATTTAAAGGGGAACCCCTACGCCGAAAAAACGGCGTGGGGGTCCCCCCAATATTCATATCAGACCCTTATCTGAGCACGCAGCCCAGCCGGTCAGGAAAGGGGTGGAGACGAGCGAGTGCCCCCCCCCCCCCCGAGCCGTACCAGGCCACGTGCCCTCAACATGGGGGGGGTGCTTTGGGGAAGGGGGGCCCTGCGGACCCCCCACACCAAAGCACCTTGTCCACATGTGCATGAGGACAAGGGCCTCTTCCCCACAACCCTGGCCGTTGGGAAAAGGAAAGTCCCATTCATGTCTTTTTGTATCTCCTTAACTTGTGATGGAGACGTCTTCCCATACGTTTCATATAAGGCCCCCCCCCCTTTGTTTAGGCCAAAGGAGACACAAACATTACTGTAGCTGTTAGGTACTTATGTAAAGTCCATTTATCATCACCCTCTCCACAGGATAGCCATGCTGCTCTCCAAGGCGCCATGAGGGACCATTCATAGATGGCCCAGTCTGCTGCAATCAGGTCATTGAAAACTTCCCCCTACAAGGTGTGAAAGATACCGAAAGGTTTGTATGGAAAATAAAAGGATTGCCATCAAACATTTCTTAATATATATATATATATATATACCCAACGTGATTGTTTCCACTAAGTTGGTCAAAAATAAGACATTTTTTTAATCTATTTTACACTTGTGGGATTAAATACATCGGCCTGTTCATACAAGAAATATATAAAATGTAACCATCAGGTGGATATGAATTGTTAGACTCAACATTAAAGTGCTACAACTGTGCAAACCAATATCTAGAAAATAGAAAAACATGAAAATATATGAAAAAATATAAAATTCAAAAATAATAAACAAACAATAAAAAAAAATATATAATAAAGCAAAACAGAATATCCACTGTGAATAATCAAAAGAATTATTGCTCATATGATCCTAAAAATTGCTGGTCTGTGCAGGAGATAAATAAAGTTATTTTGCTTGGTTACACTGAATGTCCCCAGTGACTGATCACTCTTGCTGAGAAGAAGCAAAAACAATATGTGTGACTTCACCACCACCAAGTGTGATGCCCCTCACCAGAAATATCAAAAAAACTCGCCTCTGGCTCATTTGGGATAACCAATCCGCTCACAGGCTTCACCACCAATCTCTTGCGGTGATATGTGAGCGCTCCTTCCCCCGATATCTTATCATAGGATATAGAAATACCCATCAGCCTTGTGTATATACAGGGGTACATACAGGGGTACATACAGGGGTACACACAGGGGTACATACAGGGGTATATATAGGGGCATACACAGGGGTACATACAGGGGTACACACAGGGGTACACACAGGGGTACACACAGGGGTATACACAGGGGTACACACAGGGGTATATACAGGGGTATACACAGGTTTGCTTCCTATTCTGTGTATTCCCCACTGAATGGCGGTTTGTCCCTATGGACAAACCACCAGCAGCTTTCCTGATGACGCAAATACTGCGAAACGCGTAGAGGCTGCTGGGAACACCTAAACGTCAAGTCCGGTCTAGAAGCGAGGCGGACCGCAGTGGAACGCACGCCGCTATTCAGAGGGGAATACACAGAATAGGAAGCAAACCTGTACCCCTGTATATACCCCTGTATATACCCCTGTATAGCCCTGTATATAGCCCTGTATACCCCTGTATAGCCCTGTATACCCCTGTATGTACCCCTGTATGTACCCCTGTATACCCCTGTATATACCCCTGTATGTACCCCTGTATACCCCTGTATATACCCCTGTATGTACCCCTATATACCCCTGTATGTACCCCTGTATGTACCCCTGTATACCCCTGTATGTACCCCTGTATGTACCCCTGTATGTACCCCTGTATGTACCCCTGTATGTACCCCTGTGTATGCCCCTGTGTATGCCCCTGTGTATGCCCCTGTGTATGCCCCTGTGTATGCCCCTGTGTATGCCCCTGTATATACCCCTGTATATCCACAAGGATGATGGGTATTTCTATATCCTATGATAAGATATCGGGGGAAGGAGCGCTCACATATCACCGCGAGAGATTGGTGGTGAAGCCTGTGAGCGGATTGGTTATCCCAAATGAGCCAGAGGCGAGTTTTTTTGATATTTCTGGTGAGGGGCATCGCACTTGGTGGTGGTGAAGTCACACATATTGTTTTTGCTTCTTCTCAGCAAGAGTGATCAGTCACTGGGGACATTCAGTGTAACCAAGCAAAATAACTTTATTTATCTCCTGCACAGACCAGCAATTTTTAGGATCATATGAGCAATAATTCTTTTGATTATTCACGGTGGATATTCTGTTTTGCTTTATTACAACATTTTTTTTATTGTTTATTATTTATTAATTTTATATTTTTTCATATATTTTCATGTTTTTCTAGATATTGTTTTGCACAGTTGTAGCACTTTAATGTTGAGTCTAACAATTCATATCCATCTGATGGTTACATTTTATATATTTCTTGTATGAACAGGCCGATGTATTTAATCCCACAAGTGTAAAATAGATTAAAAAATGTCTTATTTTTGACCAATTTAGTGGAAACAATCACGTTGGGTATATATATATATATATATTAAGAAATGTTTGATGGCAATCCTTTTATTTTCCATGCTCTCCAAGGCTGACTACATTTCTCCTCCGCAGATACAGTGGATGAGCGAGCGTAGCCACCCCTAGGCAGGAAGTGTATTACTGGCTCAACTATCAACCTTTCCCCCCCCCCCATGCCAAGGTCCTAGGTGTAATCCTGGACTCGGGACTATCCTCCCCCCCCATGCCAAGGTCCTAGGTGTAATCCTGGACTCGGGACTATCCTTTCCCCCCCATGCCAAGGTCCTAGGTGTAATCCTGGACTCGGGACTATCCTTTCCCCCCCCATGCCAAGGTCCTAGGTGTAATCCTGGACTCGGGACTATCCTTCCCCCCCCCCCATGCCAAGGTCCTAGGTGTAATCCTGGACTCGGGACTATCCTTTCCCCCCCCATGCCAAGGTCCTAGGTGTAATCCTGGACTCGGGACTATCCTTTCCCCCCATGCCAAGGTCCTAGGTGTAATCCTGGACTCGGGACTATCCTTTCCCCCCCATGCCAAGGTCCTAGGTGTAATCCTGGACTCGGGACTATCATTTCCCCCCCATGCCAAGGTCCTAGGTGTAATCCTGGACTCGGGACTATCATTTCCCCCCCATGCCAAGGTCCTAGGTGTAATCCTGGACTCGGGACTATCATTTCCCCCCCATGCCAAGGTCCTAGGTGTAATCCTGGACTCGGGACTATCCTTCCCCCCCATGCCAAGGTCCTAGGTGTAATCCTGGACTCGGGACTATCCTTTCCCCCCCATGCCAAGGTCCTAGGTGTAATCCTGGACTCGGGACTATCCTTTCCCCCCCATGCCAAGGTCCTAGGTGTAATCCTGGACTCGGGACTATCCTTTCCCCCCCCATGCCAAGGTCCAGGTGTAATCCTGGACTCGGGACTATCCTTTCCCCCCCCATGCCAAGGTCCTAGGTGTAATCCTGGACTCGGGACTATCCTTCCCCCCCCCCCCATGCCAAGGTCCTAGGTGTAATCCTGGACTCGGGACTATCCTTTCCCCCCCCCATGCCAAGGTCCTAGGTGTAATCCTGGACTCGGGACTATCCTTTCCCCCCCATGCCAAGGTCCTAGGTGTAATCCTGGACTCGGGACTATCCTTTCCACCCCATGCCAAGGTCCTAGGTGTAATCCTGGACTCGGGACTATCCTTTCCCCCCCATGCCAAGGTCCTAGGTGTAATCCTGGACTCGGGACTATCCTTTCCCCCCCATGCCAAGGTCCTAGGTGTAATCCTGGACTCGGGACTATCCTTTCCCCCCCATGCCAAGGTCCTAGGTGTAATCCTGGACTCGGGACTATCCTTTCCCCCCATGCCAAGGTCCTAGGTGTAATCCTGGACTCGGGACTATCCTTTCCCCCCCATGCCAAGGTCCTAGGTGTAATCCTGGACTCGGGACTATCCTTTCCCCCATGCCAAGGTCCTAGGTGTAATCCTGGACTCGGGACTATCCTTTCCCCCCCCATGCCAAGGTCCTAGGTGTAATCCTGGACTCGGGACTATCCTTTCCCCCCATGCCAAGGTCCTAGGTGTAATCCTGGACTCGGGACTATCCTTTCCCCCCATGCCAAGGTCCCAGGTGTAATCCTGGACTATCCTGTCCACCCCATGCCAAGGTCCTAGGTGTAATTCGGGACTATCCTTTCCCCCCCATGCCAAGGTCCTAGGTGTAATCCTGGACTCGGGACTATCCTTTCCCCCCCATGCCAAGGTCCTAGGTGTAATCCTGGACTCGGGACTATCCTTTCCCCCCCATGCCAAGGTCCTAGGTGTAATCCTGGACTCGGGACTATCCTTTCCACCCCATGCCAAGGTCCTAGGTGTAATCCTGGACTCGGGACTATCCTGTCCACCCCATGCCAAGGTCCTAGGTGTAATTCGGGACTATCCTGTCCACCCCATGCCAAGGTCCTAGGTGTAATTCGGGACTATCCTTTCCCCCCCATGCCAAGGTCCTAGGTGTAATCCTGGACTCGGGACTATCCTTTCCCCCCCATGCCAAGGTCCTAGGTGTAATCCTGGACTCGGGACTATCCTTTCCCCCCCATGCCAAGGTCCTAGGTGTAATCCTGGACTATCCTGTCCACCCCATGCCAAGGTCCTAGGTGTAATCCTGGACTCGGGACTATCCTTTCCACCCCATGCCAAGGTCCTAGGTGTAATCCTGGACTCGGGACTATCCTTTCCACCCCATGCCAAGGTCCTAGGTGTAATCCTGGACTCGGGACTATCCTTTCCCCCCCATGCCAAGGTCCTAGGTGTAATCCTGGACTCGGGACTATCCTTTCCCCCCCATGCCAAGGTCCTAGGTGTAATCCTGGACTCGGGACTATCCTTTCCCCCCCATGCCAAGGTCCTAGGTGTAATCCTGGACTCGGGACTATCCTTTCCCCCCCATGCCAAGGTCCTAGGTGTAATCCTGAACTCGGGACTATCCTTTCCCCCCCATGCCAAGGTCCTAGGTGTAATCCTGGACTCGGGACTATCCTTTCCCCCCCATGCCAAGGTCCTAGGTGTAATCCTGGACTCGGGACTATCCTTTCCCCCCCATGCCAAGGTCCTAGGTGTAATCCTGGACTCGGGACTATCCTTTCCCCCCATGCCAAGGTCCTAGGTGTAATCCTGGACTCGGGACTATCCTGTCCACCCCATGCCAAGGTCCCAGGTGTAATCCTGGACTCGGGACTATCCTTTCCACCCCATGCCAAGGTCCTAGGTGTAATCCTGGACTCGGGACTATCCTTTCCCCCCATGCCAAGGTCCTAGGTGTAATCCTGGACTCGGGACTATCCTTTCCCCCCATGCCAAGGTCCTAGGTGTAATCCTGGACTCGGGACTATCCTGTCCACCCCATGCCAAGGTCCTAGGTGTAATCCTGGACTATCCTGTCCACCCCATGCCAAGGTCCTAGGTGTAATCCTGGACTCGGGACTATCCTTTCCCCCCCCATGCCAAGGTCCTAGGTGTAATCCTGGACTATCCTTTCCCCCCCATGCCAAGGTCCTAGGTGTAATCCTGGACTCGGGACTATCCTTTCCACCCCATGCCAAGGTCCTAGGTGTAATCCTGGACTCGGGACTATCCTTTCCCCCCCCATGCCAAGGTCCTAGGTGTAATCCTGGACTCGGGACTATCCTTTCCCCCCATGCCAAGGTCCTAGGTGTAATCCTGGACTCGGGACTATCCTTTCCACCCCACATCCTATCGCTGTCCAAAGCTTGGCAAAATCATCACAATACGCCCCTTCCCTTCATTAGCTGCCACTCAACCAACGAATCAAAGTCAAGTAACTTACAAAGCCACCCACAACCTGCCCCCAGCTACATCACTAACCCAATCTCAAAATATCTAATCGTTCTCTTCGTTCCTCCCAAGACCTCCGGCTCTCTCATCACCCCCCCGCCTCCAGGACTTGTTCTGAGCCTCTCCCATCCTATGGAACTCCTTACCCCATTCTGTCAGACTATCTCCTACTTTGTCTACTTTCAGACGATCCCTGAAAACTCATCTCCTCAGAGAAGCTTATCTGGCCCCCACCTAACAACTCTACATTTTCTCCATCAGCCCATCCCCCACAGTTATTGCCTCTTGCCCCTCCCACTTAGATTGTAAGCTCTAAGGAGCCGGGCCCTCTGATTCCTCCTGTATTAAAGTGTATTGTATTTGTACTGTCTACCCTCAAGTTGTAAAGCGCCATGTAAACTGTCAGCACTATATAAATCCTGAATAATAATAATAATAATAACGGGAGGATCACCAAGTAAAAAAAAAAAAAAACCTACAAATAAAATGAATAAAGCCGAAGCATCGAAGGACCAGAGAGCTGCGATTTATTACATTTTTGTATTTAGAGATCCTTTATCTTCCTCACTGAACACTCAATTGGGTTTCAGGCCATCTACTATTTTCTTCTTCTAGACGCTCCAATGCCAAGGATAATTTGTGTCTCTGCCCGTCCTACAATGGGGAGATGTCATGCAGTATGGGTATGCAGTGGGTGGCGCTGTGCCGGGTGTGAGCGCTGAGGGCAGGTGTGGGCGCTGTGCCGGGTGTGAGCGCTGAGGGCGCTGTGCCAGGTGTGAGCGCTGAGGGCGCTGTGCCAGGTGTGAGCGCTGAGGGCAGGTGCGGGCACTGAGGGCGCTGTGCCAGGTGTGAGCGCTGAGGGCGCTGTGCCAGGTGTGAGCGCTGAGGGCGGGTGCGGGCACTGAGGGCGCTGTGCCGGGTGCGGGCACTGAGGGCGCTGTGCCGGGTGCGGGCACTGAGGGCGCTGTGCCGGGTGCGGGCACTGAGGGCGCTGTGCCGGGTGCGGGCACTGAGGGCGCTGTGCCGGGTGCGGGCACTGAGGGCATTGTGCCGGGTGCGGGCACTGAGGGCCGGTGTGGGCGCTGAGGCCACTGTGCCGGGTGTGGGCGCTGTGCCGGGTGTGGGCGCTGTGCCGGGTGTGGGCGCTGTGCCGGGTGTGGGCGCTGAGGGCGGGTGTGGGCGCTGAGGGCGGGTGTGGGCGCTGAGGGCGGGTGTGGGCGCTGAGGGCGCTGTGCCGGGTGCGGGCGCTGTGCCGGGTGCGGGCGCTGAGGGCGCTGTGCCGGGTGCGGGCGCTGAGGGCGCTGTGCCGGGTGCGGGCGCTGAGGGCGCTGTGCCGGGTGCGGGCGCTGAGGGCGGGTGTGGGCGCTGAGGGCACTGTGCCGGGTGTGGGTGCCCAATGAACTGTTGTGTCCTGGAAATAGGCCAGAATGTAGGAATGCAAAACATTTGGAGTATTTCATGCGGCTTCAATGGTGACAGAAGAAGTCTACAGGTGTGGCAGTTATATTAGGCAGTATTTTTATCAAATTGTACCATATATTTTACACTACCGGGGCCCCTTGTCTGCATTATAAAAAAACCCCGGGGGCCCCTTGTCTGCATTATAAAACCCCCGGGGCCCCTTGTCTGCATTATAAAAAAAAAAAAACCCCCCGGGGGCCCCTTGTCTGCATTATAAAACCCCCCGGGGGCCCCTTGTCTGCCCCTTGTCTGCATTATAAAAACACCCCGGGGGCCCCTTGTCTGCATTATAAAACCCCCCGGGGGCCCCTTGTCTGCATTATAAAACCCCCCGGGGGCCCCTTGTCTGCATTATAAAACCCCCCGGGGGCCCCTTGTCTGCATTATAAAACCCCCGGGGCCCCTTGTCTGCATTATAAAACCCCCCGGGGCCCCTTGTCTGCATTATAAAACCCCCCGGGGCCCCTTGTCTGCATTATAAAACCCCCCGGGGGCCCCTTGTCTGCATTATAAAACCCCCCGGGGGCCCCTTGTCTGCATTATAAAACCCCTGGGGGCCCCTTGTCTGCATTATAAAACCCCTGGGGGCCCCTTGTCTGCATTATAAAACCCCTGGGGGCCCCTTGTCTGCATTATAAAACCCCCGGGACCCCTTGTCTGCATTATAAAACCCCCCGGGGCCCCTTGTCTGCTGGGGCCAGTTTATGTAGAAGGTGAACACGGGGTTTCCACACATCGTACCTGAGAAGCATTCTGTGAAGTCTTGTTCCAGCTTTGTGGACCTTTCGTACGTTTTCCTCGCTTGTTCCTCTGTTAGTCGTTTGTTAATTTCTCTAAAGAGATCAAAGAAAGATAAATGAGAGAAGAAAAAGGCCGAAAGAACCGAAAGGATCAGATATAAAAGAGTCCAAGGAGACCGAGAGGGACCGAGAGGGGCAAAGGAGACCGAGAGGGGCAAAGGAGACCGAGAGGGGCAAAGGAGACCGAGAGGGGCAAAGGAGACCGAGAGGGGCAAAGGAGACCGAGAGGGACAAAGGAGACCGAGAGGGACAAAGGAGACCGAGAGGGGCAAAGGAGACCGAGAGGGGCAAAGGAGACCGAGAGGGGCAAAGGAGACCGAGAGGGACCAAGAGGGACAAAGGAGACCGAGAGGGGCAAAGGGGACCAAGAGGGACAAAGGAGACCAAGAGGGACAAAGGAGACCGAGAGGGGCAAAGGAGACCGAGAGGGGCAAAGGAGACCGAGAGGGGCAAAGGAGACCGAGAGGGACCGAGAGGGGCAAAGGAGACCGAGAGGGGCAAAGGAGACCGAGAGGGGCAAAGGAGACCGAGAGGGGCAAAGAGGGACAAAGGAGACCGAGAGGGGCAAAGGGGACCAAGAGGGACAAAGGAGACCAAGAGGGGCAAAGGAGACCGAGAGGGGCAAAGGAGACCGAGAGGGACCGAGAGGGGCAAAGGAGACCGAGAGGGACAAAGGAGACCGAGAGGGACAAAGGAGACCGAGAGGGGCAAAGGAGACCGAGAGGGGCAAAGGAGACCGAGAGGGGCAAAGGAGACCGAGAGGGGCAAAGGAGACCGAGAGGGGCAAAGGAGACCGAGAGGGGCAAAGGAGACCGAGAGGGGCAAAGGAGACCGAGAGGGGCAAAGGAGACCGAGAGGGGCAAAGGAGACCGAGAGGGGCAAAGGAGACCGAGAGGGTCAAAGGAGACCGAGAGGGACCAAGAGGGGCAAAGGAGACCGAGAGGGACAAAGGAGACCGAGAGGGGCAAAGGAGACCGAGAGGGGCAAAGGAGACCGAGAGGGGCCAAGAGGGACAAAGGAGACCGAGAGGGGCAAAGGAGACCGAGAGGGGCAAAGGAGACCGAGAGGGGCAAAGGAGACCGAGAGGGGCAAAGGAGACCGAGAGGGACCAAGAGGGACAAAGGAGACCGAGAGGGACCAAGAGGGACAAAGGAGACCGAGAGGGACCAAGAGGGACAAAGGAGACCGAGAGGGACCAAGAGGGACAAAGGAGACCGAGAGGGGCAAAGGAGACCAAGAGGGACAAAGGAGACCGAGAGGGGCAAAGGAGACCGAGAGGGGCAAAGGAGACCGAGAGGGGCAAAGGAGACCGAGAGGGGCAAAGGAGACCGAGAGGGGCAAAGGAGACCGAGAGGGACCAAGAGGGACAAAGGAGACCGAGAGGGACCAAGAGGGACAAAGGAGACCGAGAGGGACCAAGAGGGACAAAGGAGACCGAGAGGGACCAAGAGGGACAAAGGAGACCGAGAGGGGCAAAGGAGACCGAGAGGGACCAAGAGGGGCAAAGGAGACCGAGAGGGACAAAGGAGACCGAGAGGGGCAAAGGAGACCGAGAGGGGCAAAGGAGACCGAGAGGGCCCAAGAGGGACAAAGGAGACCGAGAGGGGCAAAGGAGACCGAGAGGGGCAAAGGAGACCGAGAGGGGCAAAGGAGACCGAGAGGGGCAAAGGAGACCGAGAGGGGCAAAGGAGACCGAGAGGGACCAAGAGGGACAAAGGAGACCGAGAGGGACCAAGAGGGACAAAGGAGACCGAGAGGGACCAAGAGGGACAAAGGAGACCGAGAGGGGCAAAGGAGACCAAGAGGGACAAAGGAGACCGAGAGGGGCAAAGGAGACCGAGAGGGGCAAAGGAGACCGAGAGGGGCAAAGGAGACCGAGAGGGGCAAAGGAGACCGAGAGGGACCAAGAGGGACAAAGGAGACCGAGAGGGACCAAGAGGGACAAAGGAGACCGAGAGGGACCAAGAGGGACAAAGGAGACCGAGAGGGACCAAGAGGGACAAAGGAGACCGAGAGGGGCAAAGGAGACCGAGAGGGACAAAGGAGACCGAGAGGGGCAAAGGAGACCGAGAGGGGCAAAGGAGACCGAGAGGGGCAAAGGAGACCGAGAGGGGCAAAGGAGACCGAGAGGGGCAAAGGAGACCGAGAGGGGCAAAGGAGACCGAGAGGGGCAAAGGAGACCGAGAGGGGCAAAGGAGACCGAGAGGGGCAAAGGAGACCGAGAGGGGCAAAGGAGACCGAGAGGGACCAAGAGGGACAAAGGAGACCGAGAGGGACCGAGAGGGGCAAAGGAGACCGAGAGGGGCAAAGGAGACCGAGAGGGACAAAGGAGACCGAGAGGGACAAAGGAGACCGAGAGGGGCAAAGGAGACCGAGAGGGGCAAAGGAGACCGAGAGGGGCAAAGGAGACCGAGAGGGGCAAAGGAGACCGAGAGGGGCAAAGGAGACCGAGAGGGGCAAAGGAGACCGAGAGGGGCAAAGGAGACCGAGAGGGGCAAAGGAGACCGAGAGGGGCAAAGGAGACCGAGAGGGGCAAAGGAGACCGAGAGGGGCAAAGGAGACCGAGAGGGGCAAAGGAGACCGAGAGGGGCAAAGGAGACCGAGAGGGGCAAAGGAGACCGAGAGGGGCAAAGGAGACCGAGAGGGGCAAAGGAGACCGAGAGGGGCAAAGGAGACCGAGAGGGGCAAAGGAGACCGAGAGGGGCAAAGGTGACCGAGAGGGGCAAAGGAGACCGAGAGGGGCAAAGGAGACCGAGAGGGGCAAAGGAGACCGAGAGGGACCAAGAGGGACAAAGGAGACCGAGAGGGACCAAGAGGACCGAGAGGGGCAAAGGAGACCGAGAGGGACAAAGGAGACCGAGAGGGGCAAAGGAGACCGAGAGGGGCAAAGGAGACCGAGAGGGACAAAGGAGACCGAGAGGGACAAAGGAGACCGAGAGGGACAAAGGAGACCGAGAGGGGCAAAGGAGACCGAGAGGGGCAAAGGAGACCGAGAGGGGCAAAGGAGACCGAGAGGGGCAAAGGAGACCGAGAGGGGCAAAGGAGACCGAGAGGGGCAAAGGAGACCGAGAGGGGCAAAGGAGACCGAGAGGGGCAAAGGAGACCGAGAGGGGCAAAGGAGACCGAGAGGGGCAAAGGAGACCGAGAGGGGCAAAGGAGACCGAGAGGGGCAAAGGAGACCGAGAGGGGCAAAGGAGACCGAGAGGGACCAAGAGGGACAAAGGAGACCGAGAGGGGCAAAGGAGACCGAGAGGGGCAAAGGAGACCGAGAGGGGCAAAGGAGACCGAGAGGGGCAAAGGAGACCGAGAGGGGCAAAGGAGACCGAGAGGGGCAAAGGAGACCGAGAGGGGCAAAGGAGACCGAGAGGGGCAAAGGAGACCGAGAGGGACCAAGAGGGACAAAGGAGACCGAGAGGGGCAAAGGGGACCGAGAGGGACAAAGGAGACCGAGAGGGGCAAAGGGGACCGAGAGGGACAAAGGAGACCGAGAGGGACCGAGAGGGGCAAAGGAGACCGAGAGGGGCAAAGGAGACCGAGAGGGGCAAAGGAGACCGAGAGGGGCAAAGGAGACCGAGAGGGGCAAAGGAGACCGAGAGGGGCAAAGGAGACCGAGAGGGGCAAAGGAGACCGAGAGGGGCAAAGGAGACCGAGAGGGGCAAAGGAGACCGAGAGGGGCAAAGGAGACCGAGAGGGACCGAGAGGGACAAAGGAGACCGAGAGGGACCGAGAGGGACAAAGGAGACCGAGAGGGACCGAGAGGGACAAAGGAGACCGAGAGGGACCGAGAGGGACAAAGGAGACCGAGAGGGACCGAGAGGGACAAAGGAGACCGAGAGGGACCGAGAGGGACAAAGGAGACCGAGAGGGACAAAGGAGACCGAGAGGGACAAAGGAGACCGAGAGGGACCGAGAGGGACAAAGGAGACCGAGAGGGACCGAGAGGGACAAAGGAGACCGAGAGGGACAAAGGAGACCGAGAGGGACCGAGAGGGGACAAAGGAGACCGAGAGGGACCGAGAGGGACAAAGGAGACCGAGAGGGACAAAGGAGACCGAGAGGGACAAAGGAGACCGAGAGGGACAAAGGAGACCGAGAGGGACAAAGGAGACCGAGAGGGACAAAGGAGACCGAGAGGGACCGAGAGGGACAAAGGAGACCGAGAGGGACCAAGAGGGACAAAGGAGACCGAGAGGGACAAAGGGAGACCGAGAGGGACAAAGGAGACCGAGAGGGACCGAGAGGGACAAAGGAGACCGAGAGGGACCGAGAGGGACAAAGGAGACCGAGAGGGACCGAGAGGGACAAAAGGAGACCGAGAGGGACCGAGAGGGACAAAGGAGACCGAGAGGGACAAAGAGGGACAAAGGAGACCGAGAGGGACAAAGGAGACCGAGAGGGACAAAGGAGACCGAGAGGGACAAAGGAGACCGAGAGGGACAAAGGAGACCGAGAGGGACAAAGGAGACCGAGAGGGACAAAGGAGACCGAGAGGGACAAAGGAGACCGAGAGGGACAAAGGAGACCGAGAGGGACCGAGAGGGAAAAAGGAGACCGAGAGGGACCGAGAGGGACAAAGGAGACCGAGAGGGACCGAGAGGGACAAAGGAGACCGAGAGGGACAAAGGAGACCGAGAGGGACAAAGGGAGACCGAGAGGGACAAAGGAGACCGAGAGGGAGACAGAGACAAAGGAGACCGAGAGGGACAAAGGAGACCGAGAGGGACAAAGGAGACCGAGAGGGACAAAGGAGACCGAGAGGGACAAAGGGAGACCGAGAGGGACAAAGGAGACCGAGAGGGACCAAGAGGGACAAAGGAGACCGAGGGGACAAAAGGAGACCGAGAGGGACAAAGGAGACCGAGAGGGACAAAAGGAGACCGAGAGGGACAAAGGAGACCGAGAGGGACAAAGGAGACCGAGAGGGACAAAGGAGACCGAGAGGGACAAAGGAGACCGAGAGGGACAAAGGAGACCGAGAGGGACAAAGGAGACCGAGAGGGACCGAGAGGGACAAAGGAGACCGAGAGGGACCGAGAGGGACAAAGGAGACCGAGAGGGACAAAGGAGACCGAGAGGGACAAAGGAGACCGAGAGGGACAAAGGAGACCGAGAGGGACAAAGGAGACCGAGAGGGACCGAGAGGGACAAAGGAGACCGAGAGGGACCAAGAGGGACAAAGGAGACCGAGAGGGACAAAGGGAGACCGAGAGGGACAAAGGAGACCGAGAGGGACAAAGGAGACCGAGAGGGACAAAGGAGACCGAGAGGGACCGAGAGGGACAAAGGAGACCGAGAGGGACCGAGAGGGACAAAGGAGACCGAGAGGGACAAAGGAGACCGAGAGGGACAAAGGAGACCGAGAGGGACCGAGAGGGACAAAGGAGACCGAGAGGGACCGAGAGGGACAAAGGAGACCGAGAGGGACCGAGAGGGACAAAGGAGACCGAGAGGGACCGAGAGGGACAAAGGAGACCGAGAGGGACCGAGAGGGACAAAGGAGACCGAGAGGGACCGAGAGGGACAAAGGAGACCGAGAGGGACCGAGAGGGACAAAGGAGACCGAGAGGGACCGAGAGGGACAAAGGAGACCGAGAGGGACCAAGAGGGACAAAGGAGACCGAGAGGGACCAAGAGGGACAAAGGAGACCGAGAGGGACAAAGGAGACCGAGAGGGACAAAGGAGACCGAGAGGGACAAAGGAGACCGAGAGGGACAAAGGAGACCGAGAGGGACAAAGGAGACCGAGAGGGACAAAGGAGACCGAGAGGGACAAAGGAGACCGAGAGGGACCGAGAGGGACAAAGGAGACCGAGAGGGACCGAGAGGGACAAAGGAGACCGAGAGGGACCGAGAGGGACAAAGGAGACCGAGAGGGACCGAGAGGGACAAAGGAGACCGAGAGGGACAAAGGAGACCGAGAGGGACAAAGGAGACCGAGAGGGACAAAGGAGACCGAGAGGGACAAAGGAGACCGAGAGGGACCGAGAGGGACAAAGGAGACCGAGAGGGACCGAGAGGGACAAAGGAGACCGAGAGGGACCGAGAGGGACAAAGGAGACCGAGAGGGACCGAGAGGGACAAAGGAGACCGAGAGGGACCGAGAGGGACAAAGGAGACCGAGAGGGACCGAGAGGGACAAAGGAGACCGAGAGGGACAAAAGGAGACCGAGAGGGACCGAGAGGGACAAAGGAGACCGAGAGGGGCAAAGGAGACCGAGAGGGGCAAAGGAGACCGAGAGGGGCAAAGGAGACCGAGAGGGGCAAAAGGAGACCGAGAGGGACAAAAGGAGACCGAGAGGGACAAAAGGAGACCGAGAGGGACAAAAGGAGACCGAGAGGGACAAAAGGAGACCGAGAGGGGCAAAAGGAGACCGAGAGGGGCAAAAGGAGACCGAGAGGGGCAAAAGGAGACCGAGAGGGGCAAAAGGAGACCGAGAGGGGCAAAAGGAGACCGAGAGGGACAAAAGGAGACCGAGAGGGACAAAAGGAGACCGAGAGGGACAAAAGGAGACCGAGAGGGGCAAAGGAGACCGAGAGGGGCAAAGGAGACCGAGAGGGGCAAAGGAGACCGAGAGGGACCGAGAGGGACAAAGGAGACCGAGAGGGGCAAAGGAGACCGAGAGGGACCAAGAGGGGCAAAGAGGGACAAAGGAGACCGAGAGAGATACCGGAAAATGAGAAACGAGTAAGAAAATAGGCAACCCAGAGAAAAAGAAGACGAAGAGAGGATACGTGAAGAGAAGAAGACGAAGAGAGGATACGTGAAGAGAAGAAGACGAAGAGAGGATACGTGAAGAGAAGAAGACGAAGAGAGGATACGTGAAGAGAAGAAGACGAAGAGAGGATACGTGAAGAGAAGAAGACGAAGAGAGGATACGTGAAGAGAAGAAGACGAAGAGAGGATACGTGAAGAGAAGAAGACGAAGAGAGGATACGTGAAGAGAAGAAGACGAAGAGAGGATACGTGAAGAGAAGAAGACGAAGAGAGGATACGTGAAGAGAAGAAGACGAAGAGAGGATACGTGAAGAGAAGAAGACGAAGAGAGGATACGTGAAGAGAAGAAGACGAAGAGAGGATACGTGAAGAGAAGAAGACGAAGAGAGGATACGTGAAGAGAAGAAGACGAAGAGAGGATACGTGAAGAGAAGAAGACGAAGAGAGGATACGTGAAGAGAAGAAGACGAAGAGAGGATACGTGAAGAGAAGAAGACGAAGAGAGGATACGTGAAGAGAAGAAGACGAAGAGAGGATACGTGAAGAGAAGAAGACGAAGAGAGGATACGTGAAGAGAAGAAGACGAAGAGAGGATACGTGAAGAGAAGAAGACGAAGAGAGGATACGTGAAGAGAAGAAGACGAAGAGAGGATACGTGAAGAGAAGAAGACGAAGAGAGGATACGTGAAGAGAAGAAGACGAAGAGAGGATACGTGAAGAGAAGAAGACGAAGAGAGGATACGTGAAGAGAAGAAGACGAAGAGAGGATACGTGAAGAGAAGAAGACGAAGACGAAGAAGAAGAAGAAGACGAAGAAGACGAAGAAGACGAAGAAGACGAAGAAGACGAAGAAGACGAAGAAGACGAAGAAGACGAAGAAGACGAAGAAGACGAAGAAGACGAAGAAGACGAAGAAGAAGAAGAAGAAGAAGAAGAAGACACGTGAAGCTGGCCACACACGGTTGTTTCTTTTTTCATGTCACACAAATGAGGTGAATGGAGGTCACTGAATACGGACAGCAGGAGGCGCCGTTGTCAGAACACAAACGTTTTCCAGCATTTGTCTCTTCAACAAAAGTCAATGGTCTGATCTGCTGAACTAGACAGATTTCAGTGGGTGTGGCCAGCTTGGGAGGGACACCTCAAAAGAGCCGGAGGAGAGAGAAAACACTGAGGGAAGAGAAAGGCCCGGGGAACACAGAACAGACACCGGAGAAGAATGAGAGCAAAAAAGAAGACAGAGAAGAGGAGCGAGAGAAACAAAACGAGGAGAGGAGACAGAGAAGAGGAGCGAGAGAAACAAAACGAGGAGAGGAGACAGAGAAGAGGAGCAAGAAAAACAAAACGAGGAGAGGAGACAGAGAAGAGGAGCGAGAGAAACAAAACGAGGAGAGGAGACAGAGAAGAGGAGCAAGAAAAACAAAACGAGGAGAGGAGACAGAGAAGAGGAGCAAGAAAAACAAAACGAGGAGAGGAGACAGAGAAGAGGAGCGAGAGAAACAAAACGAGGAGAGGAGACAGAGAAGAGGAGCAAGAAAAACAAAACGAGGAGAGGAGACAGAGAAGAGGAGAGGAGACAGAGAAGAGAGAAGAGAGAGAGGAGACAGAGAAGAGGAGAGGAGACAGAGAAGAGGAGAGGAGACAGAGAAGAGGAGCGAGAGAAACAAAACGAGGAGAGGAGACAGAGAAGAGGAGCGAGAGAAACAAAACGAGGAGAGGAGACAGAGAAGAGGAGCGAGAGAAACAAAACGAGGAGAGGAGACAGAGAAGAGGAGCAAGAAAAACAAAACGAGGAGAGGAGACAGAGAAGAGGAGCAAGAAAAACAAAACGAGGAGAGGAGACAGAGAAGAGGAGCGAGAGAAACAAAAACGAGGAGAGGAGACAGAGAAGAGGAGCAAGAAAAACAAAACGAGGAGAGGAGACAGAGAAGAGGAGAGGAGACAGAGAAGAGGAGAGGAGACAGAGAAGAGGAGCGAGAGAAACAAAACGAGGAGAGGAGACAGAGAAGAGGAGCGAGAGAAACAAAAAGAGGAGAGGAGACAGAGAAGAGGAGCAAGAGAAACAAAACGAGGAGAGGAGACAGAGAAGAGGAGCGAGAGAAACAAAAACGAGGAGAGGAGACAGAGAAGAGGAGCGAGAGAAACAAAACGAGGAGAGGAGACAGAGAAGAGGAGAGGAGACAGAGAAGAGGAGCGAGAGAAACAAAACGAGGAGAGGAGACAGAGAAGAGGAGCAAGAAAAACAAAACGAGGAGAGGAGACAGAGAAGAGGAGCGAGAGAAACAAAAACGAGGAGAGGAGACAGAGAAGAGGAGCGAGAGAAACAAAAACGAGGAGAGGAGACAGAGAAGAGGAGCGAGAGAAACAAAAACGAGGAGAGGAGACAGAGAAGAGGAGCGAGAGAAACAAAAACGAGGAGAGGAGACAGAGAAGAGGAGAGGAGACAGAGAAGAGGAGCGAGAGAAACAAAAACGAGGAGAGGAGACAGAGAAGAGGAGCGAGAGAAACAAAAACGAGGAGAGGAGACAGAGAAGAGGGAGAACAGAAAGAAGCTCTGGAGTTACTTCAGATAATTCATTACAAATAACCAACAAACTGCTGACCCCAAACTCAGCTAAAGACAAAGAAAAGGAACCAAAGCCTGACCCTGAACTGACCCCAACTGTCCTCCTACATCATTCTGGAGATAATCAGAACCCGACCCCTCATCCTACATCATTCTGGAGATAATCAGAACCCGACCCCTCATCCTACATCATTCTGGAGATAATCAGAACCCGACCCCTCATCATACATCATTCTGGAGATAATCAGAACCCGACCCCTCATCCTACATCATTCTGGAGATAATCAGAACCCGACCCCTCATCCTACATCATTCTGGAGATAATCAGAACCCGACCCCTCATCCTACATCATTCTGGAGATAATCAGAACCCGACCCCTCATCATACATCATTCTGGAGATAATCAGAACCTGACCCCTCATCCTACATCATTCTGGAGATAATCAGAACCCGACCCCTCATCATACATCATTCTGGAGATAATCAGAACCTGACCCCTCATCCTACATCATTCTGGAGATAATCAGAACCCGACCCCTCATCCTACATCATTCTGGAGATAATCAGAACCCGACCCCCTCATCCTACATTATTCTGGCGATAATCAGAACCCCTCATCCTACATTATTCTGGAGATAATCAGAACCCGACCCCTCATCCTACATCATTCTGGAGATAATCAGAACCCGACCCCTCATCCTACATCATTCTGGAGATAATCAGAACCCGACCCCTCATCCTACATTATTCTGGAGATAATCAGAACCCGACCCCTCATCCTACATCATTCTGGAGATAATCAGAACCTGACCCCTCATCCTACATCATTCTGGAGATAATCAGAACCTGACCCCTCATTCTCTACTCTCCGGACTTATAATATAAGATTTTGGAAAGCTTGTATTTAGAATGTACTGAATTATCTAACAATGGTCCCTTTTGCTCCAATTCTTTTATAGTTTGGATAAAATCCAGAACTCCGAATCTAATCTGCAGAGATAAGATGAACAAAGAAGTTTTTTTAAGAAAAAAAGACAAAAACCCGGAGATACTTACAAAATGTTCTCCAGGGATTTTGGACGTATAAAAATAGCGATAGGTTGTAGTTGAGCGGCCTGAAGACGTCGGACAGCATTGGCGGAAACATCGAGGATGCAGTGCTTCCCCTGAGGAGAGAATTACGGGAGATCTTTGGAAAGTATCCATAACATAACTGCATAGAACAGAAACAAAACTCATTATTAGAGTTGGATGAGTGGAGCGGGACCAGAACCCCTGTCAGGTTTTTATTACCATCTGTGTCCCTGTTGGTCCTGGTGACCGCTATCATGTGATCACCAGATGGGGAAATCTTCCAATTGGGACACTAATCCTTCTAGCTCTGGTGACAACCAATGATTTTCTCTCTTTGGAATGATTTCTCCTCACTTCCTGTTTTGAATATGGGACAGGTAGTTAAAGGACATTCTCCCCAATGGGGCACAGATTTAAAAAAAAAAACATGACAGGGGTTATAACCCTCCATTACTATATCCGAAATGAAAAAAAAAAAAAAAAAAGAAGAAGGATTTTGCTTTTAGTTCTACTTTAATGGAGTGGTGAAGGAGTAGAACATTAGGAAGGTCTAGGACCTGTGTTGGTGGGATTGGACCTGCGTTGGAGGGATTGGACCTGCGTTGGTGGGATTGGACCTGCGTTGGTGGGATTGGACCTGCGTTGGTGGGATTGGACCTGCGTTGGTGGGATTGGACCTGCGTTGGTGGGATTGGACCTGCGTTGGTGGGATTGGACCTGCGTTGGTGGGATTGGACCTGCGTTGGTGGGATTGGACCTGCGTTGGTGGGATTGGACCTGCGTTGGTGGGATTGGACCTGCGTTGGTGGGATTGGACCTGTTACATAGTTAGCTAGGCCGAAAAAAGACACAAGTCCATCCAGTTCAACCTTAAAAATAAAAGAAATAATAAAATAAAAATAAAATATATTGTACAATCCAATAAACCCCATTCTATACCCACAGTTGATCCAGAGGAAGGCAAAAAAAACCCAAAAGAGCCATGCTCCAATCTGCTACAGCAGGGGAAAAAAAATCCCTTCCTGATCCCCGAGAGGCAATCGGATTTTCCCCGGATCAACTTTACCTATAAATGTCAGTACCCCGTTATATTATGTACATTTAGGAAAGTATCCAGACCTTTCTTAAAGGAATCTACTGAGTTAGCCAGATCCACCTCTGGAGGGAGTCTATTCCATATTTTCACAGCTCTTACCTGTGTTGGTGGTATTGGGCCTGTGTTGGTGGTATTGGGACCTGTGTTGGTGGTATTGGGACCTGTGTTGGTGGGATTGGGACCTGTGTTGGTGGGATTGGGACCTGTGTTGGTGGGATTGGGACCTGTGTTGGTGGGATTGGGACCTGTGTTGGTGGGATTGGGACCTGTGTTGGTGGGATTGGGACCTGTGTTGGTGGGATTGGGACCTGTGTTGGTGGGATTGGGACCTGTGTTGGTGGGATTGGGACCTGTGTTGGTGGGATTGGGACCTGTGTTGGTGGGATTGGGACCTGTGTTGGTGGGATTGGGACCTGTGTTGGTGGGATTGGGACCTGTGTTGGTGGGATTGGGACCTGTGTTGGTGGGATTGGGACCTGTGTTGGTGGGATTGGGACCTGTGTTGGTGGGATTGGGACCTGTGTTGGTGGGATTGGGACCTGTGTTGGTGGGATTGGACCTGTGTTGGTGGGTGTGTTGGTGGGATTGGACCTGTGTTGGTGGGTGTGTGTTGGTGGGTTTAGGACCTGTGTTGGTGGGTTTAGGACCTGTGTTGGTGGGTTTAGGGCCTGTGTTGGTGGGTTTAGGGCCTGTGTTGGTGGGATTGGGACCTGTGTTGGTGGGATTAGGACCTGTGTTGGTGGGATTGGGACCTGTGTTGGTGGGATTGGGACCTGTGTGGGTGGGATTGGGCCTGACCTGTGTTGGTGGGTTTAGGGCCTGTGTTGGTGGGTGTGTTGGTGGGTTTAGGACCTGTGTTGGTGGGTTTAGGACCTGTGTTGGTGGGTTTAGGACCTGTGTTGGTGGGTTTAGGACCTGTGTTGGTGGGTTTAGGACCTGTGTTGGTGGGTTTAGGACCTGTGTTGGTGGGTTTAGGACCTGTGTTGGTGGGTTTAGGACCTGTGTTGGTGGGTTTAGGACCTGTGTTTGTGGGTTTAGGACCTGTGTTGGTGGGTTTAGGACCTGTGTTGGTGGGTTTAGGACCTGTGTTGGTGGGTTTAGGACCTGTGTTGGTGGGTTTAGGACCTGTGTTGGTGGGTTTAGGACCTGTGTTGGTGGGTTTAGGACCTGTGTTGGTGGGTTTAGGACCTGTGTTGGTGGGTTTAGGACCTGTGTTGGTGGGTTTAGGACCTGTGTTGGTGGGTTTAGGACCTGTGTTGGTGGGTTTAGGACCTGTGTTGGTGGGTTTAGGACCTGTGTTGGTGGGTTTAGGACCTGTGTTGGTGGGTTTAGGGCCTGTGTTGGTGGGTTTAGGGCCTGTGTTGGTGGGTTTAGGGCCTGTGTTGGTGGGTTTAGGGCCTGTGTTGGTGGGTTTAGGGCCTGTGTTAGCGGGCAATGGCAGTGTGCTCGGAGGCTTCTGAGATCGTTCAGAATTCACTGAACTGCAACTGCCCCCCTTGTGGCTGTCTTTGTTCTCATAGACTTGTATTGTAAGAGAAGCAGTTCTGACAAAGCCTACCGACACAGACCTTCCCTCTATCTCTCCATTGCCATCAAGTCTGAAGAAAGGACAAATCCAATATTTCTATTTCATTGTCACTAAAACAGGAATAGAGAACAAATCTTCCAGTGAGAACACTTGTTCTGGTGACAACTGTCTTTGAAGAGATTTCCTCCCACTTCCTAATGGACAGGAAGTCTTTCAAATTGGACACAGAATGTAACCCCCAACTTACACGGTCCAAAAATGGAACACAATGGCAGATATATGCAGGATGGAGATGAAGGAATGAGGAGTGTAGAGGAAGAGGATGAAGATTTAGCATTGAGGAGTGTAGAGGAAGAGGGGGATACTCATAGGATGAAGATGAAGCATTGAGAAGGAAGAGGAGGGAGATACTCATAGGATGGAGATGAAGCAATGAGGAGTGTAGAGGAAGAGGAGGGAGATGAAGCAATGAGGAGTGTAGAGGAAGAGGAGGGAGATACTCATAGGAGAGAGATGAAGCAATGAGGAGTGTAGAGGAAGAGGAGGGAGATACTCATAGGATGGAGATGAAGCATTGAGAAGGAAGAGGAGGGAGATACTCATAGGATTGAGATGAAGCAATGAGGAGTGTAGAGGAAGAGGAGGGAGATATTCACAGGATGGAGATGAAGCAATGAGGAGTGTAGAGGAAGAGGAGGGAGATACTCACAGGATGGAGAAGAAGCAATGAGGAGTGTAGAGGAAGAGGAGGGAGATACTCACAGGATGGAGATGAAGCAATGAGGAGTGTAGAGGAAGAGGATAAAGATTTAGCATTGAGGAGTGTAGAGGAAGAGGAGGGAGATACTCATAGGATGGAGATGAAGCAATGAGGAGTGTAGAGGAAGAGGATGAAGATTTAGCATTGAGGAGTGTAGAGGAAGAGGAGGGAGATACTCATAGGATGGAGATGAAGCAATGAGGAGTGTAGAGGAAGAGGAGGGAGATATTCACAGGATGGAGATGAAGCAATGAGGAGTGTAGAGGAAGAGGAGGGAGATACTCATAGGATGAAGATTTAGCATTGAGGAGTGTAGAGGAAGAGGAGGGAGATGAAGCATTGAGGAGTGTAGAGGAAGAGGAGGGAGATGTAGGAGTGAGGAGTGTAGAGGAAGAGGAGGGAGATACTCATAGGATGAAGATTTAGCATTGAGGAGTGTAGAGGAAGAGGAGAGAGATGAAGCAATGAGGAGTGTAGAGGAAGAGGATGAAGATTTAGCATTGAGGAGTGTAGAGGAAGAGGAGGGAGATGAAGCATTGAAGAGTGTAGAGGAAGAGGAGGGAGATACTTATAGGATGCAGATTTAGCATTGAGGAGTGTAGAGGAAGAGGATGGAGATACTCATAGGATGGAGATGAAGCAATGAGGAGTGTAGAGGAAGAGGAGGGAGATACTCATAGGATGAAGATTTAGCATTGAGGAGTGTAGAGGAAGAGGAGGGAGATGAAGCATTGAGGAGTGTAGAGGAAGAGGAGGGAGATACTCATAGGATGGAGATGAAGCAATGAGGAGTGTAGAGGAAGAGGAGGGAGATACTCATAGGAGGGAGATGAAGCAGTGAGGAGTGTAGAGGAAGAGGAGGGAGATACTCATAGGAGGGAGATGTAGGAGTGAGGAGTGTAGAGGAAGAGGAGGGAGATACTCATATGATGAAGATTTAGCAGTGAGGAGTGTAGAGGAAGAGGAGGGAGATACTCATAGGAGGGAGATGAAGCAATGAGGAGTGTAGAGGAAGAGGAGGGAGATACTCATATGATGAAGATTTAGCAGTGAGGAGTGTAGAGGAAGAGGAGGGAGATACTCATAGGATGAAGATTTAGTAGTAGGCCATATAGGTACACTTAGGTGAATTGGCTATTTTACTACTACCTGCTCTGCGACCTCCCGCACGCTCTGCACACTCGTCCCATATAAGTGGCCATTATACTGTCCGGCTTCAATAAACTTGTGACTCTGAATGTCCTTCTCCATCTTCTCCCGAGACGAGACAAAGTGATAGTCTCTACCATCCACCTCGTAGTCCCGCTTGGGGCGCGTCGTATCTGGAAGAGGCCAGTTTTTAGATTCAGGTGACAAGACGATGTCTTAGAAAGAACATTCAATGAACAATAATGTGAAATGAAGCTTCTGAATGTCCTTCCTTCAGGATACGCAGAAATACACCTCAGAACATTAAACCCAGAAATTTCTATATAAAATATATTTGGTGGAAATATTAGTGAGGTGATGAAATAATGAAGGATATAAATGGTTGGTGGAAGGTCATGAAACATGTTTCTGATTGGTTAGGGAGCAGCAAAGCACTCAGACCTGTAGTACTGGGGAAAGGGTATAGCATAGGAAACAAGGGAGGGGACAGGAAGAGATCTTCCTGGAAGCATCAAGAACACGGAATTATCAGGAATATCAGGACATCCGGGATTTATAAGGATATCGGATAAACCTCAAATATTAAAAGAGAGGAAAAAAAAATGCATTAGGATGAAGAGAAGAAGACAAATCGTATCCACAGATCCCACATCACATCATATCCACAGATCCCACATCACATCGGGATTATTAGTAGTGCTGCAAAGGATACAGGCGAGTCCATCATTAGAGGCATGATCCAGATAAAGTGGTTTTACACCCCGTATACCCCGCACACCCGCATACCCCATACACCCCATACACCCTGTGACAGACCTAGCCGGGACACAGGCTTTTTGAGAGGACTACATGCAAGCCTCTTGCCAACTGATTATGGGCCCTGGCATTTGGGGGAACAGTGCTCTTTTTGGGCTGCAAGCCTGGGACCCCTGAGCTGGTGTTACTTGGATTTAGGTCCATGCTGGCCCCCCAATACACATAGAATCTGTATGTGTATTTGGCATATTAGCAAGAGATGCTAGTGTCATGAACTCAAAATGTTAATTGAGTTAGCTGATCCCATTGTCCTCTGCACAATGCAGGAGACGGTCCGTCTGTTACTGGTGGTCTCCTGCTATTGTGATGAAATGTTGTGTGGTTGTAATTATGATAATTTATAATCAACTGTGTTTATCTCGGTGACAAGAAGTCTGACTTGTAGTGAAATCCTGATGAGTCACATCGGCTGCTTAAAGGAATTAGCTAATTAGTTTATGTTAAGTTGTTACAGGTGTATTGTTAGAGTAATGTGAGAGGGAGGGGGGGGATCTCCTCTTCTACTCTGTATAAATGTGAGCTTGGCTTTGTAATAAAGATCAGTCCATGTTGGCACCAAGCAAGTGTTGTCTCGTTTGGTGCTTGGGAGCGGTTGGAATATCTTATACCTATATCCAGACTGAGAGGAAGTGATATATGACAAAACGCACTCAAGAGGAGTGTAGGGACGTTCCGTCACATTGTTGGCAAGCAGTGGGATCATACTTCCTGCAGTCTGGGACATCCAAACCTCCACCTGGATCCAAGGTCCGGATAGCAGGAGAGGAGGAGAGGTACAGATACCAGCCGCCATGGAAGAGGAATTCAGGAGGAGGTTGCGAGAGATGCAGCTACAGCACAGAGGACCAGTATCAGAGCAGGTCCTGCTGGGATGGTTTGATTCTATTCGCTGCGAACTCTGGAAGGAAGCGCTAGCCTGTGAGCAGCGTCACCAGGGAAAAGTTCTCCCCTCCATCCAGGAAAGGTACTGGTCGCAGTATGGATTGCGGGTGCTGTTTTTGGGAGAGAAGCCGCACAAGGAGCAGACAGCTGAATTAAGCAGGCTGGTCTGGGCAGAGATGAAGCTGGATGAGAGTTACAGAGCCCTCCGGTGGCATGTATCCCAAGCATGCCCTTGGATAGCAGATGACAGCCCAACGGAAGGCTTAAGCTACGGCGGCCTGGGACTGTTGTATGTGAAGCTGACAGGGGACTCTAACTTTGGGAGTGATTTGGAGTGGCGGTTGGATGAAATTATGGATTTCAGAAAAGGGCTACTGAATGTCTCGGAAGTGCACTGGGCACTGGAAGATTTGGAGTTTCTGGCCGATCAGGAATGGGAGCTGGAGATCGCCTACAGACGTCTCCTAGACTCTGCTCAGTGCCAGGGCTGGGCTCCCTTTGCCTGGGACTATAAGGAAATGCCAGTGGACAACTCGGAAATCCTGTCTGATGAATCAGCAATGTGGCAGAGTAACAGTGTGCTTTGCCAACCTGCCCCTGCAGCTATGGACGCGGAGGTCTTATGGCGGATGCAGCAAGTGCTGACTGACCTTGATGATCCTATTTCTGCATGGGATGATCTTGGATGGAGGAATGTGCCTGTCCAGCAGCATGCCAGGGAATCGGCAGTGGGAAATCTGGAGATTTCCATCCCCAAAGCTGAAGTGCTGACAACCGGCCAGAGCTCGGCCAACCTCTGCTCAGCACTGATAGCATCTTCTGGGTTCCATGGACAGGAGATGGTGAACCTATATCCCCAGACACCAGTTGTAGAGACTGGGGATTTAATAGACTTTTCTGCTGAAGAAAAACAACCTGATGAGCCTCCATCAGAAGAGCTGGTATTAGGGCCGAACTTCACTGTGCTCTGCCCAGCACCAACGCCAGTATCCATGGAGTTGCAAGGAACTTCCCCAGCTGAAGCTCTGGTCACTGAACAGAGGGTCCAAGACCTCTGTCCCACACCTGTGGCAGTTCTGGAGGCCCAGGGTGAGGAGGTGGTGGTCACTCCCGAGCAGCAGCTCAGGACCCAAGGAGAGAATGCAATCTGCACTTCACATCTGCAGCTTGATCTGGTGTCGGTGGATGGGCCTGTGGTCTCCACTAACAGAAAACCAGCAGAAGTGCTGGCAACCGGGCAGAGTGCTACCAACCTCTGCCCAGCACCGGTAACAGCTGCAGAGTTCCAGGGAGCTGGGGCAGTCGGCCTCTCTCCCCAACAGTTAGCTGGAGCAGATGATGTAGGGAAGCTCCTACGCCCAGCTGAACTGCTGGCAACGGAACAGAGCGCTGCTGGCCTCTGCCCTCAACTGACACAGGACAGATTTCCTGTAAAGGTGGATGGGAATTCAGTCTCCACCTGTATACCCCAGGGATGCTGGGCAGTAGGCCCATATGCCCAACAGCATGACAGACTGAGCTCAGTCACCCTGTCTTCTCTCCAGCGGCTGAAAAGACTCCAGGGAGAAGGGCCAGTCCAGGCCTCTCCCCAGCGGCAGATATGTTCTTTGAGAGAGGCAGAGGTTGGCTGGGTGAGTGCTCTGTTTGAAACAATTTGTTTGGGATACTGTGTGGGTACAGGCATTCGAGGACTGGAACTATGGACTAACGTCGGAGTCAACCCGTCTGGGGTCTCCTCCTGTGTTAGTCTTCTGCCGAAAGGGGAGAAATGTGACAGACCTAGCCGGGACACAGGCTTTTTGAGAGGACTACATGCAAGCCTCTTGCCAACTGATTACGGGCCCTGGCATTTGGGGGAACAGTGCTCTTTTTGGGCTGCAAGCCTGGGACCCCTGAGCTGGTGTTACTTGGATTTAGGTCCATGCTGGCCCCCCAATACACATAGAATCTGTATGTGTATTTGGCATATTAGCAAGAGATGCTAGTGTCATGAACTCAAAATGTTAATTGAGTTAGCTGATCCCGTTGTCCTCTGCACAATGCAGGAGACGGTCCGTCTGTTACTGGTGGTCTCCTGCTATTGTGATGAAATGTTGTGTGGTTGTAATTATGATAATTTATAATCAACTGTGTTTATCTCGGTGACCACAAGTCTGACTTGTAGTGAAATCCTGATGAGTCACATCAGCTGCTTAAAGGAATTAGCTTATTAGTTTATGTTAAGTTGTTACAGGTGTATCCTCTTCTACTCTGTATAAATGTGAGCTTGGCTTTGTAATAAAGACCAGTCCATGTTGGCACCAAGCAAGTGTTGTCTCGTTTGGTGCTTGGGAGCGGTTGGAATATCTTATACCTATATCCAGACTGAGAGGAAGTGATATATGACAAACGCACTCAAGAGGAGTGTAGGGACGTTCCGTCACACACCCCATACACCCCATAACCCCCATACACCCCGCACACCCCGCACACGCTGTACATCCCGTATACCCCATACACCCCGTATACGCCGTACACGCCATACACGCCATACACGTCATACACGCCGTACACGTCATACACGCCGTACACGCCGTACACGTCATACACGCCGTACACGCCGTACACGTCGTACACGTCATACACGCCGTACACGTCATACACGCCGTACACGCCGTACACGTCGTACACGCCGTACACGCCGTACACGTCGTACACGTCGTACACGTCATACACGTCGTACACGTCATACACGTCGTACACGCCGTACACGCCGTACACGTCATACACGTCGTACACGCCGTACACCCCGTACACGTCATACACCCCGTACACGTCATACACCCCGTACACGTCATACACCCCGTACACGTCATACACCCCGTACACGTCATACACCCCGTACACGTCATACACCCCGTACACGTCATACACCCCGTACACGTCATACACCCCGTACACGTCATACACCCCGTACACGTCATACACCCCGTACACGTCATACACCCCGTACACGTCATACACAGGGCACTGGCACCAAATATGAGACATTGTACCCACCTGGCCACAACGTCTAAAGCAAATGGGGGATGCAGATGGAGGCATTCTAGCCACCCCGGTTGGTACTAAATACCAGCGAAGGGTTTTATAATCAGATTTAATTAGTGTTGTATTAATAGATACTTTAGATAAAGCACAAGAAATATCTTGCCAGTCAGACAATTCAAACGTGGTATTCCAGTCCCATTCCCATTGGATCATGGAAGGGAGTTCAGTATTTGGTTCAGTCAGTAGGGCATGCCGTAGATGCCCGTTCCCATGGAATCATGGGAGGGAGTTCAGTCAGTAGGGCATGCCGTAGATGCCCGTCCCCTCTAGGGGGCCCTACATTTCACAAGATAGTTCAAAAGGTCCATCTGAGAAATTAAGTTTAGAACTCACAAAAGAAATAAGCTGATTGTACCTAAACAATTCACTGGAGGAGATCTGGAACTGGTCTTTAGAATATTGCAGAGTTTGGTGGATCTCCATCAAAATATTCTCCTATCCTAAGAAGTCCATTATGGAGCCACCATTGAAATGACAGTGGAGTCAGGCCGGGGGAGGGTTACAGGACAAGGGGGCTAGCGGGGTATGTGGGGACAACATGGATCTACGATGTCGTACCCTATCCCAAACCACTAGGGAGCGAGACAAGGTGGGGCACAATACAGGGGGAGGGGCACAATACAGGGTGGGGCGCAATATAGAGGGGGGCACAATACAGGGTGGGGCGCAATATAGGGGGGTGGGGCCCAGTATAGGGGGAGGGGCGAAGGCGGTTTAGAAGCCACAATAGGGAGTCGGTGGCAAAAGGGTCTGCAGAATTGTATTTATTCTGTGATGACCCAACCTGGTTTATATTGATCGTGTCACCATCAAGTGATCAGAAATAATTGATGATTTCCTGTCATAGTGGAACGTTTTCTTTTCTATCTGAGCCCCGAGAACATCAAATATTGCAGCTTTTTCATCAGACTTTTCCGTGGATTTCTACCCGGTGATCCTGCGGATAACAGACTTCCTGACCTCAGGTGGGAAGGTTTATTACTCCTCTAACTATGAAGGATGCCACCCAGACAAGAACCGCACAAACAGTTGGATGTATCCGGTCTATAAACCAGAGGCTCTGGATGGACAGTTGGATAAATGGCTCTATATTTAGGATGTATCCGGTCTATAAACCAGAGGCTCTGGATGGACAGTTGGATAAATGGCTCTATTTAGGATGTATCCGGTCTATAAACCAGAGGCTCTGGATGGACAGTTGGATAAATGGCTCTATATTTAGGATGTATCCGGTCTATAAAGCAGAGGCTCTGGATGGACAGTTGGATATGGCTCTGGATGGACAGTTGGATATGAAGTGATAATACTTACGTGGGACACATGAGCCAAACTTATCGGGAAACTCGGATAGAAGGTCATCGTTTACTCGGTCCTTCCCGGGACCCAGGATTATGATAGGACGAGCGTAATGAACTGAAGAGAGAAAGGGACATGGGAGATCACAAAGCTTCCACCACTGGAGGGCCACACAGATTATACTGATAACAGACACCTACCTTCCATCTGTGCAACGGATTCATAACTAAGTACTATGTCTTCCCGAGCTTAAAAAGGAAAAAAAGAGGATCCTTAGAGGCACCAAAATCATTAACAGTGCAAAATCATTCACAAATACTGCACCACAAACACCATGCACACAAGAGGAGTAGAGAGAGGGAGAGGGGACGGGACGGAGGAGTAGAGAGAGGGAGAGGGGACGGGACGGAGGAGTAGAGAGAGGGAGAGGGGACGGGACGGAGGAGTAGAGAGAGGGAGAGGGGAGGGGACGGAGGAGTAGAGAGAGGGAGAGGGGACGGGACGGAGGAGTAGAGAGAGGGAGAGGGGACGGGACGGAGGAGTAGAGAGAGGGAGAGGGGACGGGACGGAGGAGTAGAGAGAGGGAGAGGGGACGGGACGGAGGAGTAGAGAGAGGGAGAGGGGACGGGACGGAGGAGTAGAGAGAGGGAGAGGGGACGGGACGGAGGAGTAGAGAGAGGGAGAGGGGACGGGACGGAGGAGTAGAGAGAGGGAGAGGGGACGGGACGGAGGAGTAGAGAGAGGGAGAGGGGACGGGACGGAGGAGTAGAGAGAGGGAGAGGGGACGGGACGGAGGAGTAGAGAGAGGGAGAGGGGACGGGACGGAGGAGTAGAGAGAGGGAGAGGGGACGGGACGGAGGAGTAGAGAGAGGGAGAGGGGACGGGACGGAGGAGTAGAGAGAGGGAGAGGGGACGGGACCGAGGAGTAGAGAGGGAGAGGGGCCCGGACGGAGGAGTAGAGAGGGAGAGGGGACGGGACCGAGGAGTAGAGAGGGAGAGGGGACGGGACCGAGGAGTAGAGAGGGAGAGAGGACGGGACGGAGGAGTAGAGAGGGAGAGGGGACGGGACGGAGGAGTAGAGAGGGAGAGGGGCCCGGACGGAGGAGTAAAGAGGGAGAGGGGACGGGACGGAGGAGTAGAGAGGGAGAGGGGCCCGGACGGAGGAGTAAAGAGGGAGAGGGGCCCGGACGGAGGAGTAAAGAGGGAGAGGGGCCCGGACGGAGGAGTAGAGAGGGAGAGGGGACGGGACGGAGGAGTAGAGAGGGAGAGGGGACGGGACGGAGGAGTAAAGAGGGAGAGGGGACGGAGGAGTAGAGAGGGAGAGGGGCCCGGACGGAGGAGTAAAGAGGGAGAGAGGACGGGACGGAGGAGTAGGGAGAGGGAGAGGGGACGGAGGAGTAGAGAGGGAGAGGGGACGGGATGGAGGAGTAGAGAGGGAGAGGGGACGGGACGGAGGAGTAGAGAGGGATATACAGGACAGGATAAGATTGAGGTATATAGGAGGGAGATACAGGCAGGATGAGGTGAAGAAGTGGGGGTAGACAGGTAGGGTGGGAGGGGGGTGAAGAAGTGGGGGGTATACAGGAAGGGTGGAGGTGAAGAAGTGGTGGGTATACAGGCAGGATGGAGGTGAAGAAGTGGGGGGTATACAGGAAGGGTGGGGGGGGGGGGGTGAAGAAGTGTGGGGTATACAGGAAGGGTGGAGGTGAAGAAGTGGGGGGTATACAGGCAGGGTGGGAGGGGGGTGAAGAAGTGGGGGGTATACAGGAAGGGTGGAGGTGAAGAAGTGAGGGGTATACAGGCAGGGTGGGGGGGGTGAAGAAGTGTGGGGTATACAGGCAGGGTGGAGGTGAAGAAGTGGGGGGTATACAGGCAGGGTGGGAGGGGTGAAGAAGTGTGGGGTATACAGGAAGGGTGGAGGTGAAGAAGTGGGGGTATACAGGCAGGGTGCGAGGGGGGTGAAGAAGTGTGGGGTATACAGGAAGGGTGGAGGTGAAGAAGTGGGGGGTGAAGAAGTGGGGGGTATACAGAAAGGGTGGAGGTGAAGAAGTGGTGGGTATACAGGCAGGGTAGGGGGGTGAAGAAGTGGGGGGTATACAGGAAGGGTGGAGGTGAAGAAGTGGTGGGTATACAGGCAGGGTAGGGGGGTGAAGAAGTGGGGGGTATACAGGAAGGGTGGAGGTGAAGAAGTGGGGGGTATACAGGAAGGGTAGGGGGGTGAAGAAGTGAGGGGTATACAGGCAGGGTAGGGGGGTGAAGAAGTGGGGGGTATACAGGCAGGGTGGGTGAAGAAGTGTGGGGTATACAGGAAGGGTGGAGGTGAAGAAGTGAGGGGTATACAGGCAGGGTGGGGGGGGGTGAAGAAGCGGGGGGTATACAGGAAGGGTGGAGGTGAAGAAGTGGGGGGTATACATGCAGGGTGGAGGTGAAGAAGTGGGGGGTATACAGGCAGGGTGGGAGGGGGGTGAAGAAGTGGGGGGTATACAGGAAGGGTGGAGGTGAAGAAGTGGTGGTATACAGGAAGGGTGGAGGTGAAGAAGTGGGGGGTATACAGGCAGGGTGGGAGGGGGGTGAAGAAGTGTGGGGTATACAGGAAGGGTGGAGGTGAAGAAGTGGGGGTATACAGGCAGGGTGGGGGGTGAAGAAGTGGGGGGTATACAGGAAGGGTGGAGGTGAAGAAGTGGGGGGTATACAGGAAGGGTGGAGGTGAAGAAGTGTGGGGTATACAGGAAGGGTAGGGGGTGAAGAAGTGAGGGGTATACAGGCAGGGTAGGGGGGTGAAGAAGTGAGGGGTATACAGGAAGGGTGGAGGTGAAGAAGTGTGGGGTATACAGGAAGGGTGGAGGTGAAGAAGTGGGGGGTATAGCATGGGGGGGGGGGGGGGGGGGGGGGGGGGGGCAGGGTGGGGGTGGGAGGTGGGTGGGGGGACAGGAAGGGTGGGGTGTGGGGGGTATACAGGAAGGGTGGAGGTGAAGAAGTGGGGGGTATACAGGAAGGGTGGGGGTGAAGAAGTGGGGGGTATACAGGCAGGGTGGGGGGGGTGAAGAAGTGTTGGGTATACAGGAAGGGTGGAGGTGAAGAAGTGGGGGGTATACAGGCAGGGTGGGGGGGGGGGTGAAGAAGTGGGGGGTATACAGGAAGGGTGGAGGTGAAGAAGTGGGGGGTATACAGGAGGGAGATACATACTCTGGGAGCCTGTGGTGCTGCTTCGATCCTGTGCAGCAGAGGAGAGAATAGTAAAAGGTCGATCAGTCAGAGGGGAGAGAGGTTAGTGAGAGTCAGTCAGCAGTCTCCACACACCCAACACACAGACCAACCATGGACACCAATAGAACAACATTGACATGCAGTATATGGACCAAGTCCCCACCCTGGACAGAGGCAGAGATAGGGTGCTAGGTACCCATTGTGTTCTGTACCCCCCACATCACTATTCCACCCCCCCACTGACATCACTGTATTCTGTACCCCACATCCCCCAATCACTGTATTCTGTACCCCACATACCTCCATTATGCACCCCCACATACCTCTGTATTATGTACCCTATACCCCCCCACATACCTTTTGTATTGTGCCCCCTGCATTTAAAACTTGATGTCCCACGCCCAACACAGGGTAACCCTAATGACCGCGCATGAGTATTATATACACAGAAAGCTCAACAGACACCCCAACATAATCTCACCTTTAACCGGGACCATTCCCGCCTTTCCACTCTGCAAGGAAAAAAGAAAACGCCTTATTTTTCTGATTGGATGATGAGGAATGTGTGACAATACAGTGCAGTACTCTCACTATACCACTGAGGGCCCTCCATGATACCCCTGGGGGTTCAATCTCTAGTCTCAGAGGTGCAGGATTCACACTATACCACTGATGGCCCTCATTGATACCCGGGGGGGGGGGGGGGTAGTATCTCTAGTCTTTGAGGGGGCTCCAGCGCGCCCTCTCCTCCTACGTCCCATGGAGTGTCATCACACACAGAGGACCCAACAGGCGACTGAATATCATATCACGACACTCATTGGTAAACTCCAGAGATGGAGGTTGGAGGGTTCCAGACACTTAGACCTGGTATATGTTCTGTATCTAGAGAAAGGGGGCTCCAGATGAGCAGACCTCATTTATGCTCCAGACAAGTGGGCCTGGTACATGTTCCCAGGATCAGCCTCGGATTGGGGCCTCCTGGTATGATGGTGACCCAGGATTAGCCTGGGGTTGGGGCCTCCTGATAAAAGGGTAACCCAGGATCAGCCAAGGGTAGGGGCCTCCAGATATAAGTGTGACCAAGGATCATCCTAGCGTCTGGGCCTACTGTAATAAACAGGGCCTGAAGATCAGCCTAGGGTTGGGGCCTCCTGATATAAGTGTGACCCAGGATCAGCCTGGGATTGGGGCATCCAGATATAAGGGTAACCCAGGATCAGCCTAGGGTTGGGGCCTCCTGATATAAGTGTGACCCAGGATCAGCCTGGGATTGGGGCCTCCTGATATAAGTGTGACCCAGGATCAGCCTGGGATTGGGGCCTCCTGATAAAAGGGTAACCCAGGATCAGCCTAGGGTTGGGGCCTCCTGATATAAGTGTGACCCAGGATCAGCCTGGGATTGGGGCCTCCAGATATAAGGGTAACCCAGGATCAGCCTAGGGTTGGGGCCTCCTGATATAAGTGTGACCCAGGATCAGCCTGGGATTGGGGCCTCCTGATAAAAGGGTAACCCAGGATCAGCCTAGGGTTGGGGCCTCCTGATATAAGTGTGACCCAGGATCAGCCTGGGATTGGGGCCTCCAGATATAAGGGTAACCCAGGATCAGCCTAGGGTTGGGGCCTCCTGATATAAGTGTGGTCAAAGGCCAGTCTTGGATTGGGGCCTCCGGGTCACATTTACAGTAGCTGGACCTTGAGTGACAAGACAAAGCACCTTCTAACCCTCTATCTAAAGAGCATCATCTCACCTTCTTTTACTGGGGATGAAGCCAATCTCCTCCCCCTCCGGCTGCACTCGCCGAGCCTGCCACCATTCCTCGTCTGTCGCATCCAGGACATGCAGAACATCTCCAAACTTAAAGCTCAGGGCCTGGCTAAGGAAGCCACAATCCCGCGTCTTGTCATAGTCAAAGAGCGCCCTAAGGAGAAGAGAAACGACTCAATATCAACAAAGACTACGTGGGAAAGACCACTGCATGATATATGGGGAGCCAATGGCAACAGGTGACATGTCTGCTATTATTACAGGGGAACAGGGGCATACCAGATCCTAATATAGGGGAACAGGGGCATGCCAACTCCTAATATAGGGGAACAGGGGCATACCAGCTCCTAATATAGGGGAACAGGGGCATACCAGCTCCTAATATAGGGGAACAGGGGCATACCAGCTCCTAATATAGGGGAACAGGGGCATGCCAACTTCCAATATAGGAAGAAGAGACAAATTGACTTCTATTACATGGGCCAGGGACATGCAAACTTCTATTACAAGGGAACATGGATATACCAACACTAACATGGGGAAAAGGGACACGCTGACTTCTAATAGACTTTATTAGGGGCGTAACCATTTCTATCACAGGATAACAGGGAGCAATGAGGTGCAGTTCCTGAGAATCCAATCCCCATTGTCGGGGACGTATCATCTATAATGTTGGGGACGTATCGCGTCTATGGTCGGGGAAGTATCGCGTCTATGGTTGGGGACGTATCATCTATAATGTTGGGGGAGCATCGCGTCTATGGTCGGGGACGCACCGCGTCTATGGTCGGGGACGCACCGCGTCTATGGTCGGGGACGCACCGCGTCTATGGTCGGGGACGCACCGCGTCTATGGTCGGGGACGCATCGCGTCTATGGTCGGGGACGCACCGCGTCTATGGTCGGGGACGCACCGCGTCTATGGTCGGGGACGCACCGCGTCTATGGTCGGGGACGCACCGCGTCTATGGTCGGGGACGCACCGCGTCTATGGTCGGGGACGCACCGCGTCTATGGTCGGGGACGCACCGCGTCTATGGTCGGGGACGCACCGCGTCTATGGTCGGGGACGCACCGCGTCTATGGTCGGGGACGCACCGCGTCTATGGTCGGGGACGCACCGCGTCTATGGTCGGGGACGCACCGCGTCTATGGTCGGGGACGCATCGCGTCTATGGTCGGGGACGCATCGCGTCTATGGTCGGGGACGCATCGCGTCTATGGTCGGGGACGTATCGCGTCTATGGTCGGGGACGTATCGCGTCTATGGTCGGGACATGACTACTTGTGAGAGCAGACATAATATCTATGGCATTTCTCCTCCATCTTACCGGATGTAGAATCCCCGTTTGTTGCCATTGGTGTTGTGCAGAGAGGCGCTGCCAGAGCCCAGACTGCTGTTCATCAGCTGTTCCCGCAGGTCGTGGATCTTGGCCTCAAACCGGCTGTACTCTGCAGGGACACATAATAGGACCACATGACTGACAGGAGCCACCATATCACCCCCCCCCCATCCTCACCAAGTGTGTTCCTCAGAATTTGGTGACAGTGATGGACATCAAATAGAAGGTCAGCAACTCTGTGCAATACTTGTAACATCTTCCTTTATTAGCTACTCCACAGTAACCACAGGCTGAATACACAGACGTTGACGCGTTTCGGCCGTTATGACGTCTCTGTACTCAGACTTTGGTTACTGTGGAATAAAGGAAGATTTTATGATCCTTACACAGAGTTCTGGACCTTCTATTTGAATTACAGTGAGTGGAAGTGGCCTCCCTTCCCACCACCATTGCGTTTTCTGTCAGACGGAACATTTACATTACCACCGCGATATCCAATCACCGACTAGGAACGGTCACACATTAGCCCAAAACATACAACATAAAGCACATTGCATACCTTCCGGTTTGTATTGTGCAATGATGGTGACGGTCTGGCCAGCGTTCTTCAGGGCGAGTGCTGCTTGTTCATGTGTTGCGTTCCTCAGATCTACTCCGTTCACCTGGCGGTCATTCAGGAAAATTGAGTAATGCACATTCCATTTGTCACGTGTACAGCAGTCACATATTACATATAATGATACATATACTGTGGTGTTCTATACTCACAGAAAGGATCTGATCGCCTTTCCGCAGGGCTCCGCTCAGATCAGCTGGTCCACCCGCCAAAATGAATGAGATAAAAATTCCTTCCCCGTCTTCTCCACCAACGATATTAAAACCTAGACCCGTTGATCCACGATGTATAACAATCCTCCGTGGTTCCCTGTAGAAATGGCAGAGGTGTGACAACCAGAACCCATCTGTCCCCACATTGCCCGCATTCTCCACCTGGAATCTCTAACCTTTCTTCTATCCAGCTACCAGATTTCTCAATATAATACATTTTACTCCAAACACTGACCATGTCCACCATCCTTCCACCCCTTCCACCCCGCCTCACCTCCCTGCCCCTCTTACCGTGGCACCTCCTCCTCTCCCATTAGCTCTTTGGGGATTGGTGAGTATCTTCGAGGTGATGTTGGTGTCATGACTGGTGCATACTCAGGGCCCAGGTAACTGGGGTGACACAAATCACTGTCCAGCTGCTGAGAGTAGGCTGCAAATAGAAAGAGATGAGGATGAAGAAGAGAGGATAGAGAGAGAAGAAAGAAAAGGAAAGCGGGTAGAGGGAGAGCGAGGAAAGAGTGAACAATGGAGAGGGAGAGAGGGAGGAGGGTGAGGTCAGCAGAAGGGAACAATTGTTGGCAGACAGTGACATACAGGTGAGATGAAGGTAGATGAAGAAGTGTTGGCAGACAGTGACATACAGGTGAGATGAAGGTGGAAGCGTTGGCAGACAGTGACATACAGGTGAGATGAAGGTAGATGAAGAAGTGTTGGCAGACAGTGACATACAGGTGAGATGAAGGTAGAGGTAGAAGCGTTGGCAGACAGTGACATACAGGTGAGATGAAGGTAGAGGTAGAAGCGTTGGCAGACAGTGACATACAGGTGAGATGAAGGTAGTGGTGGAAGTGTTGGCAGACAGTGACATACAGGTGAGATGAAGGTAGAAGTGTTGGCAGACAGTGACATACAGGTGAGATGAAGGTAGAGGTGGAAGCGTTGGCAGACAGTGACATACAGGTGAGATGAAGGTAGTGGTGGAAGCGTTGGCAGACAGTGACATACAGGTGAGATGAAGGTAGAGGAAGAAATGTTGGCAGACAGTGACATACAGGTGAGATGAAGGTAGAGGAAGAAGTGTTGGCAGACAGTGACATACAGGTGAGATGAAGGTAGAAGTGTTGGCAGACAGTGACATACAGGTGAGATGAAGGTAGAAGTGTTGGCAGACAGTGACATACAGGTGAGATGAAGGTAGAGGAAGAAGTGTTGGCAGACAGTGACATACAGGTGAGATGAAGGTAGAAGTGTTGGCAGACAGTGACATACAGGTGAGATGAAGGTAGAAGTGTTGGCAGACAGTGACATACAGGTGAGATGAAGGTAGAGGAAGAAATGTTGGCAGACAGTGACATACAGGTAGAGGAAGAAATGTTGGCAGACAGTGACATACAGGTGAGATGAAGGTAGAGGTGGAAGCGTTGGCAGACAGTGACATACAGGTGAGATGAAGGTAGAGGTAGAAGCGTTGGCAGACAGTGACATACAGGTGAGATGAAGGTAGAGGTAGAAGCGTTGGCAGACAGTGACATACAGGTGAGATGAAGGTAGAGGTAGAAGCGTTGGCAGACAGTGACATACAGGTGAGATGAAGGTAGAGGTAGAAGCGTTGGCAGACAGTGACATACAGGTGAGATGAAGGTAGAGGTAGAAGCGTTGGCAGACAGTGACATACAGGTGAGATGAAGGTAGAGGTAGAAGTGTTGGCAGACAGTGACATACAGGTGAGATGAAGATAGAGGTAGAAGTGTTGGCAGACAGTGACATACAGGTGAGATGAAGGTAGTGGTGGAAGTGTTGGCAGACAGTGACATACAGGTGAGATGAAGGTGGAAGTGTTGGCAGACAGTGACATACAGGTGAGATGAAGGTAGTGGTGGAAGTGTTGGCAGACAGTGACATACAGGTGAGATGAAGGTAGTGGTGGAAGTGTTGGCAAACAGTGACATACAGGTGAGATGAAGGTGGAAGTGTTGGCAGACAGTGACATACAGGTGAGATGAAGGTAGTGGTGGAAGTGTTGGCAGACAGTGACATACAGGTGAGATGAAGGTAGTGGTGGAAGCGTTGGCAGACAGTGACATACAGGTGAGATGAAGGTAGTGGTGGAAGCGTTGGCAGACAGTGACATACAGGTGAGATGAAGGTAGTGGTGGAAGCGTTGGCAGACAGTGACATACAGGTGAGATGAAGGTAGTGGTGGAAGCGTTGGCAGACAGTGACATACAGGTGAGATGAAGGTAGTGGTGGAAGCGTTGGCAGACAGTGACATACAGGTGAGATGAAGGTAGTGGTGGAAGCGTTGGCAGACAGTGTCATACAGGTGAGATGAAGGTAGTGGTGGAAGCGTTGGCAGACAGTGACATACAGGTGAGATGAAGGTAGAGGTGGAAGCGTTGGCAGACAGTGACATACAGGTGAGATGAAGGTAGTGGTGGAAGTGTTGGCAGACAGTGACATACAGGTGAGATGAAGGTAGTGGTGGAAGTGTTGGCAGACAGTGACATACAGGTGAGATGAAGGTAGTGGTGGAAGCGTTGGCAGACAGTGACATACAGGTGAGATGAAGGTAGAGGTAGAAGTGTTGGCAGACAGTGACATACAGGTGAGATGAAGGTAGTGGTGGAAGCGTTGGCAGACAGTGACATACAAGTTGTGATATCTGGGGGTGCGTAAGAATCATTCAGGTAGACGTTGGTGGGTTTGGCCACTTTCAGGTAGACGATATCTGATGTGTTCTTTAGAGCCGCCACTGCATCCTCATGCATCACATCCTCCAAACTGACATGATTCACCTACAAGACAACACAGGGTTAAAAGAAAAAACGCCAGCATAAAAACATCACAGACCTACAAAACTCTTGCAGCAGCCATTTTGGTATTGATAGTAGACCTGGCATATAAAAGGCATATTATATATAGACTATATATCTCAGACTTTCTGGGACTTCAGCATCTGCCTTTCTAAAATGCAGCGTCTAAAGTGCCCCAGCTGGAGGGGTTTCATATGGGTGGGAGGAGATTCAGTCACCATAGACCTCATCATGCCTACTATATAGAAACATCACCCTTTCAGAAACCTGAAGGACCAGTTCAAATTTCTTGTCTTCCCTTTGCTGACAGACGGCTACAAATAATGAAGAAGAATGATGCAGGAGGAGAGTTTCGTAGTCGGGGTCACAAGCCAAGGTTGATGCAGGAGGAGAGTTTCGTAGTCGGGGTCACAAGCCAAGGTTGATGCAGGAGGAGAGTTTCGTAGTCGAGGTCACAAGCCAAGGTTGATGCAGGAGGAGAGTTTCATAGTTGGGGGTCACAGGTCAAGGTTGATGCAGGAGGAGAGTTTCGTAGTCGGGGTCACAATCGAAGGTTGATGTAGGAGGAGAGTTTCGTAGTCGGGGTCACAGGTCAAGGTTGATGCAGGAGGAGAGTTTCGTAGTCGGGGTCACAGGTCAAGGTTGATGCAGGAGGAGAGTTTCATAGTTGGGGTCACAGGTCAAGGTTGATGCAGGAGGAGAGTTTCGTAGTCGGGGTCACAGGTTAAGGTTGATGCAGGAGGAGAGTTTCGTAGTCGGGGTCACAGGTCAAGGTTGATGCAGGAGGAGAGTTTCATAGTTGGGGTCACAGGTCAAGGTTGATGTAGGAGGAGAGTTTCGTAGTCGGGGTCACAATCGAAGGTTGATGTAGGAGGAGAGTTTCGTAGTCGAGGTCACAAGCCAAGGTTGATGCAGGAGGAGAGTTTCGTAGTCGAGGTCACAATCGAAGGTTGATGTAGGAGGAGAGTTTCGTAGTCGGGGTCACAAGCCAAGGTTGATGCAGGAGGAGAGTTTCGTAGTCGGGGTCACAAGCCAAGGTTGATGCAGGAGGAGAGTTTCATAGTTGGGGTCACAGGTCAAGGTTGATGCAGGAGGAGAGTTTCGTAGTCGGGGTCACAATCGAAGGTTGATGTAGGAGGAGAGTTTCGTAGTCGGGGTCACAAGCCAAGGTTGATGCAGGAGGAGAGTTTCATAGTTGGGGTCACAGGTCAAGGTTGATGCAGGAGGAGAGTTTCGTAGTCGGGGTCACAATCGAAGGTTGATGCAGGAGGAGAGTTTCGTAGTCGGGGTCACAGGTCAAGGTTGATGCAGGAGGAGAGTTTCATAGTTGGGGTCACAGGCCAAGGTTGATGCAGGAGGAGAGTTTCGTAGTCGGGGTCACAGGTCAAGGTTGATGCAGGAGGAGAGTTTCGTAGTCGGGGTCACAGGTCAAGGTTGATGCAGGAGGAGAGTTTTGCAGTCGGGGTCACAGGCCAAGGTTGATGCAGGAGGAGAGTTTCGTAGTCGGGGTCACAGGTCAAGGTTGATGCAGGAGGAGAGTTTCGTAGTCGGGGTCACAATCGAAGGTTGATGTAGGAGGAGAGTTTCGTAGTCGGGGTCACAGGTCAAGGTTGATGCAGGAGGAGAGTTTCATAGTCGGGGTCACAAGCCAAGGTTGATGCAGGAGGAGAGTTTCGTAGTCGGGGTCACAGGTCAAGGTTGATGCAGGAGGAGAGTTTTGCAGTCGGGGTCACAGGCCAAGGTTGATGCAGGAGGAGAGTTTCATAGTCGGGGTCACAGGTCAAGGTTGATGCAGGAGGAGAGTTTCGTAGTCGGGGTCACAATCGAAGGTTGATGTAGGAGGAGAGTTTCGTAGTCGGGGTCACAGGTCAAGGTTGATGCAGGAGGAGAGTTTCATAGTCGGGGTCACAAGCCAAGGTTGATGCAGGAGGAGAGTTTCGTAGTCGGGGTCACAATTGAAGGTTGATGTAGGAGGAGAGTTTCGTAGTCGGGGTCACAGGTCAAGGTTGATGCAGGAGGAGAGTTTCGTAGTCGGGGTCACAATCGAAGGTTGATGTAGGAGGAGAGTTTCGTAGTCGGGGTCACAGGTCAAGGTTGATGCAGGAGGAGAGTTTCGTAGTCGGGGTCACAATCGAAGGTTGATGTAGGAGGAGAGTTTCGTAGTCGGGGGTCACAAGCCAAAGTCCTTTCCAAACAGCAATAGACGTAGCTCAAGTAGTGTGCAGGATCCGACCACAATAATCTGGCGACAGGGAGTGCAGAGACAAGGCTTATATAGGAAGTTCATGGGAGGAGCAAGGAGGTCAGAGTTCAACGGCAATCAATACACAAGGCAGGGTTGTCCAATGGATCAGGCAGGATTGTCTAATAGATCAGGCAGGAGGCTGTCCATCATCCCAGATAGGTCAGCGAGAAGAATCAAAGCCAGACACAGTGGAGGTTCCAGGTTCAAGCCCAGGTCCTGACAGACAGTGCAAGATGAAGGTAGAGGAGGAAACATTGACAGTGACACATGGGGTAGAGGAGGAAACACAGACTCACAGTGATATATGGGTGAGATGGCAGAAAAGGGAACACAGGTGAGATGAAGGTAGAGGAGGTGACAGTGACATACAGGTGAGATGAAGGTAGAGGAGGTGACAGTGGAGGGTAGAGGAGGTGACAGTGACATACAGGTGGGAGGGTAGAGGAGGTGACAGTGGAGGGTAGAGGAGGTGACAGTGACATACAGGTGGGAGGGTAGAGGAGGTGACAATGACATACAGGTGGGAGGGTAGAGGAGGTGACAATGACATACAGGTGGGAGGGTAGAGGAGGTGACAGTGACATACAGGTGGGAGGGTAGAGGAGGTGACAGTGACATACAGGTGGGAGGGTAGAGGAGGTGACAGTAGAGGGTAGAGGAGGTGACAGTGACATACAGTTGGGAGGGTAGAGGAGGTGACAGTGACATACAGGTGGGAGGGTAGAGGAGGTGACAGTGACATACAGGTGAGATGAAGGTAGAGGAGGTGACAGTGACATACAGGTGAGATGAAGGTAGAGGAGGTGACAGTGACATACAGGTGAGATGAAGGTAGAGGAGGTGACAGTGGAGGGTAGAGGAGGTGACAATGACATACAGGTGGGAGGGTAGAGGAGGTGACAATGACATACAGGTGGGAGGGTAGAGGAGGTGACAATGACATACAGGTGGGAGGGTAGAGGAGGTGACAGTGACATACAGGTGGGAGGGTAGAGGAGGTGACAGTGACATACAGGTGGGAGGGTAGAGGAGGACATACAGGTCACTGAGGGAAGATTTATGCAGCCCTTGCTCGCTATGCTGTATATGAAGTTGGGGTGATGAGCATACTGAACCCTCACACCTGGCTGGGAGATGATTGGTGTGAGCCGGGCCTCTGAGAGCCACTGCTGGCTCAGATTTACATGTAGTCCAGGGAATTCTTCTGAAACCCCCTTGTTGTGGAAAATTGTATGTTGTCAGATGCCCCCCAGTGTTGGTTTTGCTGTATTACACTCATGTGAGATATTCGCACATACAGATGTTGGTGGAAGACCATTGGATCCTTTGGACACGGCGGATCTGTTTGCTCTTCTCAGGTTGTTTCTTTATGCCCCCCCACCAAGAGACTGGCCACTCCATGGCGACTGCATTTAAACTCCTAAGTGAGCAGATCGGTGTACAGAATACAGAATTATGGCCCATTGATGGTTTGGTACGGTTGGCATCACTGGTAGCAGTGGCAATGTGCACACGGTTGTGTTCAGAGCCGTGTGCCCGCCACACGACTGTTGGCACACGTCACTACTGTATTTCTGTTTGAATATATCCATGTGTGTCATTGGTTCTTTTGAATGAATACAAGTATCTGATTGGCTGATTGTGAAGTCAGCAGCCTCGGTTGTTATCGATCTGTTCATGGCTATTTTGCCAAGGAAGGGCGCGCTTTCCCGGCATTATATAAGAGGGAAATGATATGCTTACAGGGAGAAGTTTTCATTTTCTCCGACACCCTCCAGGATGGATCTCAAGTCCATCTTTTCATTTTCCTAGCTAACATGGAGAAATAACGGAGGTGCTGAACTCACCGCTAGAATTTTGTCTCCAATCTGAAGCCGACAATCCTTGTGTGCTGCTCCGCCCTCAATAATCTTCGTCACGTATATACTATTATCTCCAGGAATGTGCTGGTTCCCAACACCGCCGGCAATGCTGAAGCCAAGACCTGAGCAGAGAGGACACTATGACATCACCGGCAGAGGACATACTATTTCATACACATAATCATTTCATTTCAGGGTGCAGTGAAGAAACACACGGGGTCCCCCCCATTATTGTCTGCCTATTCCTATCTTCTATATACTGTATACATTTGTCTGCCTATTCCCATGTTGTACAAACAGTATATATTATATGTATATATTAGTCTGCCTATTCCCATTACACCATGTCACCCTGTAGCAGAAACTACATTGGTGGGGTCCCATTATATCCCAATCAATTTACAGTGACAATTGGTGGTGGGGGTCTACAGGAGCGGAGATTACAACATGGTGGGGGCATGATATCTCCATCCCTTTCCAGTGCCAGCTGTTGGCAGAACCCTCCAGAGCAGAGGTTACACGGGGGTGGGGGCACGAAGAAAGCGTGTCACAAAATACCCCCATCACTTTCCAGTGAGGGTTGGCGGCAGGGGCCCCTAGGAGCAGAAACTATAAGAGGTGGGGCACATTATACCCCCATCACTTTCCAATGAGGGTTGGCGGCAGGGGCCCCCAGGAGCAGAAACTATAAGAGGTGGGGCACATTATACCCCCATCACTTTCCAGTGAGGGTTGGGGGCAGGGGCCCCCAGGAGCAGAAACTATAAGAGGTGGGGCACATTATACCCCCATCACTTTCCAATGAGGGTTGGCGGCAGGGGCCCCCAGGAGCAGAAACTATAAGAGGTGGGGCACATTATACCCCCATCACTTTCCAGTGAGGGTTGGCGGCAGGGGCCCCCAGGAGCAGAAACTATAAGAGGTGGGGCACATTATACCCCCATCACTTTCCAGTGAGGGTTGGCGGCAGGGGCCCCCAGGAGCAGAAACTATAAGAGGTGGGGCATATTATACCCCCATCACTTTCCAGTGAGGGTTGGGGGCAGGGGCCCCCAGGAGCAGAAACTATAAGAGGTGGGGCACATTATACCCCCATCACTTTCCAGTGACTTACCTTTTGGCCCTTTGATCAGTTTGATTTCCAGGATCTTCTCAGACGCCGGTTTTCTGCGCATGACATAAAGTCGGACGATGGAACCGGCATCCTTCAGAGCCTCCACGGCAGTGCTGTGCGTCACCTCCCGCACGTCTACCTCATTTACAAACAGGATGCTGTCATTCACCCTGAGAGAGAAAGACAATCAGAGATCAGCTCTGGTGGAAATGATTGGCTGATGGGGGAGAGAGGGTGGCTATGGTAAATGATGATTGGATAATGGGGGAGAGAGGGTGGCTATGGTAAATGATGATTGGATAATGGGGGAGAGAGGGTGGCTATGGTAAATGATGATTGGATAATGGGGGAGAGAGGGCAGTTATGATGAAGGATGACAAGATGATGGAGGAGGGGGAGCTGTTGCAGTGAAAGATAAGCAAATCAAGGAGAAGGTGAGAAGTTATAGTGAAAGATGATTGGATGATGAGAGAGGAAGGGCAGATATATCGGAAAATGACTAGATGATGGAGGAGGGTGGGCAACTCTGGTGGAAGATGATTGGATGATCTCAGAAGGTGGGCAGATATGGTGAAAGATAATGGAACTATAGCTTTTCTTTCCTAGGGCCTCCTCTTGTCAGCCTCCTATAGGTCAGCTCCGCCCTCCTGAGCCCCCAACAATAATATAAATGGAGGCTGGCTCCTCCTCCCATAACTAGACTTGCATGAGGAGGATCCAGGAGGAAACAATTATGGTATCAGAAATTATGGTAACAGGTAAACAATTTTCCATATCTCTGGAGCTCCTCATATCCGCCTACTAAGGCATGGGCCATCAAACAATGAAAGGAAACACTGGCAGTCTTGAATGAATACAAGAAGAACGGTTATTATTTAGACAAAGCAGTGAAAGTTCCTATGGGATCTACAGGCCCAAAAGTGGCACCTTTGCGGTCACTTGCCTGCAGACCCCACAACCCGAAGGGTTTCTGAGGAGGGATGAAGAACAGATGACTTATAGGCCAGTTGGATGGTCTTGACAATCCATGAGGACAAAACTCTTCTTTTCTAATGAGAGTGTCAGGACCCGGGCTTGAACCCGGGACCTCTTCGATGTCTGGTGTGGACTCATCCCACTGAGCTATCTGGGATGATGGACAGCTCCCTGTCCGGACCTATTGGACAATCCTATCTGCTCCATTGGATAACCCTGCCTTGTGTCTTGATTGCTGTTGAACCCTGAACTCATTGCTCCTCCCATGAACTTCCTATATAAGCCTTGTCTCTGCACTCCCTGTCCGGACCTATTGGACAATCCTATCTGCTCCATTGGATAACCCTGCCTTGTGTCTTGATTGCTGTTGAACCTTGAACTCCTTGCTCCTCCCATGAACTTCCTATATAAGCCTTGTCTCTGCACTCCCTGTCCGGACCTATTGGACAATCCTATCTGCTCCATTGGATAACCCTGCCTTGTGTCTTGATTGCTGTTGAACCTTGAACTCCTTGCTCCTCCCATGAACTTCCTATATAAGCCTTGTCCCAGCACTTCCTCTTTGCCAGGTTATTGTGCCTTCTCTGCCAGTGCCTTGCGCTTGTCTTCTGTAGTTTGCTGCCACTCGTGATCAACCCTTGGCTTGTTCCTTGACTACTCAACTGCCTGATCCCAACCTGAAACTACTCGTTACCAAACTTTTGGCTTGTTTACTGACCACTCTGTTGTTTGATCCTTATCTGCTCATATGCTTCTGGACCCCGGCTTGCTCACACCCTTGTGGGGCAAACCTGAGGACCGCGACCTGGTACTAGCAAGCAGCTAAATCCATCTCCACCATCAGGAGCTCTGGTGAACACTGGTTAGTACTTAGACTCTACATCTCAGGTGAGCCTGTGTCATCTGCCAGGGGGACTGCCTGTGTACCTATCCTGCTGGTCGGTGGTAGTCCTGCAACTGCTATAGCAACTGGTCTTCAAGCCTGACGCCTGATCATGATAGAGAGAATGAAGAGATTATCTTCACCTCCGAAGACTACAATAGCGTCAAGGTGAGTAGACAGATTCCAAACCAAATCCAGCTTCAACCACTCCAACTCTGAAGAGGCCATGAATGCCAAAAGTATCATATCCCAGTTGAGAAGAAAGGAAGATGTGACCTTCACCCAAAAAATGAAGAATAGCAAAAAGATTAGACCCCCCGTGCCCCTATGGTGAACATGAAAAATTAGGAGCTGCAGAAGAAAGTAAATCTAGAATGTGAAAAAGAGGAGATAGGTATGGCGCTGCTCTTATTAAGAGGTGACCTACAACCTCTAAATACTTGAGGGGTGCGTGTCATACGCCGGCGCGTGTTATACGCCGATAAATACGGTACTTGAGGGGTGCGTGTCATACGCCGGCGCGTGTTATACGCCGATAAATACGGTATTTGAGGGGTGCGTGTCATACGCCGGCGCGTGTTATACACCGATAAATACGGTACTTGAGGGGTGCGTGTCATACGCCGGCGCGTGTTATACGCCGATAAATACGGTACTTGAGGGGTGCGTGTCATACGCCGGCGCGTGTTATACGCTGATAAATACGGTACTTGAGGGGTGCGTGTCATACGCCGGCGCGTGTTATACGCCGATAAATACGGTATTTGAGGGGTGCGTGTCATACGCCGGCGCGTGTTATACACCGATAAATACGGTACTTGAGGGGTGCGTGTCATACGCCGGCGCGTGTTATACGCCGATAAATACGGTACTTGAGGGGTGCGTGTCATACGCCGGCGCGTGTTATACGCCGATAAATACGGTATTTGAGGGGTGCGTGTCATACGCCGGCGCGTGTTATACGCCGATAAATACGGTATTTGAGGGGTGCGTGTCATACGCCGGCGCGTGTTATACACCGATAAATACGGTACTTGAGGGGTGCGTGTCATACGCCGGTGCGTGTTATACACCGATAAATACGGTACTTGAGGGGTGCGTGTCATACACCGATGCGTGTTATACGCCGATAAATACGGTACTTGAGGGGTGCGTGTCATACGCCGGCGCGTGTTATACACCGATAAATACGGTACTTGAGGGGTGCGTGTCATACGCCGGCGCGTGTTATACACCGATAAATACGGTACTTGAGGGGTGCGTGTCATACGCCGGCGCGTGTTATACACCAATAAATACGGTACTTGAGGGGTGCGTGTCATACGCCGGCGCGTGTTATACACCAATAAATACGGTACTTGAGGGGTGCGTGTCATACGCCGGCGCGTGTTATACACCGATAAATACGGTACTTGAGGGGTGCGTGTCATACGCCGGTGCGTGTTATACACCGATAAATACGGTACTTGAGGGGTGCGTGTCATACGCCGGCGCGTGTTATACACCGATAAATACGGTACTTGAGGGGTGCGTGTCATACGCCGGCGCGTGTTATACACCGATAAATACGGTACTTGAGGGGTGCGTGTCATACGCCGGCGCGTGTTATACACCGATAAATACGGTACTTGAGAGGTGGGTGTCATACGCCGGTGCGTGTTATACACCGATAAATACGGTACTTGAGGGGTGCGTGTTATACACCGATAAATACGGTACTTGAGGGGTGCGTGTCATACGCCGGCGCGTGTTATACACCGATAAATACGGTACTTGAGGGGTGCGTGTCATACGCCGGCACGTGTTATACACCGATAAATACGGTACTTGAGGGGTGCGTGTCATACGCCGGCGCGTGTTATACACCGATAAATCCGGTACTTGAGAGGTGGGTGTCATACGCCGGCGTGTGTTATACACCGATAAATACGGTACTTGAGAGGTGGGTGTCATACGCCGGCGCGTGTTATACACCGATAAATACGGTACTTGAGGGGTGCGTGTCATACGCCGGCGCGTGTTATACACCGATAAATACGTAACTTGAGAGGTGGGTGTCATACGCCGGCGCGTGTTATACACCGATAAATACGGTACTTGAGGTGTGCGTGTCATACGCCGGCGCGTGTTATACGCCGATAAATACGGTACTTGAGGGGTGCATGTCATACGCCGGCGCGTGTTATACGCCGATAAATACGGTATTTGAGGGGTGCGTGTCATACGCCGGCGCGTGTTATACACCGATAAATACGGTACTTGAGGGGTGCGTGTCATACGCCGGCGCGTGTTATACACCGATAAATACGGTACTTGAGGTGCGTGTCATACGCCGGCGCGTGTTATACACAGATAAATACGGTACTTGAGGTGCGTGTCACGGGTGCATTTAATGCAAAAAGTGACAATAAAAGTGCAGAAAATAAATATTGGTATATTCACTGTGTAAACTTCCTAACCGCTTATATATATATATATATATATATATATAAGTGATGCGCGTGCCCGGCAGCCGGGATCTCCGCCAGGCACCCGCGATTGCCCAGTAACTGAGCAGGACGTGGATCTGTGTGTGTAATGATGGGGTGTAAACACACAGATCCACGTCCTGTCACTGGAGAGGAGACCGATGGTGTGTCCCTTGTACATAGGGACACCGATCGGTCCCCTCCCCAGTCAGTCCCCTCCCCCCCACAGTTAGAATCACTAACATAGGGAACATATTAACCCCTGCAGCGCCCCCTAGTGTTAACCCCTTCCCTGCCAGTCACATTTATACAGTAATCAATGCATTTTTATAGCACGGATCGCTGTATAAATGTGAATGGTCCCAAAAATGTGTCAAAAGTGTCCGATATGTCCGCCGCAATGTCGCAGTCACGATAAAAATCGCAGATCGCCGCTATTACTAGTAAAAAAATAAATAATAAAAAATGCTATAAATCTATCCCTATTTTGTAGACGCTATAACTTTTGCGCAAACCAATCAATATACGCTTATTGCGATTTTTTTTTATTTTTTTTTTTACCAAAAATATGTAGAAGAATACGAATCGGCCTAAACTGAGGAAAAAATTTGTTTAAAAAAAAAAAAAAAATTGGATATTTATTATAATAAAAAGTAAAAAATATTATGTTTTTTCAAACTTGTTCCTTTTCTTTTGTTTATAGCGCAAGAAATAAAAACCGCAGAGGTGATCAAATACCACCAAAATAAAGCTCTATCTGTGGGGGGAAAAAATGATAAAAATTTTATTTGTGTACAGCGTTGCATGACCGCGCAGTTTTCATTCAAAATGCGACAGCGCTGAAAGCTGAAAAATGGCCTGGGCAGGAAGGAGGTGTTGGTGCCCGGTAGGCGAGTGGTTAATGATGTAGCGCCGGGCTCCTGATCAGCTCGCACTATATCTTTTATAGATTTAATGTTCCTATCACCGCAGTTGGGTTTTAGGGTTAATTGTTCTAAATTCTGGTCTCAGTACCAGTTTGGCTGGATTGCAGTGTGTCGGTGTCACCTCTGGCAAGCACAGGAACGCAGTCCGGTTGGACGCATTGGGTGCCAATCTCTCTCGGAACCAACCAGTGTGTGGGTTGTCTCGCTGTGCTTTCTGGGAGGAGGGTACTTAAGGTACTGAGGTCACGTGCTTCTGGGTTCCGGTCCAGAAGATCTTTCTGTCTGTTTGGTCATCCTGACCAGCCCTCTGGGGCCCTCATGGCCTGGGGTGCGGATCCATCCATTTCCATATGGAGGAAGATGATTGGATGATGGGGAAGGTTGTAATGGAAGATGATTGGATGATGGAGGAAGGAGGGTGGTTATGAAGGAAGATGAAAACAATTGTCCCTGTATTGTAGTCCCTGTATTGTATTTCCTTATATGGTCATTCACATCCTGGGTGAATGAGATGAGGCCACATCCTTTGTGGGAGGGGTTTAGCTGTTGGAGGCAAACCCCTGAGGGTGTGGCTTGGAATGTTTTCTAAATAAAGGAGTTCACTGAGCTGGGACAGGGCGATGATGCTGACCGAGGCTGAGATGAACATGTAAGAATACTTGCTGTTGATGGCTGTTTACTGGGCAATGGGGAACCAGGGGCTTAGATGGGAAGCAGCCAGACTGAGGTGGTGATGGATGGAATGCTTGGCTGGTGAGGTTTGGATGCTGATGATGAGAGGATGACGTGAAGCTGCTGGTAATGTCTGTTTTTGGGAGCTGGGGATCCAGGGAGGCATACGATCAGAGGGTGCATTATATCATAAGATTGAAAGGCGCTTATTAGCGCAAGAGTGTGGCGAAATATCCACGACAAAGATGATTGGCTGATGCGGAAGGTTATAATGGAAGATGGTTGAAAGATGGAGGAAGGAGGGTGGTTATGAAGGAAGATGGTTGGATAAAGGAGGAAGGAGGGTGGTTATGAAGGCAGATGATTGGAGGAAGGAGGGTGGTTATGAAGGCAGATGATTGGAGGAAGGAGGGTGGTTATGAAGGAAGATGATGGGAAAAGGGGGAGGGGTGGTTATGAAGGAAGATGGATGGATGAAGGAGGGTGGTTATGAAGGAAGATGGTTGGATAAAGGAGGAAGGAGGGTGGTTATGAAGGAAGATGGTTGGATGAAGGAGGGTGGTTATGAAGGAAGATGATGGGAAAAGGGGGAGGGGTGGTTATGAAGGAAGATGGATGGATGAAGGAGGGTGGTTATGAAGGAAGATGGTTGGATGATGGGAAAGGGGGGACGGTTATAAAGGAAGATGGTTGGATAAAGGAGGAAGGAGGGTGGTTATGAAGGCAGATGATTGGAGGAAGGAGGGTGGTTATGAAGGCAGATGATTGGAGGAAGGAGGGTGGTTATGAAGGAAGATGAAAACAATTGTCCCTGTATTGTAGTCCCTGTATTGTATTTCCTTATATGGTCATTCACATCCTGTGTGAATGAGATGAGGCCACATCCTTTGTGGGAGGGGTTTAGCTGTTGGAGGCAAACCCCTGAGGGTGTGGCTTGGAATGTTTTCTAAATAAAGGAGTTCACTGAGCTGGGACAGGGCGATGATGCTGACCGAGGCTGAGATGAACATGTAAGAATACTTGCTGTTGATGGCTGTTTACTGGGCAATGGGGAACCAGGGGCTTAGATGGGAAGCAGCCAGACTGAGGTGGTGATGGATGGAATGCTTGGCTGGTGAGGTTTGGATGCTGATGATGAGAGGATGACGTGAAGCTGCTGGTAATGTCTGTTTTTGGGAGCTGGGGATCCAGGGAGGCATACGATCAGAGGGTGCATTATATCATAAGATTGAAAGGCGCTTATTAGCGCAAGAGTGTGGCGAAATATCCACGACAAAGATGATTGGCTGATGCGGAAGGTTATAATGGAAGATGGTTGAAAGATGGAGGAAGGAGGGTGGTTATGAAGGAAGATGGTTGGATAAAGGAGGAAGGAGGGTGGTTATGAAGGCAGATGATTGGAGGAAGGAGGGTGGTTATGAAGGCAGATGATTGGAGGAAGGAGGGTGGTTATGAAGGAAGATGATGGGAAAAGGGGGAGGGGTGGTTATGAAGGAAGATGGATGGATGAAGGAGGGTGGTTATGAAGGAAGATGGTTGGATGATGGGAAAGGGGGGACGGTTATAAAGGAAGATGGTTGGATAAAGGAGGAAGGAGGGTGGTTATGAAGGCAGATGATTGGAGGAAGGAGGGTGGTTATGAAGGCAGATGATTGGAGGAAGGAGGGTGGTTATGAAGGAAGATGAAAACAATTGTCCCTGTATTGTAGTCCCTGTATTGTATTTCCTTATATGGTCATTCACATCCTGTGTGAATGAGATGAGGCCACATCCTTTGTGGGAGGGGTTTAGCTGTTGGAGGCAAACCCCTGAGGGTGTGGCTTGGAATGTTTTCTAAATAAAGGAGTTCACTGAGCTGGGACAGGGCGATGATGCTGACCGAGGCTGAGATGAACATGTAAGAATACTTGCTGTTGATGGCTGTTTACTGGGCAATGGGGAACCAGGGGCTTAGATGGAAAGCAGCCAGACTGAGGTGGTGATGGGTGGAATGCTTGGCTGGTGAGGTTTGGATGCTGATGATGAGAGGATGACGTGAAGCTGCTGGTAATGTCTGTTTTTGGGAGCTGGGGATCCAGGGAGGCATACGATCAGAGGGTGCATTATATCATAAGATTGAAAGGCGCTTATTAGCGCAAGAGTGTGGCGAAATATCCACGACAAAGATGATTGGCTGATGCGGAAGGTTATAATGGAAGATGGTTGAAAGATGGAGGAAGGAGGGTGGTTATGAAGGAAGATGGTTGGATAAAGGAGGAAGGAGGGTGGTTATGAAGGCAGATGATTGGAGGAAGGAGGGTGGTTATGAAGGCAGATGATTGGAGGAAGGAGGGTGGTTATGAAGGAAGATGATGGGAAAAGGGGGAGGGGTGGTTATGAAGGAAGATGGATGGATGAAGGAGGGTGGTTATGAAGGAAGATGGTTGGATGATGGGAAAGGGGGGACGGTTATAAAGGAAGATGGTTGGATAAAGGAGGAAGGAGGGTGGTTATGAAGGCAGATGATTGGAGGAAGGAGGGTGGTTATGAAGGCAGATGATTGGAGGAAGGAGGGTGGTTATGAAGGAAGATGGTTGGATAAAGGAGGAAGGAGGGTGGTTATGAAGGCAGATGATTGGAGGAAGGAGGGTGGTTATGAAGGAAGATGATTGGAGGAAGGAGGGTGGTTATGAAGGAAGATGGTTGGATAAAGGAGGAAGGAGGGTGGTTATGAAGGAAGATGGTTGAATAAAGGAGGAAGGAGGGTGGTTATGAAGGCAGATGATTGGAGGAAGGAGGGTGGTTATGAAGGCAGATGATTGGAGGAAGGAGGGTGGTTATGAAGGCAGATGATTGGAGGAAGGAGGGTGGTTATGAAGGAAGATGGTTGGATAAAGGAGGAAGGAGGGTGGTTATGAAGGAAGATGGTTGGATAAAGGAGGAAGGAGGGTGGTTATGAAGGAAGATGGTTGGATAAAGGAGGAAGGAGGGTGGTTATGAAGGAAGATGGTTGGATAAAGGAGGATGGAGGGTGGTTATGAAGGAAGATGGTTGGATAAAGGAGGAAGGAGGGTGGTTATGAAGGAAGATGGTTGGATAAAGGAGGATGGAGGGTGGTTATGAAGGAAGATGGTTGGATAAAGGAGGAAGGAGGGTGGTTATGAAGGCAGATGATTGGAGGAAGGAGGGTGGTTATGAAGGCAGATGATTGGAGGAAGGAGGGTGGTTATGAAGGAAGATGATGGGGGGGGGGGGTGGTGGTTATTATACAGAAGGGTTATCTGATGGGGTAGGGAGGATAGTTATTGTGGTGGATAACTGAATGATGTGGAAAGGGAGGATGGTTAAGGTGAAAGGTGACTGGATGATAGAAGAGGGAGAGCGGTTAGGGGGGAAGATGATTGGATAATGGTGAAGTGAGGATTCTTATGGTGGAGGATGATTGGATAATGAGAAAGGGACAGTAGTTGGTAGGCTGTGATGGAGAATGATTGGATGATGGAAGAGGGAAGGAAGGTGATTGGATGCTAGGTATGGGAGGGTGGTGTTTGAGGAAGATGATTGGATGATGGGGAAGGGAGGGTGGAGAATGATTCTATATGCCTTGTGTGAATGTTCCGGCTACTATAAAATGGATAACATGTTGTATCTTTGTAAATGGACCCTGTTGGCTGACCATACCGGGCGGCACACCACCTCACACACAATTTGATTCCATAATACGAGACATTTTCTGCCTCTTCTCTGCGGAATTGTCTTCAGTCTAGTCAAACGTTCTAATTACACATTGTAAAACAATCGTAAGGATCTGCTGCCTTACCCGTCTTTAATTTGTAAATGTTTAAACATATTCTGTATGCACTTCCTGCCCCTGGTTGTTGGCCCCAAAAGGAGGAAGAGGGAGAGAGAAAGTCTCAGCCACATGTCCTGTCCATGCTGCTAAATCCTGGACCAGACGAGACTATTATAAACTATTAGGGAGGAACTAAAGAGCAAAGTATATAGACTGATTCTGTGTTCCAGTGCCACACCAAGTTCCTGCTTGTGAGAAGCTCCGTTCCAGGCAGTTGGACAACAGTTGGAGGATCTCCCCCTCACCGTTGCTGCATTACCCTCAGGGGCCCCTGTAACTGGACTTTGTCCTGGGTGGGGTTCCTGTCTTGGGTGGGGGTTCCTGTCTTGGGTGGGGTTCCCGTCTTGGGTGGGGTTCCCGTCTTGGGTGGGGTTCCTGTCTCGGGTGGGGTTCCCGTCTCGGGTGGGGGGCCTTGTCTTGGGTGGGGTTCCTGTCTCGGGTGGGGTTCCCGTCTCGGGTGGGGGGCCTTGTCTTGGGTGGGGTTCCTGTCTTGGGCAGGGTTCCCGTCTTGGGCGGGGTTCCCGTCTTGGGTGGGGGGCCTTGTCTTGGGTGGGGTTCCTGTCTTGGGCGGGGTTCCCGTCTTGGGGGGGGTTCCCGTCTTGGGTGGGGGGCCTTGTCTTGGGTGGGGTTCCTGTCTTGGGTGGGGTTCCCGTCTTGGGCGGGGTTCCCGTCTTGGGCGGGGTTCCCGTCTTGGGTGGGGGGCCTTGTCTTGGGTGGGGTTCCTGTCTTGGGCGGGGTTCCCGTCTTGGGCGGGGTTCCCGTCTTGGGTGGGGGGCCTTGTCTTGGGTGGGGTTCCTGTCTTGGGTGGGGTTCCTGTCTTGGGCGGGGTTCCCGTCTTCGGTGGGGGGCCTTGTCTTGGGTGGGGGGTTCCTGTCTTGGGTGGGGTTCCCGTCTTGGGTGGGGTGCCTTGTCTTGGGTGGGGTTCCTGTCTCGGGTGGGGTTCCCGTCTTTGGTGGGGGGCCTTGTCTTGGGTGGGGTTCCTGTCTTGGGTGGGGGTTCCTGTCTTGGGTGGGGTTCCTGTCTTGGGTGGGGTTCCCGTCTCGGGTGGGGGTTCCCGTCTCGGGTGTGGTACCCGTCTCGGGTGTGGTACCCGTCTCGGGTGGGGTTCCCGTCTCGGGTGGGGGTTCCTGTCTCGGGTGGGGGTTCCCGTCTCGGGTGTGGTACCCGTCTCGGGTGTGGTACCCGTCTCGGGTGGGGTTCCCGTCTCGGGTGGGGGTTCCCGTCTCGGGTGTGGTACCCGTCTCGGGTGGGGTTCCCGTCTCGGGTGGGGTTCCCGTCTCGGGTGGGGTGCCTTGTCTTGGGTGTGGTTCCTGTCTTGGGTGGGGTTCCCGTCTCGGGTGGGGTGCCTTGTCTTGGGTGGGGTTCCTGTCTCGGGTGGGGTTCCCGTCTCGGGTGGGGGTTCCCGTCTCGGGTGGGGTGCCTTGTCTTGGGCGGGGGTCCCTGTCTTGGGTGGGGATCCCGTCTTGGGTGGGGTTCCTGTCTCGGGTGGGGTTCCTGTCTCGGGTGGGGTTCCCGTCTCGGGTGGGGTTCCCGTCTCGGGTGGGGTGCCTTGTCTTGGGTGGGGGTCCCTGTCTTGGGTGGGGATCCCGTCTTGGGTGGGGTTCCTGTCTCGGGTGGGGTTCCTGTCTCGGGTGGGGTTCCCGTCTCGGGTGGGGGTTCCTGTCTTGGGTGGGGGTTCCTGTCTTGGGTGGGGGCCTTGTCTTGGGTGGGGGTCCTTGTCTTGGGTGGGGGTTCCTGTCTTGGGTGGGGGTTCCCGTCTTGGGTGGGGGCCTTGTCTTGGGTGGGGGTTCCTGTCTTAGGTGGGGGTTCCTGTCTTGGGTGGGGGCCTTGTCTTGGGTGGGGTCCCTGTCTTGGGTGGGGGCCCTGTCTTGGGTGGGGGTTCCTGTCTTGGGTGGGGGCCTTGTCTTGGGTGGGGTCCCTGTCTTGGGTGGGGGCCCTGTCTTGGGTGGGGTCCCTGTCTTGGGTGGGGTCCCTGTCTTGGGTGGGGGCCTTGTCTTGGGTGGGGGCCTTGTCTTGGGTGGGGTTCCTGTCTTGGGTGGGGGTTCCTGTCTTGGGTGGGGTTCCTGTCTTGGGTGGGGTCCCTGTCTTGGGTGGGGGTCCCTGTCTTGGGTGGGGGCCCTGTCTTGGGTGGGGGCCCTGTCTTGGGTGGGGGTCCCTGTCTTGGGTGGGGGCCCTGTCCTGGGTGGAGAGGTGCTGCCAGCGGTATTATCAAACCCACTCTTCCACTCAGTGAAGGTTCTGTCTCTTTCTTTGTTACCTACAGGTTTAGTGCAATATCCTGTATGTGGAAATCCATTTTTAATAACCCCCCCCCCCCCCCCCCCTACACAATCAAACCACCACCTGGCACATCACCCTCAACTACCAAATACAGATAGATAATGCACTCAAAATACCCTCCCACCTGGCTGTGTACTTCTCCCCTCTTTATACCAACCACCTACCTGAGCCTGCCATCCTGAGCCGCTGCTCCACCCGGGATGATCTTTGTGATGAAGATACTGGGGTCATCTCCTACATGTGGGTTATCTGTGCCCCCTGCAATGCTGAACCCCAATCCTGAGTTACCCTGGTAACAGAGGAATAGAAATAGGTAAGGAAGGAGTGCTAGAGAGGCGAGGCTCCAAGAGGGACAGACGGGCAGAACCTCACCCTCTCCAGTGTGATCTCTTCATATTCCATTTCTGCTTCTGTACCATTCACCTGAAGAGAGAAAACATGGAAACCATTACTAGAGAATCACCCCAAAGGGCATCTGTGTCACCCTTCAGGAGGAGGAGGAGGACAGAGTCCATGGCCCCCTTCCATGCCACCCTACAGGAGGAGGACAGAGTCCATGGCCCCCTTCCATGCCACCCTACAGGAGGAGGACAGACTTCATGGCCCCCTTCCATGCCACCCTACAGGAGGAGGACAGACTCCATGGCCCCCTTCCATGCCACCCTACAGGAGGAGGACAGACTCCATGGCCCCCTTCCATGCCACCCTACAGGAGGAGGACAGACTCCATGGCCCCCTTCCATGCCACCCTACAGGAGGAGGCCAGACTCCATGGCCCCATTCCATGCCACCCTACAGGAGGAGGACAGACTCCATGGCCCCATTCCATGCCACCCTACAGGAGGAGGACAGACTCCATGGCCCCCTTCCATGCCACCCTACAGGAGGAGGACAGACTCCATGGCCCCCTTCCATGCCACCCTACAGGAGGAGGACAGACTCCATGGCCCCCTTCCATGCCACCCTACAGGAGGAGGAAAGACTCCATGGCCCCCTTCCATGCCACCCTACAGGAGGAGGACACACTCCATGGCCCCCTTCCATGCCACCCTACAGGAGGAGGACACACTCCATGGCCCCCTGCCATGCCACCCTACAGGAGGAGGACAGACTCCATGGCCCCCTTCCATGCCACCCTACAGGAGGAGGACAGACTCCATGGCCCCCTTCCATGCCACCCTACAGGAGGAGGACACACTCCATGGCCCCCTTCCATGCCACCCTACAGGAGGAGGACACACTCCATGGCCCCCTTCCATGCCACCCTACAGGAGGAGGACACACCATGGGCCCCCTTCCATGCCACCCTACAGGAGGAGGACACTCCATGGGCCCCCTTCCATGCCACCCTACAGGAGGAGGACAGACTCCATGGCCCCCTTCCATGCCACCCTACAGGAGGAGGACAGACTCCATGGCCCCCTTCCATGCCACCCTACAGGAGGAGGACAGACTCCATGGCCCCCTTCCATGCCACCCTATAGGAGGAGGACAGACTCCATGGCCCCCTTCCATGCCACCCTACAGGAGGAGGACACTCCATGGCCCCCTTCCATGCCACCCTACAGGAGGAGGACACTCAATGGCCCCCTTCCATGCCACCCTACAGGAGGAGGACACACTCCATGGCCCCCTTCCATGCCACCCTCCCGGAGGAGGACACTCCATGGGCCCCCTTCCATGCCACCCTACAGGAGGAGGAGAGACTCATAGACCCCTTCTGTCACTGTGTCACCCTGCAGGATGAGGACAAACTCCTTGGTCCCTTTCCATGCCACCCTATAGGAGGAGGACAGACTCCATGGCCCCCTTCCATGCCACCCTACAGGAGGAGGACACACTCCATGGCCCCCTTCCATGCCACCCTATAGGAGGAGGACAGACTCCATGGCCCCCTTCCATGCCACCCTACAGGAGGAGGACACACTCCATGGCCCCCTTCCATGCCACCCTACAGGAGGAGGACACACTCCATGGCCCCCTTCCATGCCACCCTATAGGAGGAGGACACTCCATGGCCCCCTTCCATGCCACCCTACAGGAGGAGGACAGACTCCATGGCCCCCTTCCATGCCACCATACAGGAGGAGGACACTCCATGGGCCCCCTTCCATGCCACCCTACAGGAGGAGGACAGACTCCATGGCCCCCTTCCATGCCACCCTACAGGAGGAGGACACTCCATGGGCCCCCTTCCATGCCACCCTACAGGAGGAGGAGAGACTCATAGACCCCTTCTGTCACTGGGTCACCCTGCAGGAGGAGGACAGACTCCATGGCCCCCTTCCATGCCACCCTACAGGAGGAGGACACTCCATGGCCCCCTTCCATGCCACCCTACAGGAGGAGGACAGACTCCATGGCCCCCTTCCATGCCACCCTACAGGAGGAGGACAGACTCCATGGCCCCCTTCCATGCCACCCTACAGGAGGAGGACACTCCATGGGCCCCCTTCCATGCCACCCTGCAGGATGAGGACAGACTTCTTGGCCCCTTTCCATGCCACCCTACAGGAGGAGGAGGAGGACAAATTGTATAGCTCTCTTCTGTCACCCTGCAGGAGGAGGAGGACAGACTCATAGACTCCTTCTGTCACTGTGTCACCCTGCAGGAGGAGGAGGACAGTCTCATAGCTCTCTTCTGTCACCCTGCAGGAGGAGGAGGACAGTCTCATAGCTCTCTTCTGTCACCCTGCAGGAGGAGGAGGACAGTCTCATAGCTCTCTTCTGTCACCCTGGAGGAGGAGGAGGAGGAGGACAGTCTCATAGCTCTCTTCTGTCACCCTGGAGGAGGAGGACAGATTCATAGCTCTCTTCTGTCACCCTGCAGGAGGAGGAGGACAGTCTCATAGCTCTCTTCTGTCACCCTGGAGGAGGAGGAGGAGGACAGTCTCATAGCTCTTTTCTGTCACCCTGCAGGAGGAGGAGAACAGACTCATAGACTCATTCTGTCACTGTGTCACCCTGCAGGAGGAGGAGGAGGAGGAGGAGGACAGTCTCATAGCTCTCTTCTGTCACCCTGCAGGAGGAGGAGGGGGAGGACAGACTCATAGCTCTCTTCTGTCACCCTGCAGGAGGAGGAGGAGGAGGAGCAGGACAGATTCATAGCTCTTTTCTGTCACCCTGCAGGAGGAGGAGGACAGACTCATAGACTCATTCTGTCACTGTGTCACCCTGCAGGAGGAGGAGGAGGAGGAGGACAGTCTCATAGCTCTCTTCTGTCACCCTGCAGGAGGAGGAGGAGGAGGACAGATTCATAGCTCTTTTCTGTCACCCTGCAGGAGGAGGAGAACAGACTCATAGCTCTCTTCTGTCACCCTGCAGGAGGAGGAGGAGGAGGACAGATTCATAGCTCTTTTCTGTCACCCTGCAGGAGGAGGAGGACAGACTCATAGCTCTCTTCTGTCACCCTGCAGGAGGAGGAGGACAGACTCATAGCTCTCTTCTGTCACCCTGCAGGAGGAGGAGGAGGAGGAGGACAGATTCATAGCTCTTTTCTGTCACCCTGCAGGAGGAGGAGGACAGATTCATAGCTCTCTTCTGTCACCCTGGAGGAGGAGGAGGACAGACTCATAGCTCTCTTCTGTCACCCTGCAGGAGGAGGAGGAGGAGGAGGAGGAGGAGGACAGTCTCATAGCTCTCTTCTGTCACCCTGGAGGAGGAGGATGAGGACAGTCTCATAGCTCTCTTCTGTCACCCTGCAGGAGGAGGAGGACAGATTCATAGCTCTCTTCTGTCACCCTGCAGGAGGAGGAGGACAGATTCATAGCTCTCTTCTGTCACCCTGCAGGAGGAGGAGGACAGTCTCATAGCTCTCTTCTGTCACCCTGCAGGAGGAGGAGGAGGAGGAGGACAGATTCATAGCTCTCTTCTGTCACCCTGGAGGAGGAGGATGAGGACAGTCTCATAGCTCTCTTCTGTCACCCTGCAGGAGGAGGAGGACAGATTCATAGCTCTCTTCTGTCACCCTGCAGGAGGAGGAGGACAGATTCATAGCTCTCTTCTGTCACCCTGCAGGAGGAGGAGGACAGATTCATAGCTCTCTTCTGTCACCCTGCAGGAGGAGGAGGAGGAGGACAGTCTCATAGCTCTCTTTTGTCACTCTGGAGGAGGAGGAGGAGGACAGTCTCATAGCTCTCTTCTGTCACCCTGCAGGAGGAAGAGGACAGACTCATAGCTCTCTTCTGTCACCCTGCAGGAGGAGGAGGACAGACTCATAGCTCTCTTCTGTCACCCTGCAGGAGGAGGAGGAGGAGGAGGACAGATTCATAGCTCTTTTCTGTCACCCTGCAGGAGGAGGAGGACAGATTCATAGCTCTCTTCTGTCACCCTGGAGGAGGAGGAGGACAGACTCATAGCTCTCTTCTGTCACCCTGGAGGAGGAGGATGAGGACAGTCTCATAGCTCTCTTCTGTCACCCTGCAGGAGGAGGAGGACAGATTCATAGCTCTCTTCTGTCACCCTGCAGGAGGAGGAGGACAGATTCATAGCTCTCTTCTGTCACCCTGCAGGAGGAAGAGGAGGAGGACAGTCTCATAGCTCTCTTCTGTCACCCTGCAGGAGGAGGAGGACAGATTCATAGCTCTCTTCTGTCACCCTGCAGGAGGAGGACAGATTCATAGCTCTCTTCTGTCACCCTGCAGGAGGAGGAGGAGGAGGAGGACAGTCTCATAGCTCTCTTCTGTCACTCTGGAGGAGGAGGAGGAGGAGGACAGTCTCATAGCTCTCTTTTGTCACTCTGGAGGAGGAGGAGGAGGACAGTCTCATAGCTCTCTTCTGTCACCCTGCAGGAGGAGGAGGACAGATTCATAGCTCTCTTCTGTCACCCTGGAGGAGGAGGAGGAGGACAGTCTCATAGCTCTCTTCTGTCACCCTGCAGGAGGAGGAGGAGGAGGACAGTCTCATAGCTCTCTTCTGTCACCCTGCAGGAGGAGGAGGACAGATTCATAGCTCTCTTCTGTCACCCTGCAGGAGGAGGACAGATTCATAGCTCTCTTCTGTCACCCTGCAGGAGGAGGAGGAGGAGGACAGTCTCATAGCTCTCTTCTGTCACTCTGGAGGAGGAGGAGGAGGACAGTCTCATAGCTCTCTTTTGTCACTCTGGAGGAGGAGGACAGTCTCATAGCTCTCTTCTGTCACCCTGCAGGAGGAGGAGGACAGATTCATAGCTCTCTTCTGTCACCCTGGAGGAGGAGGAGGAGGAGGACAGTCTCATAGCTCTCTTCTGTCACCCTGCAGGAGGAGGAGGAGGAGGACAGTCTCATAGCTCTCTTCTGTCACCCTGCAGGAGGAGGAGGAGGAGGAGGACAGACGTATGGCCCTCTTCCATGCCCCCCTGCAGTGGGAAGGATAGCCTTATAGCCTCATAGGGGGTTCTCATGGTGGGTAGGTCAGTATTGGGATGCTGGAGGAGGAACGGACATTACTTACGTATGCTGGTGCTTCGAGTGTGTCAGTATTTACAATCACAGGAGGGGAACTGGCCTGTGGAAGAAAAGAAAATACATTAATTGTGTTTTGAAATGAACACACGCAGCTCAGCTTTCAGAAGTTTAGTATCCATTATATACAGTACATGTGAGAAATAGTTTGTAAACCCCAAGGAACCTTTTTGGTTTTGGCAAGGATAGCCACTGAAATGTGACTCTACATCTTTATGTTGTCCTCAACATTGGAATGGGATCTGTTGGGCATTGTTCATGTTCTCTTGTATGTATCAGCATTGGGGATGGTGTTGGAGAAGATGGGATGATGGGATCTGTTGGGCATTGTTCATGTTCTCTTGTATGTATCAGCATTGGAGATGATGTTGGAGAAGATGGGATGATGGGATCTGTTGGACATTGTTCATGTTCTCTTGTATGTATCAGCATTGGGGATGATGTTGGAGAAGATGGGATGATGGGATCTGTTGGGCATTGTTCATGTTCTCTTGTATGTATCAGCATTGGGGGTGATGTTGGAGAAGATGGGATGATGGGATCTGTTGGACATTGTTCATGTTCTCTTGTATGTATCAGCATTGGGGATGGTGTTGGAGATGATGGGATGATGGGATCTGTTGGACATTGTTCATGTTCTCTTGTATGTATCAGCATTGGGGATGATGTTGGAGATGATGGGATGATGGGATCTGTTGGACATTGTTCATGTTCTCTTGTATGTATCAGCATTGGGGATGGTGTTGGAGAAGATGGGATGATGGGATCTGTTGGGCATTGTTCATGTTCTCTTGCATATACCAGCATTGGGGATGATGTTGGAGATGATGGGATGATGGGATCTGTTGGGCATTGTTCATGTTCTCTTGCATATACCAGCATTGGGGATGATGTTGGAGATGATGGGATGATGGGATCTGTTGGGTATTGTTCATGTTCTCTTGTATGTATCATCATTGGGGATGATGTTGGAGAAGATGGGATGATGGGATCTGTTGGGCATTGTTAATGTTCTCTTGTATGTATCATCATTGGGGATGATGTTGGAGAAGATGGGATGATGGGATCTGTTAGACATTGTTCATGTTCTCTTGTATGTATCAGCATTGGAGATGATGTTGGAGATGATGGGATGATGGGATCTGTTGGACATTGTTCATGTTCTCTTGTATGTATCAGCATTGGGGATGATGTTGGAGAAGATGGGATGATGGGATCTGTTGGACATTGTTCATGTTCTCTTGTATGTATCAGCATTGGGGATGATGTTGGAGAAGATGGGATGATGGGATCTGTTGGACATTGTTCATGTTCTCTTGTATGTATCAGCATTGGGGATGATGTTGGAGAAGATGGGATGATGGGATCTGTTGGACATTGTTCATGTTCTCTTGTATGTATCGGCATTGGGGATGATGTTGGAGATGATGGGATGATGGGATCTGTTGGGCACTGTTCATGTTCTCTTGTATGTATCAGCATTGGAGATGATGTTGGAGAAGATGGGATGATGGGATCTGTTGGGCATTGTTCATGTTCTCTTGTATGTATCAGCATTGGAGATGGTGTTGGAGATGATGGGATGATGGGATCTGTTGGACATTGTTCATGTTCTCTTGTATGTATCAGCATTGGAGATGATGTTGGAGATGATGGGATGATGGGATCTGTTGGGCATTGTTCATGTTCTCTTGTATGTATCAGCATTGGAGATGATGTTGGAGATGATGGGATGATGGGATCTGTTGGGCATTGTTCATGTTCTCTTGTATGTATCAGCATTGGGGATGATGTTGGAGATGATGGGATGATGAGATCTGTTGGGCATTGTTCATGTTCTCTTGTATGTATCAGCATTGGGGATGATGTTGGAGAAGATGGGATGATGGGATCTGTTGGACATTGTTCATGTTCTCTTGTATGTATCAGCATTGGGGATGATGTTGGAGAAGATGGGATGATGGGATCTGTTGGGCATTGTTCATGTTCTCTTGTATGTATCGGCATTGGGGATGATGTTGGAGATGGGATGATGGGATCTGTTGGGCACTGTTCATGTTCTCTTGTATGTATCAGCATTGGAGATGATGTTGGAGAAGATGGGATGATGGGATCTGTTGGGCATTGTTCATGTTCTCTTGTATGTATCAGCATTGGGGATGATGTTGGAGATGATGGGATGATGGGATCTGTTGGACATTGTTCATGTTCTCTTGTATGTATCAGCATTGGGGGTGATGTTGGAGAAGATGGGATGATGGGATCTGTTGGACATTGTTCATGTTCTCTTGTATGTATCAGCATTGGAGATGATGTTGGAGATGATGGGATGATGGGATCTGTTGGGCATTGTTCATGTTCTCTTGTATGTATCAGCATTGGAGATGATGTTGGAGATGATGGGATGATGGGATCTGTTGGGCATTGTTCATGTTCTCTTGTATGTATCAGCATTGGGGATGATGTTGGAGATGATGGGATGATGAGATCTGTTGGGCATTGTTCATGTTCTCTTGTATGTATCAGCATTGGGGATGATGTTGGAGAAGATGGGATGATGGGATCTGTTGGACATTGTTCATGTTCTCTTGTATGTATCAGCATTGGGATGATGTTGGAGAAGATGGGATGATGGGATCTGTTGGGCATTGTTCATGTTCTCTTGTATGTATCAGCATTGGGGATGATGTTGGAGAAGATGGGATGATGGGATCTGTTGGGCATTGTTCATGTTCTCTTGTATGTATCAGCATTGGAGATGGTGTTGGAGAAGATGGGATGATGGGATCTGTTGGACATTGTTCATGTTCTCTTGTATGTATCAGCATTGGGGATGATGTTGGAGATGATGGGATGATGGGATCTGTTAGGCATTGTTCATGTTCTCTTGTATGTATCAGCATTGGGGATGATGTTGGAGAAGATGGGATGATGGGATCTGTTAGGCATTGTTCATGTTCTCTTGTATGTATCATCATTGGGGATGATGTTGGAGATGATGGGATCTGTTGGACATTGTTCATGTTCTCTTGTATGTATCAGCATTGGAGATGATGTTGGAGATGATGGGATGATGGGATCTGTTGGACATTGTTCATGTTCTCTTGTATGTATCAGCATTGGGGATGATGTTGGAGATGGGATGATGGGATCTGTTGGGGATTGTTCATGTTCTCTTGTATGTATCAGCATTGGGGATGATGTTGGAGATGATGGGATCTGTTGGGCATTGTTCATGTTCTCTTGTATGTATCAGCATTGGGGATGATGTTGGAGAAGATGGGATGATGGGATCTGTTGGGCATTGTTCATGTTCTCTTGTATGTATCAGCATTGGGATGATGTTGGAGATGATGGGATGATGGGATCTGTTGGGCATTGTTCATGTTCTCTTGTATGTATCAGCATTGGGGATGATGTTGGAGAAGATGGGATCTGTTGGACATTGTTCATGTTCTCTTGTATGTATCAGCATTGGAGATGATGTTGGAGATGATGGGATGATGGGATCTGTTGGACATTGTTCATGTTCTCTTGTATGTATTGTAAGGAATGATAGCATGATAGACTCCATCTTGTTATAGATGTTTTAAGAATAATTCTCAAGTTATGAGTTTAAGGTAAAATCCACGTATGTTTTAAACTGTTATCTATAGATAACGTCCTCACAAGGTATTCTTGCATATATTCTTAGTCTGTGGACTTTGCCCTAGCTTGGACTTGCATTTGTTCTAGATAAGATAACAACATCTGTTCAAGAATACATATATATTTTGTAGTAAAATAGATGTGAATTTTGGCTTATGTTTACCAGCTATGACGTAGAATATTGACTGAAGCTATTTCTTATGTATACGTGTTAAGCATCATAACTCCTCCTTGTTTCCTTGAAATTCTGCATAAATACCATGGTCATTGAATAAGTAAAGCAGATATCGAAGTGTGCACAACCAATCGTTTCCTGTGTCACATTATTTGATATCTCCGGGCCTGATAGGGGTCAACGGAGTCTCCGGCATTACCTAAAACCTGTCTGGGTGGTCGTAGAAGCCAGAAATTCCCTTCATCTGGGGGCTGTCCGGAATGAAAAGCAGAATTATCTGACGGTAAGTGATAAGTTTGTCTTTGACGAAATATTCCTTGCCTCAGCTCTGATCAAAGCTTTTTTGGACCCGTAAATTAGTAAGGGATAAGAACCACGCCAGAGGTTAATATTGGAGGGTTTTTGGGAAATCCACAAAGATAAGCAGTACTGCATACACATATATAGATACATTTCTTTTGGGAAGAAATAAGAGGTTAATGAGGAAATAGACTCCGGTGACCCCAAAATCTTTTGCTTTTCTTACTTTTGCTTAGAAGTGATAAGTTAATCTGTTGTGTGGATCAGAAGACTGCGTGGTAAAACAGTCGGCTCCCACTGTCAATATGGGTCAGAAACAAGGTAAAGAAGATCCTCCCCCTCTCCCCAACCCAGGAGAAACGTGTAAAGATTATGTAGCCAGAATTTGTGGTACTAATTATGAATTTATAGTCCCATGGGTTTCAAATGTAGCGGGATGGACCGAAACCATACACAGTGTAGACCCCTTTTCCCGGAATGGTAGTAACGATGATTTTCACATGGACATGATAAAAGGATTGTGTTTAGGAGATAAGAGAACTTTCCCTTGGTACCCCGGGGACCCTCAATGGGATATGGATTATATGGCAAAGGGAGGGGAAAACTGGTTGAAATACGCCCCATATTGGTTTCAGAGGGACAATAAGAAACAGAAAAAGCCCACCAAATGTTTAAGTAAGGAAGATTATGACCAGAAACATAGAGAAGAAGCTGATAAAAAGAGAGTTATCCCTGACCCAGCAGCCCCACCCCTGCCAATAACCAGTCATTTTCCACCCGCATATGTACATGTCTACCCGAGTTTAGCACAGGAAGATATTGATCTTCTGGCTGGACATTATGCAACCAGACAACGGCAGGTCCCTCCCGCTCCACAACCACAACAGCAGATCTTTGCCGCTCCACAACAAGATAGACAGCACCCACAGAGGCAAGAAGAGAGAGCCCAAGTCGAGGTAGCTGAAGAAGAAGATCAGGGAGCAACAGGAGGGATAGTTTCACCACCTGGCCAACAGCAGGAGGAAGAACAGGAGGACGATGATAGGGATAAAATAGTCAGTCCCCCTAAAACAAAAAGAGGAACTGTATATAGTAACACTAATCTTCAAGCGCCTTTCATGACCATTGGAAATGAAATGTTGAAAAAGGTAATAGACATTGAGGACATTGACAGGATAGTAAAAAATTGCCCCAAACCCACCGCCTCTGCAGGAGGCACTTTAACTTACTTAAAAAAGGCCTGTAAGGGTAGAAATTATACACAGGAAGACATGCGTCTTATCATTGATGGCATTATAGGACACACTAGTTCCTGGAGCTGGGCAAATGTTCCAAGTATAAACACTATTGACACTAGAAACGCGGGGACATACACCTCTCCCACTTCTGGTCCAGCTCCAATCCTGAATGCCTTGCTAGGCTTGAAAGGTGAAGAAGATGAGGTAGTGCCTCAACATGAATGCATGGACCTCATCCAACAAGACACATCCCCAAGACCAGACATGTCTTCAACTGCTCTCCTTGGAGCACAGAATGTCTTTGTGGATGGGTCTTGTTCAAGGCCGAATGATAACACATACCATGCAGGGTATGCTGTCGTTCAGCTGCCTGATAAAATACTGGAAGCAAACCCTGTCCCATTCCAATCAGCACAAGCTGCAGAACTTATAGCTCTTACTAGAGCTTGTCAGCTTTTTGAAGGGCAGGATGTAAACATTTAAACAGACTCCAAGTACGCTTACGGTGTTGCGCATGATTTTGGAGTTATATGGAAAAGGCGGGGCTACATAGCAGCAGATGGTAAATCCATCTCACATTCCACGCTTGTCACAAGTCTTTTAGAAGCTATACAATTGCCAAGGTCCATAGCTATATTACACTGTAAGGCACATACAGGGCAACAGGATGACATAGCCAAAGGCAACGCCTTAGCTGACAAAGCAGCAAAAGAAGCAGCATCCACACAGCCTGCAAACATACAAATGCCATTACTCTCACCAGAAATTCCTCTTTTGGATCAAACATTGCGTGATCTCCAAGCATATGCCACAGACCAAGACATCCAGCAATGGAACTCAATAGGTGTGCAGACAAGCCCAGAAACTGGCCTTGTCTGCCAAGAGGGGAGACCATGTATCCCTGTAGCCAGCGCACCCATTTTTATTTCACAATACCATGGGATAGGTCACAGAGGGTGGAAAGTCACATGTGAACTTTTGGCTAAGGATTTTTACATTCCAGGTCTTCCCTCTCTCGTTAAGGCATATGTTTCCAGATGCATCACATGCATTCGGAATAACCCTACGAACCCTCACAAAGCAAAACATGAACATCTGATATATCCATCTACACCATTCACTCATCTGCAGATAGATTTTACACACATGCCCAAACTAGGTAAAAGACAGGAATATTTGCTCGTAATAGTGGACATTTTTTCGAGATGGATAGAAATGTTTGTAACTACAAAGGAAGATGCACAAACAGTAGTGAGGATTCTGACACAAGAAATTATTCCAAGGTGGGGTTGCCCACTACAAATCAACTCTGACAATGGTCCTGCATTTGTGGCCAAAGTTTGTCAAGACTTGGTAAAAACACTGAAAATAGAATGGAAGTTTCATATTCCTTACCACCCCCAGAGTTCAGGTATAGTGGAAAGGATGAACAGAACCATTAAAGATAAGATCAGGAAGGCCACTGGAGGTACGTATGCAAATTGGAAGAAGGTCCTACCAGCTGTACTAGCCGAGGTAAGAATGACACCCTCTAAAAAGACAGGATACTCTCCTTTTGAAATCTTAATGGGTAGACCATTCCCCACCCCATGGGCCAGACAGCCACTTATGTTAGAAAGAGGGGACCTAGATCTTATTCAGGAAGAATATGTAAAAAAACTTATTGAAACTTTGGATCAAGTTGAAAGAAACGTTGCTCGCACCTCTCCTTCTTCTTCACAGGAACCTACGCACCCTTTCCAGGTGGGTGACACCGTGGTGGTCCAGCAATTGAAACGCACCAAGAAACAGGAGTATCCCTTCGGACCTCCAACCACAGTGATCGCAGTTACCCGCACAGCTATTCTGGTAGAAGGACAACAGGCCTGGATTCATGCAAGTCATGTAAAGAAGGTCAACCAGGACCCTAAGAAGCAAGACAAAGACAAAGATAAAGCACCGAGGCGTGAAGGACGTGGTCAAGACTCCGAACAAGATGGCCTCGCTTATTTCACCACAGACTTCTGGGAAGGCCTTGTGCCTCTTATGCTGGGCTGCTCTGATTGTGTTCCTGCCAACTTTGCTGATAACTAACTGTATTTATCACCCTGAAGATTTTGGACTCATAAAGGGTATTTGTGGAGCCTCTAAAACTCTACAACAGAGGAATAGGAATACTTACATGGTTAAAAAGTGCTGCCATAACTATAATTATGATTATCCTTTTTGTTTTGTTCCTATATGCCTGTTATAAGCTTATAATGTGCATAATTGTTAGGGCATCCCGAACCCCTGATCCTGCTGCTGCGAATAGAATTTATCTCAGTGTGTATTATGATAGAAGAAAGATTACATAACTGTGAAATGTAGTGAGACATAAGTGTCTCAAAGAGGGGGTTGTAAGGAATGATAGCATGATAGACTCCATCTTGTTATAGATGTTTTAAGAATAATTCTCAAGTTATGAGTTTAAGGTAAAATCCACGTATGTTTTAAACTGTTATCTATAGATAACGTCCTCACAAGGTATTCTTGCATATATTCTTAGTCTGTGGACTTTGCCCTAGCTTGGACTTGCATTTGTTCTAGATAAGATAACAACATCTGTTCAAGAATACATATATATTTTGTAGTAAAATAGATGTGAATTTTGGCTTATGTTTACCAGCTATGACGTAGAATATTGACTGAAGCTATTTCTTATGTATACGTGTTAAGCATCATAACTCCTCCTTGTTTCCTTGAAATTCTGCATAAATACCATGGTCTTTGAATGAGTAAAGTAGATATCGAAGTGTGCACAACCAAGCGTCTCCTGTGTCACATTATTTGATATCTCCGGGCCTGATAGGGGTCAACGGAGTCTCCGGCATTACCTAAAACCTGTCTGGGTGGTCGTAGAAGCCAGAAATTCCCTTCATGTATCAGCATTGGGGATGATGTTGGAGATGATGGGATGATGGGATCTGTTGGACATTGTTCATGTTCTCTTGTATGTATCAGCATTGGAGATGATGTTGGAGAAGATGGGATCTGTTGGACATTGTTCATGTTCTCTTGTATGTATCAGCATTGGAGATGATGTTGGAGAAGATGGGATGATGGGATCTGTTGGACATTGTTCATGTTCTCTTGTATGTATCAGCATTGGAGATGATGTTGGAGAAGATGGGATAATGGGATCTGTTGGACATTGTTCATGTTCTCTTGTATGTATCAGCATTGGAGATGATGTTGGAGATGATGGGATGATGGGATCTGTTAGGCATTGTTCATGTTCTCTTGTATGTATCAGCATTGGAGATGATGTTGGAGATGATGGGATGATGGGATCTGTTGGACATTGTTCATGTTCTCTTGTATGTATCAGCATTGGGGATGATGTTGGAGAAGATGGGATGATGGGATCTGTTGGACATTGTTCATGTTCTCTTGTATGTATCAGCATTGGGGATGATGTTGGAGAAGATGGGATGATGGGATCTGTTGGACATTGTTCATGTTCTCTTGTATGTATCGGCATTGGGGATGATGTTGGAGATGGGATGATGGGATCTGTTGGGCACTGTTCATGTTCTCTTGTATGTATCAGCATTGGAGATGATGTTGGAGAAGATGGGATGATGGGATCTGTTGGGCATTGTTCATGTTCTCTTGTATGTATCAGCATTGGGGATGATGTTGGAGATGATGGGATGATGGGATCTGTTGGACATTGTTCATGTTCTCTTGTATGTATCAGCATTGGGGGTGATGTTGGAGAAGATGGGATGATGGGATCTGTTGGACATTGTTCATGTTCTCTTGTATGTATCAGCATTGGAGATGATGTTGGAGATGATGGGATGATGGGATCTGTTGGGCATTGTTCATGTTCTCTTGTATGTATCAGCATTGGAGATGATGTTGGAGATGATGGGATGATGGGATCTGTTGGGCATTGTTCATGTTCTCTTGTATGTATCAGCATTGGGGATGATGTTGGAGATGATGGGATGATGGGATCTGTTGGGCATTGTTCATGTTCTCTTGTATGTATCAGCATTGGGGATGATGTTGGAGAAGATGGGATGATGGGATCTGTTGGACATTGTTCATGTTCTCTTGTATGTATCAGCATTGGGGATGATGTTGGAGAAGATGGGATGATGGGATCTGTTGGGCATTGTTCATGTTCTCTTGTATGTATCAGCATTGGGGATGATGTTGGAGAAGATGGGATGATGGGATCTGTTGGGCATTGTTCATGTTCTCTTGTATGTATCAGCATTGGAGATGGTGTTGGAGAAGATGGGATGATGGGATCTGTTGGGCATTGTTCATGTTCTCTTGTATGTATCAGCATTGGGGATGATGTTGGAGATGATGGGATGATGGGATCTGTTCGGCATTGTTCATGTTCTCTTGTATGTATCAGCATTGGGGATGATGTTGGAGAAGATGGGATGATGGGATCTGTTAGGCATTGTTCATGTTCTCTTGTATGTATCAGCATTGGAGATGATGTTGGAGATGATGGGATGATGGGATCTGTTGGACATTGTTCATGTTCTCTTGTATGTATCAGCATTGGGGATGATGTTGGAGATGGGATGATGGGATCTGTTGGGGATTGTTCATGTTCTCTTGTATGTATCAGCATTGGGGATGATGTTGGAGATGATGGGATCTGTTGGACATTGTTCATGTTCTCTTGTATGTATCAGCATTGGGGATGATGTTGGAGAAGATGGGATGATGGGATCTGTTGGGCATTGTTCATGTTCTCTTGTATGTATCAGCATTGGGGATGATGTTGGAGATGATGGGATGATGGGATCTGTTGGGCATTGTTCATGTTCTCTTGTATGTATCAGCATTGGGGATGATGTTGGAGAAGATGGGATCTGTTGGACATTGTTCATGTTCTCTTGTATGTATCAGCATTGGAGATGATGTTGGAGAAGATGGGATCTGTTGGACATTGTTCATGTTCTCTTGTATGTATCAGCATTGGAGATGATGTTGGAGAAGATGGGATGATGGGATCTGTTGGACATTGTTCATGTTCTCTTGTATGTATCAGCATTGGAGATGATGTTGGAGATGATGGGATCTGTTGGACATTGTTCATGTTCTCTTGTATGTATCAGCATTGGGGATGATGTTGGAGATGATGGGATCTGTTGGACATTGTTCATGTTCTCTTGTATGTATCAGCATTGGAGATGATGTTGGAGATGATGGGATGATGGGATCTGTTGGGCATTGTTCATGTTCTCTTGTATGTATCAGCATTGGGGATGATGTTGGAGATGATGGGATGATGGGATCTGTTGGGCATTGTTCATGTTCTCTTGTATGTATCAGCATTGGGGATGATGTTGGAGAAGATGGGATCTGTTGGACATTGTTCATGTTCTCTTGTATGTATCAGCATTGGAGATGATGTTGGAGAAGATGGGATCTGTTGGACATTGTTCATGTTCTCTTGTATGTATCAGCATTGGAGATGATGTTGGAGAAGATGGGATGATGGGATCTGTTGGACATTGTTCATGTTCTCTTGTATGTATCAGCATTGGAGATGATGTTGGAGAAGATGGGATGATGGGATCTGTTGGACATTGTTCATGTTCTCTTGTATGTATCAGCATTGGAGATGATGTTGGAGATGATGGGATGATGGGATCTGTTAGGCATTGTTCATGTTCTCTTGTATGTATCAGCATTGGAGATGATGTTGGAGATGATGGGATGATGGGATCTGTTGGACATTGTTCATGTTCTCTTGTATGTATCAGCATTGGGGATGATGTTGGAGAAGATGGGATGATGGGATCTGTTGGACATTGTTCATGTTCTCTTGTATGTATCAGCATTGGGGATGATGTTGGAGAAGATGGGATGATGGGATCTGTTGGACATTGTTCATGTTCTCTTGTATGTATCGGCATTGGGGATGATGTTGGAGATGGGATGATGGGATCTGTTGGGCACTGTTCATGTTCTCTTGTATGTATCAGCATTGGAGATGATGTTGGAGAAGATGGGATGATGGGATCTGTTGGGCATTGTTCATGTTCTCTTGTATGTATCAGCATTGGGGATGATGTTGGAGATGATGGGATGATGGGATCTGTTGGACATTGTTCATGTTCTCTTGTATGTATCAGCATTGGGGGTGATGTTGGAGAAGATGGGATGATGGGATCTGTTGGACATTGTTCATGTTCTCTTGTATGTATCAGCATTGGAGATGATGTTGGAGATGATGGGATGATGGGATCTGTTGGGCATTGTTCATGTTCTCTTGTATGTATCAGCATTGGAGATGATGTTGGAGATGATGGGATGATGGGATCTGTTGGGCATTGTTCATGTTCTCTTGTATGTATCAGCATTGGGGATGATGTTGGAGATGATGGGATGATGGGATCTGTTGGGCATTGTTCATGTTCTCTTGTATGTATCAGCATTGGGGATGATGTTGGAGAAGATGGGATGATGGGATCTGTTGGACATTGTTCATGTTCTCTTGTATGTATCAGCATTGGGGATGATGTTGGAGAAGATGGGATGATGGGATCTGTTGGGCATTGTTCATGTTCTCTTGTATGTATCAGCATTGGGGATGATGTTGGAGAAGATGGGATGATGGGATCTGTTGGGCATTGTTCATGTTCTCTTGTATGTATCAGCATTGGAGATGGTGTTGGAGAAGATGGGATGATGGGATCTGTTGGGCATTGTTCATGTTCTCTTGTATGTATCAGCATTGGGGATGATGTTGGAGATGATGGGATGATGGGATCTGTTAGGCATTGTTCATGTTCTCTTGTATGTATCAGCATTGGGGATGATGTTGGAGAAGATGGGATGATGGGATCTGTTAGGCATTGTTCATGTTCTCTTGTATGTATCAGCATTGGAGATGATGTTGGAGATGATGGGATGATGGGATCTGTTGGACATTGTTCATGTTCTCTTGTATGTATCAGCATTGGGGATGATGTTGGAGATGGGATGATGGGATCTGTTGGGGATTGTTCATGTTCTCTTGTATGTATCAGCATTGGGGATGATGTTGGAGATGATGGGATCTGTTGGACATTGTTCATGTTCTCTTGTATGTATCAGCATTGGGGATGATGTTGGAGAAGATGGGATGATGGGATCTGTTGGGCATTGTTCATGTTCTCTTGTATGTATCAGCATTGGGGATGATGTTGGAGATGATGGGATGATGGGATCTGTTGGGCATTGTTCATGTTCTCTTGTATGTATCAGCATTGGGGATGATGTTGGAGAAGATGGGATCTGTTGGACATTGTTCATGTTCTCTTGTATGTATCAGCATTGGAGATGATGTTGGAGAAGATGGGATCTGTTGGACATTGTTCATGTTCTCTTGTATGTATCAGCATTGGAGATGATGTTGGAGAAGATGGGATGATGGGATCTGTTGGACATTGTTCATGTTCTCTTGTATGTATCAGCATTGGAGATGATGTTGGAGATGATGGGATCTGTTGGACATTGTTCATGTTCTCTTGTATGTATCAGCATTGGGGATGATGTTGGAGATGATGGGATCTGTTGGACATTGTTCATGTTCTCTTGTATGTATCAGCATTGGAGATGATGTTGGAGATGATGGGATGATGGGATCTGTTGGGCATTGTTCATGTTCTCTTGTATGTATCAGCATTGGGGATGATGTTGGAGATGATGGGATGATGGGATCTGTTGGGCATTGTTCATGTTCTCTTGTATGTATCAGCATTGGGGATGATGTTGGAGAAGATGGGATCTGTTGGACATTGTTCATGTTCTCTTGTATGTATCAGCATTGGAGATGATGTTGGAGATGATGGGATGATGGGATCTGTTGGACATTGTTCATGTTCTCTTGTATGTATCAGCATTGGAGATGATGTTGGAGAAGATGGGATCTGTTGGACATTGTTCATGTTCTCTTGTATGTATCAGCATTGGAGATGATGTTGGAGAAGATGGGATGATGGGATCTGTTGGACATTGTTCATGTTCTCTTGTATGTATCAGCATTGGAGATGATGTTGGAGAAGATGGGATGATGGGATCTGTTGGACATTGTTCATGTTCTCTTGTATGTATCAGCATTGGAGATGATGTTGGAGATGATGGGATGATGGGATCTGTTAGGCATTGTTCATGTTCTCTTGTATGTATCAGCATTGGAGATGATGTTGGAGAAGATGGGATGATGGGATCTGTTGGACATTGTTCATGTTCTCTTGTATGTATCAGCATTGGGGATGATGTTGGAGAAGATGGGATGATGGGATCTGTTGGACATTGTTCATGTTCTCTTGTATGTATCAGCATTGGGGATGATGTTGGAGATGTTGGAGATGATGGGATCTGTTGGGCATTGTTCATGTTCTCTTGCATATACCAGCATTGGGGATGATGTTGGAGAAGATATCAGCCGGCATTTCCATTAATATAAACCCTGACAGAAAAGAACGCACACCAAGTGGACTCAGTCAGGGTTTCCACCTTGGAGATCGGCTCCCCGGGGCCAGGAATGCACCTTTAAGTACATCTAAAGCCAAACCTTTATTATTTGTTAGTTTTAGATGGAGTGTGGAAAGGGTTTTACCCTGTTATGTTCTGTCTGTGCCCTGTCTGTGTCCTGTCTGTGCCCTGCCTGTGCCCTGTCTGTGCCCTGTCTGTGCCCTGTCTGTGCCCTGTCTGTGCCCTCTCTCACTTGTTCTGGTGACCATTGAAAGTGATTGGAACATAGAAAACAATGAGAAGAAAAGATAAAGGAACACGTATGGCAACAAGTAAACTGACGGCTTTGATTTTATATATTCTGTAACCGGTAGAAGGGGAAATGATTCCACACTACAGGAAATAAAATGGGGGACTGGATGGACCACTTGGACTTTTTCTGCATCACAATTCTCGGTTTCTTGGCTAAACTATCTGTAGCACCAACATACTATGGAGTGCAGAGGATTGGAAGTTTCAGCAAAGACCTTCTAGTTATTTGTAATAATATTATCATGAGTTAGTAGTATGCTATGGCGAGTAGTGTGCGATGGCGAGTAGTGTGCGATGGCGAGTAGTGTGCGATGGCGAGCAGTGTGCGATGGCGAGCAGTGTGCGATGGCGAGTAGTGTGCGATGGCGAGTAGTGTGCGATGGCGAGTAGTGTGCGATGGCGAGTAGTGTGCGATGGCGAGCAGTGTGCGATGGCGAGTAGTGTGCGATGGCGAGCAGTGTGCGATGGCGAGTAGTGTGCGATGGCGAGTAGTGTGCGATGGCGAGTAGTGTGCGATGGCGAGTAGTGTGCGATGGCGAGCAGTGTGCGATGGCGAGTAGTGTGCGATGGCGAGTAGTGTGCGATGGCGAGTAGTGTGCGATGGCGAGTATAATGTGCCCCCCCCTCCTGTATACAAAGCATGAATGTGCCCCCCCCCCTGTATACAAAGCATGAATGTGCCCCCCCCCCCTGTATACAAAGCATGAATGTACCCCCTCCCATGTACAAAGCATGAATGTGCCCCCCCCCTGTATACAAAGCATGAATGTACCCCCTCCCATGTACAAAGCATGAATGTGCCCCCTCCTGTATACAAAGCATGAATGTGCCCCCCCCCCCCCTGTATACAAAGCATGAATGTGCCCCCCCTGTATACAAAGCATGAATGTGCCCCCCCCCTGTATACAAAGCATGAATGTGCCCCCCCCCTGTATACAAAGCATGAATGTGCCCCCCCCCGTATACAAAGCATGAATGTGCCCCCCCTGTATACAAAGCATGAATGTGCCCCCCCTCCTGTATACAAAGCATGAATGTGCCCCCCCTGTATACAAAGCATGAATGTGTCCCCCCCTGTATACAAAGCATGAATGTGCCCCCCCCCTGTATACAAAGCATGAATGTGCCCCCCCTGTATACAAAGCATGAATGTGCCCCCCCTGTATACAAAGCATGAATGTGCCCCCCCCCCCTGTATACAAAGCATGAATGTGCCCCCCCCCTGTATACAAAGCATGAATGTGCCCCCCCCCTGTATACAAAGCATGAATGTGCCCCCCCCCTGTATACAAAGCATGAATGTGCCCCCCCCGTATACAAAGCATGAATGTGCCCCCCCCGTATACAAAGCATGAATGTGCCCCCCCCGTATACAAAGCATGAATGTGCCCCCCCTGTATACAAAGCATGAATGTGCCCCCCCCCTGTATACAAAGCATGAATGTGCCCCCCCCTGTATACAAAGCATGAATGTGCCCCCCCCCCTGTATACAAAGCATGAATGTGCCCCCCCCGTATACAAAGCATGAATGTGCCCCCCCGTATACAAAGCATGAATGTGCCCCCCCCGTATACAAAGCATGAATGTGCCCCCCCGTATACAAAGCATGAATGTGCCCCCCCCCTGTATACAAAGCATGAATGTGCCCCCCCCTGTATACAAAGCATGAATGTGCCCCCCCCTGTATACAAAGCATGAATGTGCCCCCCCTGTATACAAAGCATGAATGTGCCCCCCCCCCTGTATACAAAGCATGAATGTGCCCCCCCCTGTATACAAAGCATGAATGTGCCCCCCCCCCCCCCCCCGTATACAAAGCATGAATGTGCCCCCCCGTATACAAAGCATGAATGTGCCCCCCCTGTATACAAAGCATGAATGTGCCCCCCCCTGTATAAGACATGGTGTGACCATGGTTTGGTGTGGAGAAACTGGAGTGTCCCGTTTAGAGTCCTGACCTCAACCCTACACAACACCTGTCTGGGTTCCCATGACCAACAAATCCAACACTGACAAAGTCCTGAAGTGGGAAGTCCTGATTCCCTGAGACACGTCGGCCATGTTTTGGGTCCTTCACGAATAAGGTGCTTATTGTTCTCCTTACTGGCTAGAGTTTTCCTCATCTACCAACACAAATCCCAATCCTACTCAACACCATTGGGAGGAATCGGAACGCCGATGGTATGTTTTCTACCTGACCTCACAAATGGGCACAAATTCCCACAGACACCCTCCAAAATCTTGTGGAAAGTGCACTGCATACTAGTCCATTATGACAGACAAATGGAGCCCTCCAGCGCTGTCACAGCTCCCTCTGGCGCACAACGCATCCATCTTCACCAGGTCTAGCTTCCAGGTTTCGTATTTTCAGGCCTCTTGAATGGCCAGGCTGAGGTGACATCACTCCCATGCATGTGCATGAGCGTCACATTGCTGCGGCACACAGAGCGGGCTGTAAATGTGCGGCCCAGATCACATTACCTGCTGACAGGAAAGGGGGATGTTTGTGACAGAAGAGACCCCTAGAGCTCAGCGGATTTTGTAATTACCCACTTTACTACCACAGGTTTGGAATGGGCGGTCTAACAAGGTCCTATAGGTGTGATGGTCAGATGAACACAATTATTTGGCAACACACAGCCCAATGTATGGCTAGTTAGTGTGGACCAGTAATCAAATGTAAAAGTTATTTGTAAAGGTTTTTTTTTAATAAAGTAATAAACATGTGATACTTACCTGCTCTGTGTAATGGTATTGCACAGAGCAGCCCCAAACCTCCTCTTCCTGGGTCCTCTTATTCTTGGGTCCCCCAATTGGTGCTCCTGGCTCCTCCTCTTCTTGGGTCCCTCGCTGGCCTTCCTGGGTCCTCTTATTCTTGGGTCCCCCAATTGGTGCTACTGGCTCCTACTCTTCTTGGGTCCCCCGCTGGCCTTCCTGGGTCCTCTTATTCTTGGGTCCCCCAATTGGTGCTCCTGGCTCCTACTCTTCTTGGGTCCCCCGCTGGTCTTCCTGGGTCCTCTTCTTTTTCTTGGGTCCCCCAATTGGTGCTCCTGGCTCCTCCTCTTCTTGGGTCCCCCGCTGGTCTTCCTGGGTCCTCTTATTCTTGGGTCCCCCAATTGATGCTCCTGGCTCCTACTCTTCTTGGGTCCCCCGCTGGCCTTCCTGGGTCCTCTTATTCTTGGGTCCCCCAATTGGTGCTCCTGGCTCCTACTCTTCTTGGGTCCCCCAATTGGTGCTCCTGGCTCCTAGTCTTCTTGGGTCTTCCTGGGTCCTCTTCTTCTTGGGTCCCCCACTTGGTGCTCCTGGCTCCTCCTCCTCTTGGGTCCCCCGCTGGCCTTCCTGGGTCCTCTTCTTCTCGGGTCCACCACTTGGTGCTCCTGGCTCCCCCTCTTCTTGGGTCCCCCGCTGGCCTTCCTGGGTCCTCTTCTTCTCGGGGCTCCCACTTGGTGCTCCTGGCTCCCCCTCTTCTTGGGTCCCCCGCTGGCCTTCCTGGGTCCTCTTCTTCTCGGGTCCCCCACTTGGTGCTCCTGGCTCCCCCTCTTCTTGGGTCCCCCGCTGGCCTTCCTGGGTCCTCTTCTTCTCGGGTCCCCCACTTGGTGCTCCTGGCTCCTCCTCTTCTTGGGTCCCCCGCTGGCCTTCCTGGGTCCTCTTATTCTCGGTCCCCCACTTGGTGCTCCTGGCTCCTCCTCTTCTTGGGTCCCCCGCTGGCCTTCCTGGGTCCTCTTCTTCTCAGGTCCCGCACTTGGTGCTCCTGGCTCCTCCTCTTCTTGGATCACCCACTGGTGTTCCTGGACCCTCCTCTTCTTGGAGAGCCCCCATAGTAAGTGGCTCACTCCCGAACTGTCTATTGACGCACACAGTGTGGCCCGGCCCCGTCCCCTGCTCCCTCGTCCCATGATTTGATTGTCAGGAGCCAATGGCTGCCTGTGTCATCTATGAAAGGAGGATGAGAAGAGGGGGCAGGGACATCGCTGGATCGACCGGTGCCAGGTAATTGTTTGAGGCTGGGGGATGCACAGACAAATAAAGGTTTTTATCTTAGATCAGAGAAATGCATTCAGGTAAAATGTTTTTTCTGCCTTTACAACCACTTTATGTCTTTCTGAGAAAGATAAACCAACATAGGAGGAGTGAAGTACTTCCCTTTCTTGGAGAAAATGCTGCTGCAGGCACCTTTCAATGCTGATTATCTCAGCAGAATTGTAGACATTACTCTTTATGTTCCACCCCTGAGGGCGGGTATGTGGGGTCTGTGACAGATCTCGGATACCTCTGCTGGGCACCTCCGCCAGACCTGTGTCTCCTGTCCTCCAAACACACCCGCAGCCTGCAGACTCGCCATAACCAGCCCTTAAGATGAGCCACACAACACATAAAGGGATTATGATAAGCAGGCAGCCCCTCCTTACACACCCCCTGCTGGGAGGTGTCACCAGACCTTTGTCTACGTGCCATGACCCAACACAATTAAATACAGCAACAAGGGGGGGGGGGAAGGGATGTAGCATTACATTATCTCAATGCCATTTTGTCCCCAAGTCTCTCAGCCTCTTCTGGGCCATAGTCTGTGGGTAGGAGGCCAGCCCAGAGCCCCCTCCAAAACACACAGTGACAGTGGGTTCTGTCCCAGGGTCATATACATGAAGTGCCGGTATAGCAGCCTAGGGGAGATGCCCATTATTCTGTCTCCCTCTCCTCATTGGTCCTGGGAAGAATTCTAAGCAGTGGAAAGTTTATAGGAGGTGAAATGGGTCATCTCCAGAATCTGGGTCAATTGTCTCCTCTGGGATGTACGGGAAGAGATTCTATTCATCAGTCTGGGAGGTGTGCTGACTATAGGAGGTCACGGAATACCATGGAGAAGCCATCACTCAGATCTGTAGAATGGTTCCTCCTGCCCGGCCTTGGTCCTGCCCGGCCTTGGTCAGGTTTGCCAAGACCATTTCTGCCTCATCCCCTCAGGATCTAAATATTGGGTTTCCTTTTGCTTTGTCCTGCAGGGGGTAAAGGGGACATTTCTGCCCCCCGGGTCCAGGAGCCAGGGGCACCTATACTTCCTCCTCCCTTGTATCCTAGATGTGTACTCACATTCTGTTCTGTACATAAGACTGAATCCCTTCTGTCTGCCCTTCTCTACCCTACAAGATGTCATTAAACACACAAGTTCCACTCGGGTTCAATGAACAGAAGAGGACCGGCAAAGTATGACAATCGAGGCTCTTCTATTAGGATTCAGCATCACAGCAGAGGGCGCTCCTCTCATATCAAGGTCAGGTTGGCATTTCCTTCATCATCCTGCAGGACAACCCGTGGTAGAAGTAGTAAGCCTACAAGTAGGGGCGAGCTGAGGTGACCGGGGTTTTGTCTGAGATAGGTTCAAAGAAGTTCAGACGCGGAACCCAAACCCCATAGGAATTAATGGGAGCCGAATCTGTCAAATTAAAACTGCCCATTTTCTAGGCTAAGTATTAGGATTTAGATTCTCCATTGGTGGTAGTAGTGCATCAACAGATCATCCATTGGTGGTGGTAGTGCATCAACAGATCCTCCATTGGTGGTAGTAGTGCATCAACAGATCCTTCATTGGTGGTAGTAGTGCATCAACAGATCCTCCATTGGTGGTAGTAGTGCATCAACAGATCCTCCATTGGTGGTAGTAGTGCATTGCATCAACAGATCCTCCATTGGTGGTAGTAGTGCATCAACAGATCCTTCATTGGTGGTAGAAGTGCATCAACAGATCATCCATTGGTGGTAGTAGTGCATCAACAGATCCTCCATTGGTGGTAGTAGTGCATCAACAGATCATCCATTGGTGGTAGTAGTGCATCAACAGATCATCCATTGGTGGTAGTAGTGCATCAACAGATCCTCCATTGGTGGTGGTAGTGCATCAACAGATCCTCCATTGGTGGTAGTAGTGCATCAACAGATCCTCCATTGGTGGTAGTAGTGCATCAACAGATCCTCCATTGGTGGTGGTAGTGCATCAACAGATCCTCCATTGGTGGTAGTAGTGCATCAACAGATCCTCCATTGGTGGTAGTAGTGCATCAACAGATCCTCCATTGGTGGTAGTAGTGCATCAACAGATCCTCCATTGGTGGTAGTAGTGCATCAACAGATCATCCATTGGTGGTAGTGCATCAACAGATCCTCCATTGGTGGTGGTAGTGCATCAACAGATCCTCCATTGGTGGTAGTAGTGCATCAACAGATCCTCCATTGGTGGTAGTAGTGCATCAACAGATCCTCCATTGGTGGTGGTAGTGCATCAACAGATCCTCCATTGGTGGTAGTGCATCAACAGATCCTCCATTGGTGGTAGTAGTGCATCAACAGATCCTCCATTGGTGGTAGTAGTGCATCAACAGATCCTCCATTGGTGGTAGTAGTGCATCAACAGATCCTCCATTGGTGGTAGTAGTGCATCAACAGATCATCCATTGGTGGTAGTAGTGCATCAACAGATCCTCCATTGGTGGTAGTAGTGCATCAACAGATCCTCCATTGGTGGTAGTAGTGCATCAACAGAAGAGCATCAACAGATCCTCCATTGGTGGTAGTGGCATCACAGATCTCAGTAGTGCATCAACAGATCCTCCATTGGTGGTAGTAGTGCATCAACAGATCCTCCATTGGTGGTAGTGCATCAACAGATCCTCCATTGGTGGTAGTAGTGCATCAACATATCATATCCCAATACATCACAGTGCATCAACAGATCCTCCATTGGTGGTAGTAGTGCATCAACAGATCAACCATTGGTGGTAGTAGTGCATCAACAGATCCTCCATCATCAACAGATCCTCCATTGGTGGTAGCATCAACAGATCATCCATTGGTGGTAGTAGTACAGCAATAGATCATCCATTGGTGATATATAATATCCCAATACATCACACTGCATCCTATTACACCATCCCCCCAGACATCTGATATAATATCCCAATACATCACACTGCATCCTATTACACCAAATACACCCCCCCCACATATCATACACCATATATCCCAATACATCACACTGCATCCTATTACACCATCCCCCCAGATATCCCATATAATATCCCAATACATCACACTGCATCCTATTACACCATCCCCCCAGATATCTGATATAATATCCCAATACATCACACTGCATCCTATTACACCATCCCCCCCATCCCCCACACTGCATCCTATTACACCATCCCCCCAGATATCCCATATAAAATCCCAATACATCACACTGCATCCTATTACACCATCCCCCCAGATATCCCATATAATATCCCAATACATCACACGGCATCCTATTACACCATCCCCCCAGATATCCCATAAAATATCCCAATACATCACACTGCATCCTATTACACCATCCCCCCCAGATATCCCATATAATATCCCAATACATCACACTGCATCCTATTACACCATCCCCCCAGATATCCCATATAATATCCCAATACATCACACTGCATCCTATTACACCATCCCCCCAGATATCTGATATAATATCCCAATACATCACACTGCATCCTATTACACCATCCCCCCAGATATCTGATATAATATCCCAATACATCACACTGCATCCTATTACACCACCATCCCCCCAGATATCTGATATAATATCCCAATACATCACACTGCATCCTATTACACCATCCCCCCAGATATCCCATATAATATCCCAAAACATCACACTGCATCCTATTATACCATCCCCCCAGATATCCCATATAATATCCCAATACATCACACTGCATCCTATTACACCATCCCCCCAGATATCCCATATAATATCCCAATACATCACACTGCATCCTATTACACCATCCCCCCAGATATCCCATATAATATCCCAATACATCACACTGCATCCTATTACACCATCCCCCCAGATATCTGATATAATATCCCAATACATCACACTGCATCCTATTACACCATCCCCCCAGATATCTGATATAATATCCCAATACATCACACTGCATCCTATTACACCATCCCCCCAGATATCCCATATAATATCCCAATACATCACACTGCATCCTATTACACCATCCCCCCAGATATCTGATATAATATCCCAATACATCACACTGCATCCTATTACACCATCCCCCCAGATATCTGATATAATATCCCAATACATCACACTGCATCCTATTACACCATCCCCCCAGATATCCCATATAATATCCCAATACATCACACTGCATCCTATTATACCATCCCCCCAGATATCTGATATAATATCCCAATACATCACACTGCATCCTATTACACCATCCCCCCAGATATCCGATATAATATCCCAATACATCACACTGCATCCTATTACACCATCCCCCCAGATATCCGATATAATATCCCAATACATCACACTGCATCCTATTACACCATCCCCCCAGATATCTGATATAATATCCCAATACATCACACTGCATCCTATTACACCATCCCCCAGATATCCCATATAATATCCCAATACATCACACTGCATCCTATTACACCATCCCCCCAGATATCCCATATAATATCCCAATACATCACACTGCATCCTATTACACCATCCCCCCAGATATCTGATATAATATCCCAATACATCACACTGCATCCTATTACACCATCCCCCCAGATATCTGATATAATATCCCAATACATCACACTGCATCCTATTACACCATCCCCCCAGATATCCCATATAATATCCCAATACATCACACTGCATCCTATTACACCATCCCCCCAGATATCTGATATAATATCCCAATACATCACACTGCATCCTATTACACCATCCCCCCAGATATCCCATATAATATCCCAATACATCACACTGCATCCTATTACACCATCCCCCCAGATATCCGATATAATATCCCAATACATCACACTGCATCCTATTACACCATCCCCCCAGATATCTGATATAATATCCCAATACATCACACTGCATCCTATTACACCATCCCCCCCCAGATATCCCATATAATATCCCAATACATCACACTGCATCCTATTACACCATCCCCCCAGATATCCCATATAATATCCCAATACATCACACTGCATCCTATTACACCATCCCCCCCCAGATATCCCATATAATATCCCAATACATCACACTGCATCCTATTACACCATCCCCCCAGATATCTGATATAATATCCCAATACATCACACTGCATCCTATTACACCATCCCCCCAGATATCCCATATAATATCCCAATACATCACACTGCATCCTATTACACCATCCCCCCAGATATCCCATATAATATCCCAATACATCACACTGCATCCTATTACACCATCCCCCCAGATATCCCATATAATATCCCAATACATCACACTGCATCCTATTACACCATCCCCCCAGATATCCCATATAATATCCCAATACATCACACTGCATCCTATTACACCATCCCCCCAGATATCCCATATAATATCCCAATATCACACTGCATCCTATTACACCATCCCCCCAGATATCCCAATATCCCAATATCACACTGCATCCTATTACACCATCCCCCCAGATATCCCATATAATATCCCAATACATCACACTGCATCCTATTACACCATCCCCCCAGATATCCATATAATATCCCAATACATCACACTGCATCCTATTACACCATCCCCCCAGATATCCATATAATATCCCAATACATCACACTGCATCCTATTATACCATCCCCCCAGATATCTGATATAATATCCCAATACATCACACTGCATCCTATTACACCATCCCCCCAGATATCCCATATAATATCCCAATACATCACACTGCATCCTATTACACCATCCCCCCAGATATCCCATATAATATCCCAATACATCACACTGCATCCTATTACACCATCCCCCCAGATATCCGATATAATATCCCAATACATCACACTGCATCCTATTACACCATCCCCCCCAGATATCCCATATAATATCCCAATACATCACACTGCATCCTATTACACCATCCCCCCAGATATCCCATATAATATCCCAATACATCACACTGCATCCTATTACACCATCCCCCCAGATATCCCATATAATATCCCAATACATCACACTGCATCCTATTACACCATCCCCCCAGATATCCCATATAATATCCCAATACATCACACTGCATCCTATTACACCATCCCCCCATATATCTGATATAATATCCCAATACATCACACTGCATCCTATTACACCATCCCCCCAGATATCCCATATAATATCCCAATACATCACACTGCATCCTATTACACCATCCCCCAGATATCCCATATAATATCCCAATACATCACACTGCATCCTATTACACCATCCCCCAGATATCTGATATAATATCCCAATACATCACACTGCATCCTATTACACCATCCCCCAGATATCTGATATAATATCCCAATACATCACACTGCATCCTATTACACCATCCCCCCAGATATCCATATAATATCCCAATACATCACACTGCATCCTATTACACCATCCCCCCAGATATCCATATAATATCCCAATACATCACACTGCATCCTATTACACCATCCCCCCAGATATCCCATATAATATCCCAATACATCACACTGCATCCTATTACACCATCCCCCCAGATATCCCATATAATATCCCAATACATCACACTGCATCCTATTACACCATCCCCCCAGATATCCCATATAATATCCCAATACATCACACTGCATCCTATTACACCATCCCCCCAGATATCCATATAATATCCCAATACATCACACTGCATCCTATTACACCATCCCCCCAGATATCCCATATAATATCCCAATACATCACACTGCATCCTATTACACCATCCCCCCAGATATCTGATATAATATCCCAATACATCACACTGCATCCTATTACACCATCCCCCAGATATCTGATATAATATCCCAATACATCACACTGCATCCTATTACACCATCCCCCCCAGATATCTGATATAATATCCCAATACATCACACTGCATCCTATTACACCATCCCCCCAGATATCCCATATAATATCCCAATACATCACACTGCATCCTATTACACCATCCCCCCAGATATCCCATATAATATCCCAATACATCACACTGCATCCTATTATACCATCCCCCCAGATATCTGATATAATATCCCAATACATCACACTGCATCCTATTACACCATCCCCCCAGATATCCCATATAATATCCCAATACATCACACTGCATCCTATTACACCATCCCCCCAGATATCTGATATAATATCCCAATACATCACACTGCATCCTATTACACCATCCCCCCAGATATCAGATATAATATCCCAATACATCACACTGCATCCTATTACACCATCCCCCCAGATATCAGATATAATATCCCAATACATCACACTGCATCCTATTACACCATCCCCCCAGATATCCCATATAATATCCCAATACATCACACTGCATCCTATTACACCATCCCCCCAGATATCCCATATAATATCCCAATACATCACACTGCATCCTATTACACCATCCCCCCAGATATCCCATATAATATCCCAATACATCACACTGCATCCTATTACACCATCCCCCCAGATATCCCATATAATATCCCAATACATCACACTGCATCCTATTACTCCCCCCAGATATCTGATATAATATCCAATACATCACACTGCATCCTATTTACACCATCCCCCCAGATATCCCATATAATATCCCAATACATCACACTGCATCCCTATTACACCATCCCCCCAGATATCTGATATAATATCCCAATACATCACACTGCATCCTATTACACCATCCCCCCAGATATCCCATATAATATCCCAATACATCACACTGCATCCTATTACACCATCCCCCCCAGATATCTCCCAATACATCACACTGCATATAATATCCCAATACATCACACTGCATCCTACATCACACTGCATCCTATTATACCATCCCCCCAGATATCCCATATAATATCCCAATACATCACACTGCATCCTATTACACCACCCCCCCCCCCAGATATCCCATATAATATCCCAATACATCACACTGCATCCTATTACACCATCCCCCCAGATATCTCATATAATATCCCAATACATCACACTGCATCCTATTACACCATCCCCCCAGATATCCCCTATAATATCCCAATACATCACACTGCATCCTATTACACCATCCCCCCAGATATCCCATATAATATCCCAATACATCACACTGCATCCTATTACACCATCCCCCCAGATATCTGATATAATATCCCAATACATCACACTGCATCCTATTACTCCATCCCCCCCCCCAGATATCCCATATAATATCCCAGTACATCACACTGCATCCTATTACACCATCCCCCCAGATATCTGATATAATATCCCGATACATCACACTGCATCCTATTACACCATCCCCCCAGATATCCCATATAATATCCCAATACATCGCACTGCATCCTATTACACCATCCCCCCAGATATCCCATATAATATCCCAATACATCACACTGCATCCTATTACACCATCCCCCCCAGATATCCCATATAATATCCCAATACATCACACTGCATCCTATTACACCATCCCCCCCCAGATATCCCATATAATATCCCAATACATCACACTGCATCCTATTACACCATCCCCCCAGATATCTGATATAATATCCCAATACATCACACTGCATCCTATTACACCATCCCCCCAGATATCTGATATAATATCCCAATACATCACACTGCATCCTATTACACCATCCCCCCAGATATCCCATATAATATCCCAATACATCACACTGCATCCTATTACACCATCCCCCCAGATATCTGATATAATATCCCAATACATCACACTGCATCCTATTACACCATCCCCCCAGATATCTGATATAATATCCCAATACATCACACTGCATCCTATTACACCATCCCCCCAGATATCCCATATAATATCCCAATACATCACACTGCATCCTATTACACCATCCCCCCAGATATCCCATATAATATCCCAATACATCACACTGCATCCTATTACACCATCCCCCCAGATATCTGATATAATATCCCAATACATCACACTGCATCCTATTACACCATCCCCCCAGATATCCCATATAATATCCCAATACATCACACTGCATCCTATTACACCATCCCCCCCAGATATCCCATATAATATCCCAATACATCACACTGCATCCTATTACACCATCCCCCCAGATATCTGATATAATATCCCGATACATCACACTGCATCCTATTACACCATCCCCCAGATATCCCATATAATATCCCAATACATCACACTGCATCCTATTACACCATACCCCCCAGATATCCCATATAATATCCCAATACATCACACTGCATCCTATTACACCATCCCCCCAGATATCCCATATAATATCCCAATACATCACACTGCATCCTATTACACCATCCCCCCAGATATCCCATATAATATCCCAATACATCACACTGCATCCTATTACACCATCCCCCCCCCCAGATATCCCATATAATATCCCAATACATCACACTGCATCCTATTACACCATCCCCCCAGATATCTGATATAATATCCCAATACATCACACTGCATCCTATTACACCATCCCCCCAGATATCTGATATAATATCCCAATACATCACACTGCATCCTATTACACCATCCCCCCAGATATCCCATATAATATCCCAATACATCACACTGCATCCTATTACACCATCCCCCCAGATATCTGATATAATATCCCAATACATCGCACTGCATCCTATTACACCATCCCCCCAGATATCCCATATAATATCCCAATACATCACACTGCATCCTATTACACCATCCCCCCCCAGATATCCCATATAATATCCCAATACATCACACTGCATCCTATTACACCATCCCCCCAGATATCTGATATAATATCCCAATACATCACACTGCATCCTATTACACCACCCCCCCCAGATATCCCATATAATATCCCAATACATCACACTGCATCCTATTACAGCATCCCCCCAGATATCCCATATAATATCCCAATACATCACACTGCATCCTATTACACCATCCCCCCCAGATATCCCATATAATATCCCAATACATCACACTGCATCCTATTACACCATCCCCCAGATATCCCATATAATATCCCAAAACATCACACTGCATCCTATTACACCATCCCCCCAGATATCCCATATAATACCCCAATACATCACACTGCATCCTATTACACCATCCCCCCAGATATCCCATATAATATCCCAATACATCACACTGCATCCTATTACACCATCCCCCCAGATATCCCAATACATCACACTGCATCCTATTACACCATCCCCCCAGATATCTGATATAATATCCCAATACATCACACTACATCCTATTACACCATCCCCCCCCCCAGATATCCCATATAATATCCCAATACATCACACTGCATCCTATTACACCATCCCCCCAGATATCTAATATAATATCCCAATACATCACACTGCATCCTATTACACCATCCCCCCAGATATCCCATATAATATCCCAATACATCACACTGCATCCTATTATACCATCCCCCCAGATATCCCATATAATATCCCAATACATCACACTGCATCCTATTACACCATCCCCCCAGATATCCCATATAATATCCCAATACATCACACTGCATCCTATTACACCATCCCCCCAGATATCCCAATACATCACACTGCATCCTATTACACCATCCCCCCAGATATCCCATATAATATCCCGATACATCACACTGCATCCTATTACACCATCCCCCCAGATATCTGATATAATATCCCAATACATCACACTGCATCCTATTACACCATCCCCCCAGATATCCCATATAATATCCCAATACATCACACTGCGTCCTATTACACCATCCCCCCCAGATATCTGATATAATATCCTGATACATCGCACTGCATCCTATTACACCATCCCCCCAGATATCTGATATAATATCCCGACACATCACACTGCATCCTATTACACCATCCCCCCAGATATCCCATATAATATCCCAATACATCACACTGCATCCTATTACACCATCCCCCCAGATATCCCATATAATATCCCAATACATCACACTGCATCCTATTACACCATCCCCCCAGATATCCCATATAATATCCCAATACATCACACTGCATCCTATTACACCATCCCCCCAGATATCTGATATAATATCCCAATACATCACACTGCATCCTATTACACCATCCCCCCCAGATATCTGATATAATATCCCAATACATCACACTGCATCCTATTACACCATCCCCCCAGATATCCCATATAATATCCCAATACATCACACTGCATCCTATTACACAATCCCCCCAGATATCTCATATAATATCCCAATACATCACACTGCATCCTATTACACCATCCCCCCAGATATCCCATATAATATCCCAATACATCACACTGCATCCTATTACACCATCCCCCCAGATATCTGATATAATATCCCAATACATCACACTGCATCCTATTACACCATCCCCCCAGATATCCCATATAATATCCCAATACATCACACTGCATCCTATTATACCATCCCCCCCCAGATATCCCATATAATATCCCAATACATCACACTGCATCCTATTACACCATCCCCCCAGATATCTGATATAATATCCCGACACATCACACTGCATCCTATTACACCATCCCCCCCAGATATCCCATATAATATCCCAATACATCACACTGCATCCTATTACACCATCCCCCCAGATATCCCATATAATATCCCAATACATAACACTGCATCCTATTACACCATCCCCCCAGATATCTGATATAATATCCCAATACATCACACTGCATCCTATTACACCATCCCCCCAGATATCCCATATAATATCCCAATACATCACACTGCATCCTATCACCATCCCCCCAGATATCCCAATACATCACACTGCATCCTATTACACCATCCCCCCAGATATCCAATATAATATCCCAATACATCACACTGCATCCTATTACACCATCCCCCCAGATATCTGATATAATATCCCAATACATCACACTGCATCCTATTACACCATCCCCCCAGATATCCCATATAATATCCCAATACATCACACTGCATCCTATTACACCATCCCCCCAGATATCCCATATAATATCCCAATACATCACACTGCATCCTATTACACCATCCCCCCAGATATCCCATATAATATCCCAATACATCACACTGCAACCTATTACACCACCCCCCCAGATATCCCATATAATATCCCAATACATCACACTGCATCCTATTACACCATCCCCCCCAGATATCCCAATACATCACACTGCATCCTATTACACCATCCCCCCAGATATCTGATATAATATCCCAATACATCACACAACATCCTATTACACCATCCCCCCAGATATCCCATATAATATCCCAATACATCACACTGCATCCTATTACACCATCCCCCCAGATATCTAATATAATATCCCAATACATCACACTGCATCCTATTACACCATCCCCCCAGATATCCCATATAATATCCCAATACATCACACTGCATCCTATTATACCATCTCCCCAGATATCCCATATAATATCCCAATACATCACACTGCATCCTATTACACCATCCCCCCAGATATCCCATATAATATCCCAATACATCACACTGCATCCTATTACACCATCCCCCCAGATATCCCAATACATCACACTGCATCCTATTACAACATCCCCCCAGATATCCCATATAATATCCCGATACATCACACTGCATCCTATTACACCATCCCCCCAGATATCTGATATAATATCCCAATACATCACACTGCATCCTATTACACCATCCCCCCAGATATCCCATATAATATCCCAATACATCACACTGCGTCCTATTACACCATCCCCCCCAGATATCTGATATAATATCCTGATACATCGCACTGCATCCTATTACACCATCCCCCCAGATATCTGATATAATATCCCGACACATCACACTGCATCCTATTACACCATCCCCCCAGATATCCCATATAATATCCCAATACATCACACTGCATCCTATTACACCATCCCCCCAGATATCCCATATAATATCCCAATACATCACACTGCATCCTATTACACCATCCCCCCAGATATCCCATATAATATCCCAATACATCACACTGCATCCTATTACACCATCCCCCCAGATATCTGATATAATATCCCAATACATCACACTGCATCCTATTACACCATCCCCCCCAGATATCTGATATAATATCCCAATACATCACACTGCATCCTATTACACCATCCCCCCAGATATCCCATATAATATCCCAATACATCACACTGCATCCTATTACACCATCCCCCCAGATATCCCATATAATATCCCAATACATCACACTGCATCCTATTACACCATCCCCCCAGATATCTCATATAATATCCCAATACATCACACTGCATCCTATTACACCATCCCCCCAGATATCCCATATAATATCCCAATACATCACACTGCATCCTATTACACCATCCCCCAGATATCCCATATAATATCCCAATACATCACACTGCATCCTATTACACCATCCCCCCAGATATCTGATATAATATCCCAATACATCACACTGCATCCTATTACACCATCCCCCCAGATATCTGATATAATATCCCGACACATCACACTGCATCCTATTACACCATCCCCCCCAGATATCCCATATAATATCCCAATACATCACACTGCATCCTATTACACCATCCCCCCAGATATCCCATATAATATCCCAATACATAACACTGCATCCTATTACACCATCCCCCCAGATATCTGATATAATATCCCAATACATCACACTGCATCCTATTACACCATCCCCCCAGATATCCCATATAATATCCCAATACATCACACTGCATCCTATTACACCATCCCCCCAGATATCCCAATACATCACACTGCATCCTATTACACCATCCCCCCCAGATATCTGATATAATATCCCAATTAGGGATGGGCCCGGTGCTCGATGCGAACCCACGTTCGCATCGAGCACCGGGCGTTCGCTCGCTCGGCGAGCCCCGAACTTTTTGGGCCGCTCCAATCACGTTCGTGTTATGCGCGCGGCCCCGCAATGCATTGCGGCCGGCGCGGCCGACGCAGTGCATTGCTGGCTGATGATTGGCCAAGCATGCACTGTGACCCCGCATGCTTGGCCAATCACAGCCCCGGAAACTCGAAGAGCCATAATTGGCTACAGGCAGGACGCCTGTAGCCAATTACAGCTCAGGAGCTGTAGTACACGCCCCCCCCCTATAAAACGCCGCCACGCCGTCTGCGCCGGTCACATGCTGTTCCGGCGCAGATTGAGCAGGCTGTTTCTGTGACACTCTGCTGCATTTAGTTAGTTAGAGAGATTTACTTACAGAGATTGAGTTAGATAGATTCAGTTACAAAGATTGATTGAGAAAGAGGGGCTTGTAGTGTGCTCGTGGCAGGCAGGCAGAGCTCCTATATTTTGTTACCAGAAGCACCTATAGGACTTGTAGTGTGTTAGTGGCAGGCAGGCAGAGCTCCTATATTTTGTTACCAGAAGCACCTATAGGACTTGTAGTGTGTTAGTGACAGGCAGGCAGAGCTCCTATATTTTGTTACCAGAAGCACCTATAGGACTTGAAGTGTGTTAGTCCCATTACACACACAGAGCTATATTTTCTTCCCAGAAGCACCTATAGGACTTGAAGTGTGTTAGTCCCATCACACACACAGAGCTATATTTTGTTCCCAGAAGCACCTATAGGACTTGAAGTGTGTTAGTCCCATCACACACACAGAGCTATATTTTCTTCCCAGAAGAACCTATAGGACTTGAAGTGTGTTAGTCCCATTACACACACAGAGCTATATTTTGTTCCCAGAAGCACCTATAGGACTTGAAGTGTGTTAGTGGCATCACACAGAGCTCCTCTATTTTCTTTGCAGAAGCACCCACAGGACTTCTAGTGTGTTAGTGGCATCACACAGAGCTCCTCTATTTTCTTTGCAGAAGCACCCACAGGACTTCTAGTGTGTTAGTGGCATCACACAGAGCTCCTCTATTTTCTTTGCATAAGCACCCACAGGACTTCTAGTGTGTTAGTGGCATCACACAGAGCTCCTCTATTTTCTTTGCATAAGCACCCACAGGACTTCTAGTGTGTTAGTGGCATCACACAGAGCTCCTCTATTTTCTTTGCAGAAGCACCCACAGGACTTCTAGTGTGTTAGTGGCATCACACAGAGCTCCTCTATTTTCTTTGCATAAGCACCCACAGGACTTCTAGTGTGTTAGTGGCATCACACAGAGCTCCTCTATTTTCTTTGCAGAAGCACCCATAGGACTTCTAGTGTGTTAGTGGCATCACACAGAGCTCCTATATTTTCTTCTCAGCAGCACCCACAGGACTACCGACTACAATGGCTGGAAGACCGCCAAGGGGAGGCAGAGCGTGCAGAGCCAAGAACACAGGGCAGGCAGGCTCTGTTTCTAGTGGACGTGGCCGTGGACGTGGACGTGGTCGTGCATCGTCATCAGCACGTGGCCATGGGACACGCGCGTCTTTGTTTTCGGCAGCTGGACATGTGGAGCCGCATCATGCTGAAGGCTTGGTAGAATGGATGACCAAGCCCTCCTCATCCTCCTCATCCTCTCTCACCCAGGCTCAGGGTACTGACAGAGCATCATCAGCCACCCCTTCCCTAGACCCACCATGTCCTCCTGAGGAGTCCCCCGAACTCTTTGAGCACAGTGTTGGGTACATGCTCCAGGAGGATGCCCAACGATTCAAAGGCTCGGATGACGATACCCAGCTTGAGGAATCTGGCAGTACAGTTCCACCAGCTGCAGCTTACTGCCAGGTTTGCTCTAGTGGTGAAGAGGGAGGGGATGATGAGGTCACTGACTCCACGTGGGTGCCTCAAGGGAGAGAGGATGAGGAGGAGGACGAGGAGGAGGAGGATGCGGCGTCACATGTCCAACGAGGCAGGATGCCCCCTGGAGGCCAGGTAGAGGCCAGCACAGCAACTGTACAACACCGCAGAGCTCCGCCTGTGCAGGGCGCTGCCTCTGCACGTTATCAGAAAAGTTCTTTGGTGTGGGCCTTTTTTGAGACGAGTGCAGCAGATCGCACCACTGCTATTTGCAATATTTGTCTCAAGCGTATCTCGCGTGGCCAAAACATCAGCCGCTTGGGCACGACAAGCATGACCAGACATATGGCGACCTGCCATGCAGCTCGTTGGCAGGCACACATAAAAGACCCACACCAAAGAACTAAGCGGACCTCTCCTTGCTCCTCCTCAGCTGGATCTCCATCCCCACTACACCTTCAGTCCTCTCTGAAAGCTGCTCTGAGAGGACTGAAGGTGTAGAATTCGGTGTGTCACAACCAAGTACTTGCAGTACACCGACGTCCGAATGCAGCAGGCAAATTTCCCTGCCCCAGCTGCTGGACCGTAGAAAGAAGTACACTCCCAGCCATCCACATGCCCAGCGGTTGAATGCTAGCCTTGCTAAATTGCTAGCACTTCAACTGCTGCCTTTTCAGTTGGTAGACTCGGCCCCCTTCCGTGAGTTTGTTCAATGTGCGGTTCCTCAGTGGCAGGTTCCCAAACGCCACTTTTTCTCGCGGAAGGCGATTCCGTCTCTCTACCGGCATGTGGAGGGCAATGTCCATGCCTCGCTGGACAGGGCGGTCAGCGGTAAGGTGCATATTACCGCTGACTCATGGTCCAGCAGGCATGGACAGGGACGGTACCTTTCTTTCACGGCCCATTGGGTCACTCTATTGGCAGCTGGGAGGGATGCAGGACAAGGTGCAGTAGTGTTGGAGGTTGTTCCGCCACCACGCCTCCAAAACGCGACTACTGCTACTGGTTGTGACACACCTCTCTCCTCCACCCCCTCCTCTTCTTCTTCCTCCAGTGCTCTGTCCTTGGAACCAGCGGTGCTCCGTAGGCGTACAAGGGGCTACGCAAGTACGCAGGCAAAAAGATGCCATGCCGTGCTTGCGCTGGTGTGTTTGGGGGACAGGAGCCACACTGGGCCAGAGGTTCTGGCAGCTCTGCAGGGGCAGGCCGAGAGGTGGTTGACGCCACGTCAGCTTAAGCCAGGAATGGTCGTTTCTGACAATGGCACCAACCTCCTCTCCGCCCTGCGACAGGGGCAGCTCACCCATGTGCCCTGCATGGCTCACGTCCTCAACCTGGTGGTGCAGCGGTTCTTGGGCAGGTTCCCAGGCTTACAGGATGTCCTGAGGCAGGCCAGGAAAGTCTGTGTGCATTTCCGCCGATCTTATAATGCCAGTGCTCGGCTGACTGAGCTGCAAAAGGAGCTGAACCTGCCCAAGAACCGCCTAATATCTGACATGCCCACCAGGTGGAACTCAACGTTGGCCATGCTGCAGCGACTGCACACGCAGCAGAGGGCCATCAATGAGTACCTTTGCGACTACGGCACCAGGACAGGGTCAGGGGAGCTTGGTTTTTTTTCCCCACGTCAGTGGAGCATGATCAGGGATGCATGCACTGTCCTCTCACCATTTGAGGAGGCCACGAGGATGGTGAGCAGTGACAGTGCATGCATCAGTGACACTGTCCCTCTTGTCCACCTGTTGGAGCATACGCTGCGTGGGATAATGGACAGGGCACTTGAGGCAGAACAGAGGCAGGAAGAGGAGGACTTCCTTGCCTCTCAAGGCCCCCTTTATCCGGACAGTGTTCCTTCTGTCCCACCCATCACACAGGAAGAGGATGAGGAGGAGGAGGAGGAGGAGGATTGTGTGAGCATGGAGGTGGAGCCTGGCACTCAGCATCAGCAGCAGCAGTCTTTTAGGGATGATGTACAGTCCCAACAAACCAGTGGACTTGTACGTGGCTGGGAGGAGGTGGCTGGCGATCATGTCATCCTCAGTGACCCAGAAGACTCCGGACCGAATGCCTCAGCTAACCTACGCTGCATGGCCTCCCTGATCCTGCAAAGCCTGCGGAAGGATCCTCGTGTTCTTCGGATCAAGGAGAGGGACCATTACTGGCTGGCCACTCTCCTTGATCCGCGGTACAAGGGTAAGGTTGCGGACCTTATCTTGCCGTCGCAGAGGGAGCAGAGGATGAGACATCTCAGGGAGGCCTTGCAGAAAGGTCTGTGCAACGCGTTCCCAGAAACTGGGAGGCTACAAACTCCTGGTCCTGGGCGACGAGTTGCTGAGGCTTCGGTCAGTGGCAGAAGGAGCGGTGGGGAAGGTGGACGTCTGACCGATGCGTTCAGACAATTTTTTAGTCCGCAGCCCCAAGGTATGATCGGTTCCAGCAACCATCGCCAGCGTCTGATATACATGGTGCAGGAATACCTTGGGGCAAGGTCAGACTTGGACACCTTTCCCACCGAAAATCCTCTGGCTTACTGGGTCCTGAGGATGGATCACTGGCCAGAGCTTGCACAGTATGCAATTGAGCTACTGGCCTGTCCTGCCTCCAGCGTTCTTTCCGAACGCACATTCAGTGCTGCTGGAGGATTTGTGACTGATCATAGGGTGCGCCTGTCCACCGCCTCGGTTGATCGACTGACATTCATCAAAATGAATCAGTCTTGGATCACCACCAGCTACCAGGCACCTGAGGCGGATATAACCGAATAATTTTTAATGTCACATCCCTTCAAGACTGCCTATGCTGATGCTGAGTGACTGTCCTCTTATGTTCACTGACTATCCTCTTCCTCCTCCTCAATGATCCATGCCACCACACCAGTGCCTAAGGCACAATTTTTCAGCCCCTGTTTAACAGGGGCGTGTACTTACAATTTTTTAAAAAAATGCTTCGCAACACGTGTGACTGCTGTGCTCCAAGTACAGTCTCTGTGAGGGCCGTGTTGCAGTGTTGTGGCACCAGCACCAGTGCCTAAGGCACAATTTTTCAGCCCCTGTTTAACAGGGGCGTGTACTTACAATTTTTAAAAAAAATGCTTCGCAACACGTGTGACTGCTGTGCTCCAAGTACAGTCTCTGTGAGGGCCGTGTTGCAGTGTTGTGGCACCAGCACCAGTGCCTAAGGCACAATTTTTCAGCCCCTGTTTAACAGGGGCGTGTACTTACAATTTTTTAAAAAAATGCTTCGCAACACGTGTGACTGCTGTGCTCCAAGTACAGTATCTGTGAGGGCCGGGTTGCAGTGTTGTTGCACCAGCACCAGTGCCTAAGGCACAATTTTTCAGCCCCTGTTTAACAGGGGCGTGTACTTACAATTTTTTAAAAAAAATGCTTCGCAACACGTGTGACTGCTGTGCTCCAAGTACAGTATCTGTGAGGGCCGGGTTGCAGTGTTGTGGCACCAGCACCAGTGCCTAAGGCACAATTTTTCAGCCCCTGTTTAACAGGGGCGTGTACTTACAATTTTTTAAAAAAAATGCTTCGCAACACGTGTGACTGCTGTGCTCCAAGTACAGTCTCTGTGAGGGGTTGCAGTGTTGTGGCACCAGCACCAGTGCCTAAGGCACAATTTTTCAGCCCCTGTTTAACAGGGGCGGGTAATTGCAAATCTTGATCTAATAGTTCACAGCAGGGCCCATTCCTGCGCCCACCAAGAGTAACTATGAGGGCCTGCAGTCTTGTGGCAACACCGTCCACCACCACCGCCAAAGGCCCAATTTTTCTGCCCTGTTCATCAGGTGCTTGCAATTACAAATCTTGATCTAATAACTCACAGCAGGGCCCATTCCTGCGCCCACCAAGAGTAACTATGAGGGCCTACAGTCTTGTGGCAACACCGTCCACCACCACCGCCAAAGGCCCAATTTTTCTGCCCTGTTCATCAGGTGCATGCAATTACAAATCTTGATCTATTAACTCATAGCAGGGCCCATTCCTGCGCCCACCAAGAGTAACTGTGAGAGCTTACAGTCTTGTGGCAAAACCGTCCACCCACCACCACCACCACCCCCAATTTTTCTGCCCTGTTCAACAGGTGCATGCAATTACAAATCTTGATCTATTAACTCACAGCAGGGCCCATTCCTGTGCCCACCAGTCTTGTGGCTACACCAACATCTAATAGGGCAAATTTCTGCAGAGTATATACGCCAGGCCCCTACTTTCAAACATCCAACTTACAAACGACTCCTACTTGCAAATGGAAAGAGAAAACAGGAAGTGAGAGGAAATCTACCCCTAGGAAGGGAAATTCTATCCTGTTAGATTTAATTTGGGAAAAAGGTATCTCCTCTCTACTGATACTTTATCACCAATCCTTGTTTCAATTAAAACCCCACTTTTCCAAAAACATTTGTCATTGGGACGGAAAGTGAGGTGACATGTTCTGAACAGATGTGCAAAGACAGCAAATGTTACAGGGGTGATAACCCCTCCCTATGTTCTCCAAAAAGCTTAAAAATAGATTTTTTTGGGATGGAGCTACACTTCATAATGTACCTGTTCAGATTCTACTTAAGAACAAACCTAAAGCCGCAAGTGGTTTTAAATGGCTTCTTTTTTTCCTTTACAAATGTCATTTTGTGCAAGGACAGTTCTAAACACGGGAAACACATGCCACTTCACAGGCATACTTTACACACCCCCCAGGTACCATATTTAAAGGAAAATTTCACTTTTTTTTTTTCACTTTATGCATCATTAAAATGACTGCTCCCGAAAAAACGTTAGTTTTTAAAAGTTCTTTTTGCATTGATATATGTCCCCTGGGGCAGGACCCGGGTCCCCAAACCTGTTTTATGACATTAACATGCATATTGGCCGTTGTAATTAGCACTTTTGATTTCGAACGTTCGCGTCCATTATAACGTATAGGGTTCGAAAATTCGCGCAAACTTTCGGTCCGTTCGAAGGTTCTGGTTCGAACCGAACCCGGGGGTGTTCGGCTCATCCCTAATCCCAATACATCACACTGCATCCTATTACACCATCCCCCCAGATATCCCATATAATATCCCAATACATCACACTGCATCCTATTACACCATCCCCCCAGATATCCCATATAATATCCCAATACATCACACTGCATCCTATTACACCATCCCCCCAGATATCCCATATAATATCCCAATACATCACACTGCATCCTATTACACCATCCCCCCAGATATCTAGGGAAAGGGGCCCGGGCAGCAGGGGAATTGGATGTGGGCAGGACAGGGAGGATGATTGGCCTGTGTGGCTCTCTGCAGCAGGTTAAAGCTGGTTTCTCCTCTCCCTCCCGTTGGCTTTCAGCTACTGGAGGCAGAGAAACATGGGGCATCGGTTCTGTCATTTCCCTCCACCTCCTGGCACTGATCCACCTCTGTGTCCTGCCCACATCTGATTTCCCCTGCAGGCTGCTGTGTGCCCCCCACAGTGCTGCTGGCTTTTCTCTCTCGCCCGCTGCTGCAAGCACATATGGGGGTGTTCAGGATGGAGAGCGGGGGAAGGGGACAGTACATGTGTCATTTACTGGCCCCTTCTTTTAATGAAGAATCTGTGTCCTCAATTCCTTTCTCAAAAGTGAGATGCCAGGGGTGCCCTGGATATTTCACCCAAGCCCCACAACAGAATTGTAAAAAAATAAATAAATGTAAAAAATAGTTTAACAGCTTCCCACCCTGCCACTGCACATAAATGGCTGGGTGGGAGCTTCCCCGATCTGACTGGACATACCCATACCCAGTGGCATGATCCTGTGATGCCTGTGTCCTTTGGACAAAGCAGATCACAGATAGAGGCATGGGCACTGTGATTGGTCCTCCTGATCACATGGTGGTCCAAGTGTCCCATGAACATCTGTACCAGTGTCCCATGAGCATCTGTGTCCCATCAACGTCTGTACCAGTGTCCCATCAACGTCTGTACCAGTGTCCCATCAACGTCTGTACCAGTGTCCCATCAACATCTGTACCAGTGTCCCATCAACGTCTGTACCAGTGTCCCATCAACGTCTGTACCAGTGTCCCATCGACGTCTGTACCAGTGTCCCATCAACGTCTGTACCAGTGTCTCATCAACGTCTGTACCAGTGTCCCATCAACGTCTGTACCAGTGTCCCATCAACGTCTGTACCAGTGTCCCATCAACGTCTGTACCAGTGTCCCATCAACATCTGTACCAGTGTCCCATCAACGTCTGTACCAGTGTCCCATCAACATCTGTACCAGTGTCCCATCAACGTCTGTACCAGTGTCCCATCAACATCTGTACCAGTGTCCCATCAACGTCTGTACCAGTGTCCCATCAACGTCCGTACCAGTGTCCCATCAACGTCCGTACCAGTGTCCCATCAACATCTGTACCAGTGTCCCATCAACGTCTGTACCAGTGACCCATCAACGTCTGTACCAGTGTCCCATCAACGTCTGTACCAGTGTCCCATGAGAATCTGTGTCCCATCAACGTCTGTACCAGTGTCCCATCAACGTCTGTACCAGTGTCCCATCAACATCTGTACCAGTGTCCCATCAACGTCTGTACCAGTGTCCCATCAACATCTGTACCAGTGTCCCATCAACGTCTGTACCAGTGTCCCATCAACATCTGTACCAGTGTCCCATCAACATCTGTACCAGTGTCCCATGAGAATCTGTGTCCCATCAACGTCTGTACCAGTGTCCCATCAACGTCTGTACCAGTGTCCCATCAACGTCTGTACCAGTGTCCCATCAACGTCTGTACCAGTGTCCCATCAACGTCTGTACCAGTGTCCCATCAACGTCTGTACCAGTGTCCCATCAACGTCTGTACCAGTGTCCCATCAACGTCTGTACCAGTGTCCCATCAACGTCTGTACCAGTGTCCCATCAACGTCTGTACCAGTGTCCCATCAACGTCTGTACCAGTGACCCATCAACGTCTGTACCAGTGTCCCATCAACGTCTGTACCAGTGTCCCATCAACGTCTGTACCAGTGTCCCATCAACGTCTGTACCAGTGACCCATCAACGTCTGTACCAGTGTCCCATCAACGTCTGTACCAGTGTCCCATCAACGTCTGTACCAGTGTCCCATCAACGTCTGTACCAGTGTCCCATCAACGTCTGTACCAGTGTCCCATCAACGTCTGTACCAGTGTCCCATCAACGTCTGTACCAGTGTCCCATCAACGTCTGTACCAGTGTCCCATCAACGTCTGTACCAGTGTCCCATCAACGTCTGTACCAGTGTCCCATCAACGTCTGTACCAGTGTCCCATCAACGTCTGTACCAGTGTCCCATCAACGTCTGTACCAGTGTCCCATCAACGTCTGTACCAGTGTCCCATCAACGTCTGTACCAGTGTCCCATCAACGTCTGTACCAGTGTCCCATCAACGTCTGTACCAGTGTCCCATCAACGTCTGTACCAGTGTCCCATCAACGTCTGTACCAGTGTCCCATCAACGTCTGTACCAGTGTCCCATCAACGTCTGTACCAGTGACCCATCAACGTCTGTACCAGTGAACCATCAACGTCTGTACCAGTGTCCCATCAACATCTGTACCAGTGACCCATCAACGTCTGTACCAGTGTCCAATCAACGTCTGTACCAGTGTCCCATCAACGTCTGTACCAGTGTCCCATCAACGTCTGTACCAGTGTCCCATCAACGTCTGTACCAGTGTCCCATCAACGTCTGTACCAGTGTCCCATCGACGTCTGTACCAGTGTCCCATCGACGTCTGTACCAGTGTCCCATCAACGTCAGTACCAGTGTCCCATCAACGTCTGTACCAGTGTCCCATCAACATCTGTACCAGTGACCCATCAACGTCTGTACCAGTGTCCCATCAACGTCTGTACCAGTGTCCCATCAACATCTGTACCAGTGTCTCATCAACGTCCGTACCAGTGTCCCATCAACGTCTGTACCAGTGACCCATCAACGCCTGTACCAGTGTCCCATCAACGTCTGTACCAGTGTCCCATCAATTTCTGTACCAGTGTCCCATCAACGTCTGTACCAGTGTCTCATCAACGTCTGTAGCAGTGTCCCATCAACGTCTGTACCAGTGTCCCATCAACGTCTGTACCAGTGTCCCATCAACGTCTGTACCAGTGTCCCATCAACGTCTGTACCAGTGTCCCATCAACGTCTGTACCAGTGTCCCATCAACGTCTGTACCAGTGTCCCATCAATGTCTGTACCAGTGTCCCATCAACGTCAGTACCAGTGTCCCATCAACGTCTGTACCAGTGTCCCATCAACGTCTGTACCAGTGTCCCATCAACGTCTGTACCAGTGTCCCATCAACGTCTGTACCAGTGTCCCATCAACGTCTGTACCAGTGTCCCATCAACGTCTGTACCAGTGTCCCATCAATGTCTGTACCAGTGTCCCATCAACGTCAGTACCAGTGTCCCATCAACGTCTGTACCAGTGTCCCATCAACGTCTGTACCAGTGTCCCATCAACATCTGTACCAGTGTCCCATCAACGTCTGTACCAGTGACCCATCAACGTCTGTACCAGTGTCCCATCAACGTCTGTACCAGTGTCCCATCAACATCTGTACCAGTGTCCCATCAACGTCTGTACCAGTGACCCATCAACGTCTGTACCAGTGTCCCATCAACATCTGTACCAGTGTTCCATCAACGTCTGTACCAGTGTCCCATCAACGTCTGTACCAGTGTCCCATCAACGTCTGTACCAGTGTCCCATCAACGTCTGTACCAGTGTCCCATCAACGTCTGTACCAGTGTCCCATCAACGTCTGTACCAGTGTCCCATCAACGTCTGTACCAGTGTCCCATCAACGTCTGTACCAGTGTCCCATCAACGTCTGTACCAGTGTCCCATCAACGTCTGTACCAGTGTCCCATCAACGTCTGTACCAGTGTCCCATCAACGTCTGTACCAGTGTCCCATCAACGTCTGTACCAGTGTCCCATCAACGTCAGTACCAGTGTCCCATCAACGTCTGTACCAGTGTCCCATCAACATCTGTACCAGTGACCCATCAACGTCTGTACCAGTGTCCCATCAACGTCTGTACCAGTGTCCCATCAACATCTGTACCAGTGTCTCATCAACGTCCGTACCAGTGTCCCATCAACGTCTGTACCAGTGACCCATCAACGCCTGTACCAGTGTCCCATCAACGTCTGTACCAGTGTCCCATCAATTTCTGTACCAGTGTCCCATCAACGTCTGTACCAGTGTCTCATCAACGTCTGTAGCAGTGTCCCATCAACGTCTGTACCAGTGTCCCATCAACGTCTGTACCAGTGTCCCATCAACGTCTGTACCAGTGTCCCATCAACGTCTGTACCAGTGTCCCATCAACGTCTGTACCAGTGTCCCATCAACGTCTGTACCAGTGACCCATCAATGTCTGTACCAGTGTCCCATCAACGTCTGTACCAGTGTCCCATCAATGTCTGTACCAGTGTCCCATCAACATCTGTACCAGTGTCTCATCAACGTCCGTACCAGTGTCCCATCAACGTCTGTACCAGTGACCCATCAACGCCTGTACCAGTGTCCCATCAACGTCTGTACCAGTGTCCCATCAATTTCTGTACCAGTGTCCCATCAACATCTGTACCAGTGTCCCATCAACGTCTGTACCAGTGTCTCATCAACGTCTGTAGCAGTGTCCCATCAACGTCTGTACCAGTGTCCCATCAACGTCTGTACCAGTGCCCCATCAACGTCTGTACCAGTGTCCCATCAACGTCTGTACCAGTGTCCCATCAACGTCTGTACCAGTGTCCCATCAACGTCTGTACCAGTGACCCATCAATGTCTGTACCAGTGTCCCATCAACGTCTGTACCAGTGTCCCATCAACGTCTGTACCAGTGACCCATCAATGTCTGTACCAGTGTCCCATCAACGTCTGTACCAGTGACCCATCAATGTCTGTACCAGTGTCCCATCAACGTCTGTACCAGTGTCCCATCAATGTCTGTACCAGTGTCCCATCAACGTCAGTACCAGTGTCCCATCAACGTCTGTACCAGTGTCCCATCAACGTCTGTACCAGTGTCCCATCAACATCTGTACCAGTGTCCCATCAACGTCTGTACCAGTGACCCATCAACGTCTGTACCAGTGTCCCATCAACGTCTGTACCAGTGTCCCATCAACATCTGTACCAGTGTCCCATCAACGTCTGTACCAGTGACCCATCAACGTCTGTACCAGTGTCCCATCAACATCTGTACCAGTGTTCCATCAACGTCTGTACCAGTGTCCCATCAACGTCTGTACCAGTGTCCCATCAACGTCTGTACCAGTGTCCCATCAACGTCTGTACCAGTGTCCCATCAACGTCTGTACCAGTGTCCCATCAACGTCTGTACCAGTGTCCCATCAACGTCTGTACCAGTGTCCCATCAACGTCTGTACCAGTGTCCCATCAACGTCTGTACCAGTGTCCCATCAACGTCTGTACCAGTGTCCCATCAACGTCTGTACCAGTGACCCATCAACGTCTGTACCAGTGAACCATCAACGTCTGTACCAGTGAACCATCAACGTCTGTACCAGTGTCCCATCAACATCTGTACCAGTGACCTATCAACGTCTGTACCAGTGTCCCATCAACGTCTGTACCAGTGTCCCATCAACGTCTGTACCAGTGTCCCATCAACATCTGTACCAGTGTCCCATCAACGTCTGTACCAGTGTCCCATCAACGTCTGTACCAGTGTCCCATCAACGTCTGTACCAGTGTCCCATCAACGTCTGTACCAGTGTCCCATCAACGTCTGTACCAGTGTCTCATCAACGTCTGTACCAGTGTCCCATCAACGTCTGTACCAGTGTCTCATCAACGTCTGTACCAGTGTCCCATCAACGTCTGTACCAGTGTCCCATCAACGTCTGTACCAGTGTCTCATCAACGTCTGTAGCAGTGTCCCATCAACGTCTGTACCAGTGTCTCATCAACGTCTGTACCAGTGTCCCATCAACATCTGTACCAGTGTCCCATCAATGTCTGTACCAGTGTCCCATCAACATCTGTACCAGTGACCCATCAATGTCTGTACCAGTGTCCCATCAACATCTGTACCAGTGTCCCATCAACGTCTGTACCAGTGACCCATCAACGTCTGTACCAGTGTCCCATCAACGTCTGTACCAGTGTCCCATCAACGTCTGTACCAGTGTCCCATCAACGTCTGTACCAGTGTCCCATCAACGTCTGTACCAGTGACCCATCAACGTCTGTACCAGTGACCCATCAACGTCTGTACCAGTGTCCCATCAACGTCTGTACCAGTGTCCCATCAACGTCTGTACCAGTGTCCCATCAACGTCTGTACCAGTGTCCCATCAACATCTGTACCAGTGTCCCATCAATGTCTGTACCAGTGTCCCATCAACGTCTGTACCAGTGACCCATCAACGTCTGTACCAGTGTCCCATCAACGTCTCTACCAGTGTCCCATCAACATCTGTACCAGTGTCCCATCAACGTCTGTACCAGTGTCCCATCAACATCTGTACCAGTGTCCCATCAACGTCTGTACCAGTGTCTCATCAACGTCTGTACCAGTGTCCCATCAACATCTGTACCAGTGTCCCATCAACGTCTGTACCAGTGTCCCATCAACATCTGTACCAGTGTCCCATCAGCATCTGTGTCCCATCAGCGTCTGTACCAGTGTCCCATCAGCATCTGTGTCCCATCAACGTCTGTACCAGTGTCTCATCAACGTCTGTACCAGTGTCCCATCAACGTCTGTACCAGTGTCCCATCAACGTCTGTACCAGTGTCCCATCAACATCTGTACCAGTGTCCCATCGACGTCTGTACCAGTGTCCCATCAACGTCTGTACCAGTGACCCATCAACGTCTGTACCAGTGTCCCATCGACGTCTGTACCAGTGTCCCATCGACGTCTGTACCAGTGTCCCATCGACGTCTGTACCAGTGTCCCATCAACGTCAGTACCAGTGTCCCATCAATGTCTGTACCAGTGTCCCATCAACATCTGTACCAGTGTCCCATCAACGTCTGTACCAGTGTCCCATCAACATCTGTACCAGTGTCCCATCGACGTCTGTACCAGTGTCCCATCAACGTCTGTACCAGTGTCCCATCAACATCTGTACCAGTGTCCCATCAACGTCTGTACCAGTGTCCCATCAACGTCTGTACCAGTGTCCCATCGACGTCTGTACCAGTGTCCCATCGACGTCTGTACCAGTGTCCCATCGACGTCTGTACCAGTGTCCCATCGACGTCTGTACCAGTGTCCCATCGACGTCTGTACCAGTGACCCATCGACGTCTGTACCAGTGTCCCATCGACGTCTGTACCAGTGACCCATCAACGTCTGTACCAGTGTCCCATCAACGTCTGTACCAGTGTCCCATCAACATCTGTACCAGTGAACCATCAACGTCTGTACCAGTGTCCCATCAACGTCTGTACCAGTGTCCCATCAACGTCTGTACCAGTGTCCCATCAACATCTGTACCAGTGTCCCATCAACGTCTGTACCAGTGTCCCATCAACGTCTGTACCAGTGACCCATCAACGTCTGTACCAGTGTCCCATCAACGTCTGTACCAGTGTCCCATCAACATCTGTACCAGTGTCTCATCAACGCCTGTACCAGTGTCCCATCAATGTCTGTACCAGTGTCCCATCAACGTCTGTACCAGTGTCCCATCAATGTCTGTACCAGTGTCCCATCAACGTCTGTACCAGTGTCCCATCAACGTCTGTACCAGTGTCCCATCAACGTCTGTACCAGTGTCCCATCAACGTCTGTACCAGTGTCCCATCAACGTCTGTACCAGTGACCGATCAACGTCTGTACCAGTGTCCCATCAACATCTGTACCAGTGACCCATCAACGTCTGTACCAGTGTCCCATCAACGTCTGTGCCAGTGTCCCATCAACGTCTGTACCAGTGACCCATCAACGTCTGTACCAGTGTCCCATCAACGTCTGTACCAGTGTCCCATCAACGTCTGTACCAGTGTCCCATCAACGTCTGTACCAGTGTCCCATCAACGTCTGTACCAGTGTCCCATCAACGTCTGTACCAGTGTCCCATCAACGTCTGTACCAGTGTCCCATCAACGTCTGTACCAGTGTCCCATCAACGTCTGTACCAGTGTCCCATCAACGTCTGTACCAGTGTCCCATCAACGTCTGTACCAGTGTCCCATCAACATCTGTACCAGTGTCCCATCAACGTCTGTACCAGTGTCCCATCAACGTCTGTACCAGTGTCCCATCAACGTCTGTACCAGTGTCCCATCAACGTCTGTACCAGTGTCCCATCAACGTCTGTACCAGTGTCCCATCAACGTCTGTACCAGTGTCCCATCAACGTCTGTACCAGTGACCGATCAACGTCTGTACCAGTGTCCCATCAACATCTGTACCAGTGTCCCATCAACGTCTGTACCAGTGTCCCATCAACATCTGTACCAGTGTCCCATCAACGTCTGTACCAGTGTCCCATCAACGTCTGTACCAGTGTCCCATCAACGTCTGTACCAGTGTCCCATCAACATCTGTACCAGTGTCCCATCAACGTCTGTACCAGTGTCCCATCAACGTCTGTACCAGTGTCCCATCAACATCTGTACCAGTGTCCCATCAACGTCTGTACCAGTGTCCCATCAACATCTGTACCAGTGTCCCATCAACGTCTGTACCAGTGTCCCATCAACGTCTGTACCAGTGTCCCATCAACGTCTGTACCAGTGTCCCATCAACATCTGTACCAGTGTCCCATCAACGTCTGTACCAGTGTCCCATCAACGTCTGTAATAGTGTTCAATTGCAACATAAACATCTGTCAGTGTCTGCCGGTGGACGATCAACATGTGTGAGAGTGTAAAAGCGCACAAAAAACATCTTTCGGTGTACCAGTGTCCCACCAATAAATAAATACAAAATTTAAAGTGCCTCCCCCCCCCCCCCCGGGCTCACGTTGGTCCAGTGCGCATATATAAACGGCAATGACACCACGCATGTGAGGAATCGCCATGAATGCCAGAGCGAGAGCAATAATTCTAGCACCAGACCTCCTGTGTAACTCTAAACTGGTAACCAATAAAGGTTTATAAAGCGACGACCTATGGAGATTTTTAAATACTGAAGTTAGGCGCCATTTCACAAGTGTGTGCAATTTTGAAGTATGATATGGTTGGCATCTATTTACTTGGCGCAACACTATCATTTGGCATTATGTTGTCTTTGTGTGCACTGAAATTCCTTAGAGTGTAAAATTGAATTTGAAAAACCGCTGTGCAAATACTGTGTGACATAAAAATGAGCAAAACCCAGAATTTTATTCTCTAGGGCCTCTGCTACAAAAATATATAATGTCCAGAAGATGAGTGTGAGAAGAAGGCCTGGTATTAAAGTGGATAACGCCTGAAGGTGCTCCTTAGATGTTGGGCCTCTCTAAGGTCTCACACATGTGGTATCGCCATACTCAGGAGGAGAAGCAGAATGTATTTTGGGGTGTAGTTGTAAGTATACATATGCCGTGTGTGAGAAATAACTTAATATTACATTTTTGTGAAAAAAAAAAACATTTAATTTCTTCAGTTTCCAAAAAATTGTGGGAAAAATATTACAACTTCAAAAAACTGGCCATGCCTCTTACTAAATACCTTGGATGGTCTACTTTCCAAAAAAGGGTCATATGAGGACATTTGTACTGCCCTGGCATGTTAGGGCCTCAACAAAATTAGATCGGCCGTCCGCACATCAGGATCGATCGATTGATCAGATATATATCCCATAGTTATTAGAGGACACTCTACAGCTTCTGTCACAGTGAGGCTGCTGCCTCTAGTGCTCAGCCTGGGATCTGCCGTGTCACATCCTGAATGCAGAGTGAGTGAAAACTTACAGAAGTGTGAAGGATCTTGGGACATGTAGTCCAAAGAGCTTAAATCTACATTGAACCTGAATCGTTGTGAACTACAAGTTCTAGCTGGCTGGGGGAAGAGAACAGAATGCTGGGAGAGAAGATAAACAGCCTGGGGAGAGGAGGAGTCTCTCTCTTGGGACCACGGCCTGCATTTGAAAGCAGTGACTTGGACAGTCGGGGGATCGTGGCTGTGCTGCGGTCTATGCAGAGAGAGAGTCACTGCGAGCAAATGTGGGAGCACCTGCTTTCAGCAACATCTGATCGTCGGGTGACAGCCGAGAGGTCACCCTCACCACCTGCATCACAGATCCAGCTGGACCGCAGCACAGAGCGGCACAGCGCTGTCCTTTGAGCCCATATTCTGCAGAGGCCTGTTGTAATATATTTACGCCGTTTCTCTTGAGTGGGATATCACTGGGATTGGTGAGTGGGCACATGCCCATCCTCTTTACACCCAAGGACACTGCATGCAGACACCATTCACTTTACCAAGCTCTGTAAGGAGACACAGCCATTTGTTTCTACATGATGTTGTATTCACCAAAATTGCCAAGTCACATTGGGCCAGTTTAAAAGACCGAGCTGAAGACACAAGATTTCTACCTCAAAGGACTACTATATACCCCCTCCCCCCCACAAGGGACAGGAACATGTCTATCTAGGCCTGTAGCAACAAGGAACCATTGTACAATCCTACCGCACCCCCGTCACAATGTACAATCCCACCGCACCCCCGTCACAATGTACAATCCTACTGCACCCCCGGCACAATGTACAATCCCACCGCACCCCCGGCACAATGTACAATCCCACCTCACGCCGACACAATGTACAATCCCACCTCACGCCGACACAATGTACAATCCCACCGCACCCCCGGCACAATGTACAATCCCACCGCACCCCCGTCACAATGTACAGTCCCACAGCACCCCCGCCACAATGTACAATCCCACCGCACCCCCGTCACAATGTACAATCCCACAGCACCCCCGCCACAATGTACAATCCCACAGCACCCCCCCCCACAATGTACAATCCCACCGCACCCCGGCACAATGTACAATCCCACCGCACCCCCGTCACAATGTACAATCCCACCGCACCCCCGTCACAATGTACAATCCCACCTCACTCCGACACAATGTACAATCCCACCGCACCCCTGGCACAATGTACAATCCCACCGCACCCCCGGCACAATGTACAATCCCACCGCACCCCCGCCACAATGTACAATCCCACCGCACCCCCGCCACATTGTACAATCCCACCGCACCCCCGTCACAATGTACAATCCCACCGCACCCCCGTCACAATGTACAATCCCACCGCACCCCCGGCACAATGTACAATCCCACCGCACCCCCGTCACAATGTACAATCCCACCGCACCCCGACACAATGTACAATCCCAACGCACCCCCGGAACAATGTACAATCCCACCGCATCCCCGTCACAATGTACAATCCCAACGCACCCCCGCCACAATGTACAATCCCACCGCACCCCCGTCACAATGTACAATCCCAACGCACCCCCGGAACAATGTACAATCCCAACGCACCCCCGGAACAATGTACAATCCCACCGCACCCCCGGAACAATGTACAATCCCACCGCACCCCCGGAACAATGTACAATCCCACCCAGAGGAGGACTGGCAGCATCCCATCTTCCCACCAACATTACTTTCCATGTGGAAATAATTGTCTGATAGGAAACACATTATCATCCATCCATCTATCTCTCCATCCATCCATCCATCTATCTCTCCATCCATCCATCCATTTATCTCTCCATCCATCCATCCATCTATCTCTCCATCCATCCATCCATCTATCTCTCCATTGATTCATCTCTCCATCCATCTATCTATTCATCCATCCATTTATATCTCCATCCATCCATCTATCTCTCCATCCATCCATCCATTTATCTCTCCATCCATCCATCCATTTATCTCTCCATCCATCCATCCATCCATCTATCTCTCCATCCATCCATTTATCTCTCCATCCATCCATCTATCTATTCATCCATCCATCCATCCATTTATCTCTCCATCCATCCATCCATCCATTTATCTCTCCATCCATCCATTTATCTCTCCATCCATCCATCCAGAGGAACGATCGCTGCACCTGGTTGTAGGGTTGATCAGACATCACAGGTATTATTGAGATGCCCGGCTGTTGCGCAGAACTCCCCGTGTATTGCAGAGCGTGACGTCATGATAAATCTCCCCGCCACACGTATAGTAAGATGACGACACTGCAGAGAGCGACATCCCCATTCACACACAATGACACAGCATCATCCTGACACCCACACACTGCATTCACTTACCCCTCACCCGCACACCCCTCACCCCCTCACCCCCTCACCCACACACCGTATTCACCCACACACTGCATTCACTTACCCCTCACCCGCACACCCCTCACCCCCTCACCCCCTCACCCACACACCGTATTCACCCACACACTGCATTCACTTACCCCTCACCCGCACACCCCTCACCCCCTCACCCACACACTGCATTCACTTACCCCTCACCCACACACCCCTCACCCCCTCACCCACACACCGTATTCACCCACACACTGCATTCACTTACCCCTCACCCACACACCGTATTCACCCACACACCCCTCACCCCCTCACCGTATTCACCCACATACCCCAAAACACAAATAAACACCAACAATACAACAAAAACAACAAAAAACACGAACCACAAAAACAACAAACACAAAAAAAAATCAAACAAAACAGCAAACAAAAAAAACAACTGCACTCAAACAAAACAAACAAAGCACAACCCATCAAAATACAACACCAACCAAACAACCCAAACACACAAAACCAAACACAACCACAAAACAACCAAACAAAACACACACTTCACAACAACCACCAAAAAACTAAAACAAACAATACCATCACAAAAAAACAAAAACAGCAACCAAAAAAACCCAAAACACAAATACACTAACCGAACTAAACACAACAAAAACAAAAACCCACTCACCCAAAAACAAACATAAAAACCACACACAAACTAAAACATAAGACACAACAAACACAAAAACACAACAAAAAACAAACAACAACTCAACAAAAGACAATACGCCAAAATCACCAAAAACCAAAAAACATAAACACCAACAAGCAAAAAACACCAAAAAAACCCAATAAAACTCAAATCCAAAACAAATCAAACCCTTAAAAAACACACCAAAACCACAAAAAAACAAACACAATACACCATCAAACACCAAATACAAACATACACAACACAAAAAAACCAACAACAATAAAAACAAACAAAAAAGAAAAACAAAAAACCATAAATCACACACAAACAAACAGCAAACAAAAACAACTAAACACACGCAAACAACCAAAGGCTAAAAAAACTAAAACAAAAATCAAAAAACAAACACACCAATAACAACAACACAAACAAAAGCTACACAAAAAGACCACTAATTAAACAAAGAACAGCACAAAATCACAAACACAAGACAACAAACCTCAACTACATACCACAAAACAACAACAACCACAAACAAAAAAACACCAAAATCAAAAAACACATCAAAACAACTCAAAACCAAACACAAACAACAACAACAAATATCAAAAGCAAACAAACAAAAATACACACAAAAACAAACACAAAACACGAAACCAACTACATGAACAAACAAAACACAAAACAACCAACAAACACACAACGCACCCAAGCAAAACAAAAACAGTAAAACAGAACACTAACCAAAAAGCAACCCATACATCACACATACCCAACAACATCAAAAAACAACAAACAACAAAAACACCCCAAACAAACAAACAAGCAACACACCAAATAAATCACAAAAGCCACAATAACAACTCCAACACAACATGAAAACAAAAACACAACAAAAAACCAAAACAACAAAAAAAGCTAACAAAAAACCACAAAAAACACAAAACAAACAGAAGTAGGATAAACCAATTCAACCACAAACACCCCACAACAACCGATAAAATACCAAACACACAAAATGAAAAACATATAAAAAAATCAACCAAAACACACAACAGACAACAAAACAAATCACCAAAAGAAACGACTTTAGCTCCCAGCAAACCCCAACCACACCACAACACCCAAATGAAATCCATCCCCACACCCCACACCCCCTTATCCTTCACCCACATACCCCTCACCCCCCTTATCCTTCACCCACATACCCCTCACCCCTCCCACATACCCCTCGCCCCCTTACCACTCACCCACATACCCCTCACCCACATACCCCTAGCCCACATATCCGTCACCCCCCTCACCCACATCTCCCTCACCCACATACCCCTCACCCCCTCACCCACATACCCCTCACCCACATATCCCTCGCCCACATACCCCTCACCCTCTCACCCACATACCCCTCACCCACATATCCCTCGCCCACATACCCCTCACCCACATATCCCTCGCCCACATACCCCTCACCCACATACCCCTCACCCACATACCCCTCACCCACATATCCCTCGCCCACATACCCCTCACCCACATACCCCTCACCCACATATCCCTCGCCCCCTCACCCACTCACCTCCACTCACCGCACACTCACCGGCTGCCGCTGTTTCTTGGCCTTTCTGACGTTGCTGATAAAACGTCTCCCCATTTTTTTGGCGTACCAGACAGAGACGAACATCTCTCTCCCCGATCGCTCGGCAGAGAAAAGGGGAGGAGGATGGAGTGACGGACAGACGGAGAGAAAGGGGTGGGAGGAGAAGAGACACCTGACAAAGAGACAGGCAGGGAATCCGCAGACGGACGGACGGACGGGCGATACGTAGGCGGCCAGGAAGATGTGTCTGCTGTCACTCCTCCTGCACCCGGCGCAGCCAAATCATCATTGTCACACGGGGACCTGCCTTCCAGGATTACATCGGGGTGGTCTCATTGTATCGTCACATTGGGGGAGGGGGAGGGGGGGAGAGGAGCACAAAGATAGAGGGGGCGAGAGATGGGGGAGGGCAGGGGGATCAATACAAGACCGAGAGATGGAGAGGAGAGATGGGGGGATCAATATAAGACCGAGAGATGGAGAGGAGAGAGGACCAGAGAGGAGAGAGGAGGAGGAGAGAGAGAGGAAGAGATGGGGGGGGGGGCAGGGGGATCAATACAAGACCGAGAGATGGAGAGGAGAGAGGACCAGAGAGGAGAGAGAGGAGAGGAGAGAGATGGGAGGGCAGGGGGATCAATATAAGACCGAGAGATGGAGAGGAGAGAGGACCAGAGAGGAGAGAGAGGAGAGGAGAGAGATGGGGGAGGGCAGGGGGATCAATATAAGACCGAGAGATGGAGAGGAGAGATGGGGGGATCAATATAAGACTGAGAGATGGAGAGGAGAGAGGACCAGAGAGGAGAGAGAGGAGAGAGAGAGATGGGGGAGGGCAGGGGGATCAATAAAAGACCGAGAGATGGAGAGGAGAGAGAGAGAGACCGAGAGAGAGAGGGGAGAGGACCAGAGAGGAGAGAGAGAGATGGGGGAGGGCAGGGGGATCAATATAAGACCGAGAGATGGAGAGGAGAGATGGGGGGATCAATATAAGACTGAGAGATGGAGAGGAGAGAGGAGAGAGAGGGAGAGAGAGGAGAGGAGAGAGATGGGGGAGGGCAGGGGGATCAATATAAGACCGAGAGATGGAGAGGAGAGAAGAGAGAGAGAGGAGAGAGAGGAGAGAGAGATGGGGGAGGGCATGAGGGATCAATATAAGACCGAGAGATGGAGAGGAGAGGCGAGAGAGATGGGGGGAGGGAGGAGAAGAGAGGCAGGAGAGAGAGAAGAGAGGAGAGAGCAGAGAAGAGAGGAGAGGAGAGAAGACCAGAGAGGAGAGAGAGGAGAGAGAGAGAAGAGATGGGAGAGAGAGAGAGATGGGGAGAGAGAGAGATGGAGAGGAGAGGAGAGGAGAGAGGAGAGAGAAGAGAGAGAAGGGACCGGGGAGTCCTGGAGGATGAGGACCTCTTCCATTGCCCCCGGTACTCATCAGTGAGGGACACTTCCAGAGACTCTCATCTCTCATCCCGGACGTCACTTCTATAGAAGAGAAGAGGAAACTCCAATTTCTACTGGGAGAAGAGAAGCCGATGGAGAAGAGAGCTGCCCAGTATGTGACAGCGTGTCACCGACTGAGAGGGACATGAAAGACTGAGGACTTCTGTCCATCCCCCGTTATATTACCCTTCCCCCTTCTCCTATACAAACACAACTGCTTTGGCAATGCCAACATGTATTTGGTCCTGCCAATAAAGCTAATTTGAATTTGAAGGGAAAGAAAAGAGAGAAGAGAAGAGCGAGAGAGAGAGGGGGGGGGGAGAGAAGTGGGGAGGGAGAAGAGAGAGCATAGAGAGAAGAGAGAGAGGAGAAAAAGGAGAGACAAAGAGAGAGAGGAGGGGGGAGAGGGGGGAAGAGGAGAGAGAGAGTGAGAGGGGGGGAGAGAAAGAGAGAGGGGGAGAGAGAGAGGAGAAAAAGGAGAGACAAAGAGAGAGAGAACCAGGGAGGAGGCAGAGGAGAGGAGAGAGAGGAGAGGGAGAGAGGGGAGGCAGAGGAGAGGAGAGAGGGGAAGAGGGGAGAGAGAGAGAAAGGGGGGAAGGAGAAAGGGGGAGGGGGATGGGGAGAGACGAGCGAGGGGGAGGGGGGGTGCTGAGAGACAGGCGAGGGGGGGGGGGGGTGGTGAGAGACGAGCGAGGGGGAAGGGAGATGGGGAGAGACGAGCGAGGGGGAAGGGAGATGGGGAGAGACGAGCGAGGGGGAAGGGGGGTGCTGAGAGACAGGCGAGGGGGAGGGGGGGGTGGTGAGAGACGAGCGAGGGGGAAGGGAGATGGGGAGAGACGAGCGAGGGGGAAGGGAGATGGGGAGAGACGAGCGAGGGGGAAGGGAGATGGGGAGAGACGAGCAAGGGGGGATGGGCAGAGACGAGCGAGGGGGAAGGGAGATGGGGAGAGACGAGCGAGGGGGAAGGGAGATGGGGAGAGACGAGCAAGGGGGGATGGGCAGAGACGAGCGAGGGGGAAGGGAGATGGGGAGAGACGAGCGAGGGGGAAGGGAGATGGGGAGAGACGAGCAAGGGGGGATGGGGAGAGAGAGACGAGCGAGGGGGAAGGGAGATGGGGAGAGACGAGCGAGGGGGAGGGGAAGAGAGGGGAGGATGGAGTGAAGAGGAGAGAGGGGGGAAGGGAGATGGGGGAGAGACGAGCGAGGGGGAAGGGAGATGGGGAGAGACGAGCGAGGGGGAAGGGAGATGGGGAGAGACGAGCGAGGGGGAAGGGAGAGGGGGGCAAGGGGAGAGCGAGAAGGGGGGAAGGGGCAGAGACGAGCGAGGGGGAAGGGAGATGGGGAGAGACGAGCGAGGGGGAAGGGAGATGGGGAGAGACGAGCGAGGGGGAAGGGAGATGGGGAGAGACGAGCGAGGGGGAAGGGAGATGGGGAGAGACGAGCAAGGGGGGATGGGCAGAGACGAGCGAGGGGAAGGGAGATGGGGAGAGACGAGCAAGGGGGGATGGGCAGAGACGAGCGAGGGGAAGGGAGATGGGGAGAGACGAGCGAGGGGGAAGGGGGATGGGGAGAGACGAGCGAGGGGGAGGGGGGATGGGGAGAGACGAGCGAGGGGGAGGGGGGATGGGAGAGACGAGCGAGGGGGAGGGGGGATGGGGAGAGACGAGCGAGGGGGTGTTGAGAGACGGGCGAGGGGGAGGGGGGGTGGTGAGAGACGAGCGAGGGGGAAGGGAGATGGGGAGAGACGAGCGAGGGGGAAGGGAGATGGAGAGAGACAAGCAAGGGGGGATGGGGAGAGACGAGCGAGGGGGAAGGGAGATGGGGAGAGACGAGCGAGGGGGGATGGGGAGAGACGAGCAAGGGGGAAGGGAGATGGGGAGAGACGAGCGAGGGGGAAGGGGGATGGGGAGAGACGAGCAAGGGGGGATGGGGAGAGACGAGCGAGGGGGAGGGGGGATGGGGAGAGACGAGAAAGGGGGAGGGGGATGGGGAGAGACGAACGAGGGGGGGGGGGTTAAGGTTGGGGGGGTTGGATAGGGAGAGAGACATCCGCCATCATTTAAACAGTCCAAACATTCTAATATAAAATACAGAGAGTTCATTAGCAGACGTGTCTTCATATAAGCCCGTATGAGCTCAGCCCACGATGTGTGACCCTGGCATCAAAGGCCCGTATGAGCTCAGCCCACGCGGTGTGACCCTGGCATCAAAGGCCCGTATGAGCTCAGCCCACGATGTGTGACCCTGGCATCAAAGGCCCGTATGAGTTCAGCCCACGCGGTGTGACCCTGGCATCAAAGGCCCGTATGAGCTCAGCCCACGAGGTGTGACCCTGGCATCAAAGGCCCGTATGAGCTCAGCCCACGAGGTGTGACCCTGGCATCAAAGGCCCGTATGAGCTCAGCCCACGCGGTGTGACCCTGGCATCAAAGGCCCGTATGAGTTCAGCCCACGCGGTGTGACCCTGGCATCAAAGGCCCGTATGAGTTCAGCCCACGAGGTGTGACCCTGGCATCAAAGGCCCGTATGAGCTCAGCCCACACGGTGTGACCCTGGCATCAAAGGCCCGTATGAGTTCAGCCCACGCGGTGTGACCCTGGCATCAAAGGCCCGTATGAGTTCAGCCCACGCGGTGTGACCCTGGCATCAAAGGCCCGTATGAGCTCAGCCCACGATGTGTGACCCTGGCATCAAAGTCCCGTATGAGTTCAGCCCACGCGGTGTGACCCTGGCATCAAAGGCCCGTATGAGTTCAGCCCACGCGGTGTGACCCTGGCATCAAAGGCCCGTATGAGTTCAGCCCACGCGGTGTGACCCTGGCATCAAAGGCCCGTATGAGCTCAGCCCACGATGTGTGACCCTGGCATCAAAGGCCCGTATGAGTTCAGCCCACGAGGTGTGACCCTGGCATCAAAGGCCCGTATGAGCTCAGCCCACGATGTGTGACCCTGGCATCAAAGGCCCGTATGAGTTCAGCCCACGTGGCGTGACCCTGGCAGGAAAGGCCCGTATGAGTTCAGCCCACGCGGTGTGACCCTGGCATCAAAGGCCCGTATGAGTTCAGCCCACGCGGTGTGACCCTGGCATCAAAGGCCCGTATGAGCTCAGCCACGATGTGTGACCCTGGCATCAAAGGCCCGTATGAGTTCAGCCCACGCGGTGTGACCCTGGCATCAAAGGCTCGTATGAGTTCAGCCCACGCGGTGTGACCCTGGCATCAAAGGCCCGTATGAGCTCAGCCCACGATGTGTGACCCTGGCATCAAAGGCCCGTATGAGTTCAGCCCACGCGGTGTGACCCTGGCATCAAAGGCCCGTATGAGTTCAGCCCACGAGGTGTGACCCTGGCATCAAAGGCCCGTATGAGATCAGCCCACGATGTGTGACCCTGGCATCAAAGGCCCGTATGAGTTCAGCCCACGCGGTGTGACCCTGGCATCAAAGGCCCGTATGAGCTCAGCCCACGCGGTGTGACCCTGGCATCAAAGGCCGTATGAGTTCAGCCCACGCGGTGTGACCCTGGCATCAGAGGCCCGTATGAGTTCAGCCCACGCGGTGTGACCCTGGCATCAAAGGCCCGTATGAGCTCAGCCCACGCGGTGTGACCCTGGCATCAAAGGCCCGTATGAGTTCAGCCCACGCGGTGTGACCCTGGCATCAAAGGCCCGTATGAGTTCAGCCCACGCGGTGTGACCCTGGCATCAAAGGCCCGTATGAGCTCAGCCCACGCGGTGTGACCCTGGCATCAAAGGCCCGTATGAGTTCAGCCCACGCGGTGTGACCCTGGCATCAAAGGCCCGTATGAGCTCAGCCCACACGGTGTGACCCTGGCATCAAAGGCCCGTATGAGTTCAGCCCACGAGGTGTGACCCTGGCATCAAAGGCCCGTATGAGTTCAGCCCACGCGGTGTGACCCTGGCATCAAAGGCCCGTATGAGCTCAGCCCACGCGGTGTGACCCTGGCATCAAAGGCCCGTATGAGTTCAGCCCACGCGGTGTGACCCTGGCATCAAAGGCCCGTATGAGTTCAGCCCACGCGGTGTGACCCTGGCATCAAAGGCCCGTATGAGCTCAGCCCACGATGTGTGACCCTGGCATCAAAGGCCCGTATGAGTTCAGCCCACGAGGTGTGACCCTGGCATCAAAGGCCCGTATGAGCTCAGCCCACGATGTGTGACCCTGGCATCAAAGGCCCGTATGAGTTCAGCCCACGCGGTGTGACCCTGGCATCAAAGGCCCGTATGAGTTCAGCCCACGCGGTGTGACCCTGGCATCAAAGGCCCGTATGAGCTCAGCCCACACGGTGTGACCCTGGCATCAAAGGCCCGTATGAGTTCAGCCCACGCGGTGTGACCCTGGCATCAAAGGCCCGTATGAGTTCAGCCCACGCGGTGTGACCCTGGCATCAAAGGCCCGTATGAGCTCAGCCCACGATGTGTGACCCTGGCATCAAAGGCCCGTATGAGTTCAGCCCACGCGGTGTGACCCTGGCATCAAAGGCCCGTATGAGTTCAGCCCACGCGGTGTGACCCTGGCATCAAAGGCCCGTATGAGCTCAGCCCACGCGGTGTGACCCTGGCATCAAAGGCCCGTATGAGTTCAGCCCACGCGGTGTGACCCTGGCATCAAAGGCCCGTATGAGTTCAGCCCACGCGGTGTGACCCTGGCATCAAAGGCCCGTATGAGCTCAGCCCACGCGGTGTGACCCTGGCATCAAAGGCCCGTATGAGTTCAGCCCACGCGGTGTGACCCTGGCATCAAAGGCCCGTATGAGCTCAGCCCACGCGGTGTGACCCTGGCATCAAAGGCCCGTATGAGTTCAGCCCACGCGGTGTGACCCTGGCATCAAAGGCCCGTATGAGCTCAGCCCACGCGGTGTGACCCTGGCATCAAAGGCCCGTATGAGTTCAGCCCACGCGGTGTGACCCTGGCATCAAAGGCCCGTATGAGTTCAGCCCACGCGGTGTGACCCTGGCATCAAAGGCCCGTATGAGTTCAGCCCACGCGGTGTGACCCTGGCATCAAAGGCCCGTATGAGCTCAGCCCACGCGGTGTGACCCTGGCATCAAAGGCCCGTATGAGTTCAGCCCACGCGGTGTGACCCTGGCAACAAAGGCCCGTATTAGTTCTGCCCATGAGGTGTGACCCTGGCATCAAAGGCCCGTATGAGTTCAGCCCACGCGGTGTGACCCTGGCAGGAAAGGCCCGTATGAGTTCTGCCCATGAGATGTGACCCTGGCATCAAAGGCCCGTATGAGTTCAGCCCACGCGGTGTGACCCTGGCATCAAAGGCCCGTATGAGCTCAGCCCACGAGGTGTGACCCTGGCATCAAAGGCCCGTATGAGTTCAGCCCACGCGGTGTGACCCTGGCATCAAAGGCCCGTATGAGTTCAGCCCACGCGGTGTGACCCTGGCATCAAAGGCCCGTATGAGTTCAGCCCACGCGGTGTGACCCTGGCATCAAAGGCCCGTATGAGTTCAGCCCACGCGGTGTGACCCTGGCATCAAAGGCCCGTATGAGTTCAGCCCACGCGGTGTGACCCTGGCATCAAAGGCCCGTATGAGTTCAGCCCACGCGGTGTGACCCTGGCATCAAAGGCCCGTATAAATTCAGCCCACGTGGCATGACCCTGGCATCAAAGGCCCGTATGAGTTCAGCCCACGAGGTGTGACCCTGGCATCAAAGGCCCGTATGAGTTCTGCCCATGAGGTGTGACCCTGGCATCAAAGGCCCGTATGAGTTCAGCCCACGCGGTGTGACCCTGGCATCAAAGGCCCGTATGAGTTCAGCCCACGCGGTGTGACCCTGGCATCAAAGGCCCGTATGAGTTCAGCCCACGTGGCGTGACCCTGGCATCAAAGGCACGTATGAGTTCAGCCCACGAGGTGTGACCCTGGCATCAAAGGCCCGTATGAGTTCTGCCCATGAGGTGTGACCCTGGCATCAAAGGCCCGTATGAGTTCAGCCCACGCGGTGTGACCCTGGCATCAAAGGCCCGTATGAGTTCAGCCCACGCGGTGTGACCCTGGCAACAAAGGCTCGTATGAGTTCAGCCCACGATGTGTGACCCTGGCATCAAAGGCCCGTATAAATTCAGCCCACGTGGCGTTACCCTGGCATCAAAGGCCCGTATGAGTTCAGCCCACGAGGTGTGACCCTGGCATCAAAGGCCCGTATGAGTTCTGCCCATGAGGTGTGACCCTGGCATCAAAGGCCCGTATGAGTTCAGCCCACGCGGTGTGACCCTGGCATCAAAGGCCCGTATGAGTTCAGCCCACGCGGTGTGACCCTGGCATCAAAGGCCCGTATGAGTTCAGCCCACGATGTGTGACCCTGGCATCAAAGGCCCGTATGAGTTCAGCCCACGATGTGTGACCCTGGCATCAAAGGCCCGTATGAGTTCAGCCCACGCGGTGTGACCCTGGCATCAAAGGCCCGTATGAGTTCAGCCCACGCGGTGTGACCCTGGCATCAAAGGCCCGTATGAGTTCAGCCCACGCGGTGTGACCCTGGCATCAAAGGCCCGTATGAGTTCAGCCCACGTGGCGTGACCCTGGCATCAAAGGCCCGTATGAGTTCAGCCCACGAGGTGTGACCCTGGCAACAAAGGCTCGTATGAGTTCAGCCCACGATGTGTGACCCTGGCATCAAAGGCCCTTATGAGTTCAGCCCACGTGGCGTGACCCTGGCATCAAAGGCCCGTATGAGTTCAGCCCACGTGGTGTGACCCTGGCATCAAAGGCCCGTATGAGTTCAGCCCACGCGGTGTGACCCTGGCATCAAAGGCCCGTATGAGTTCTGCCCACGAGGTGTGACCCTGGCATCAAAGGCCCGTATGAGTTCAGCCCACGCGGTGTGACCCTGGCAGGAAAGGCCCGTATGAGTTCAGCCCACGAGGTGTGACCCTGGCAGGAAAGGCCCGTATGAGCTCAGCCCACGAGGTGTGACCCTGGCATCAGAGGCCCATATGAATTCAGCCCACGCGGTGTGACCCTGGCAACAAAGGCCCGTATTAGTTCAGCCCACGTGGCGTGACCCTGGCATCAGAGGCCCATATGAATTCAGCCCACGCGGTGTGACCCTGGCAACAAAGGCCCGTATTAGTTCAGCCCACGTGGCGTGACCCTGGCAAGAAAGGCCCGTATGAGTTCAGCCCACGAGGTGTGACCCTGGCAGGAAAGGCCCGTATGAGTTCAGCCCACGAGGTGTGACCCTGGCATCAAAGGCCCGTATGAGTTCTGCCCACGCGGTGTGACCCTGGCATCAAAGGCCCGTATGAGTTCAGCCCACGCGGTGTGACCCTGGCATCAAAGGCCCGTATGAGTTCAGCCCACGTGGCGTGACCCTGGCATCAAAGGCCCGTATGAGTTCAGCCCACGTGGCATGACCCTGGCATCAAAGGCTCGTATGAGTTATGCCCACGCGGTGTGACCCTGGCAACAGAGGCCCGTATGAGTTCAGCCCACGCGGTGTGACCCTGGCAGCAAAGAACTTCCAAAAAACAGAAAGACCCGCCACCAACACTTCCACCGAAACATCCCACCTGAGAAACAATCCAATAAATGCCATTAAAGTTTGTAAAGCTTTTTTTATTAAAAAAAAATAATAATCATGTTTTACTTCCCTGCTCTGTAATGGTTTTGCACAGAGCAGCCCTGAGCCTTCTCTTCTCGGGTCCCCCACTGGTGCTTCTGGCTCCCCCCCACGAGTGCCCCCATAAGAAGCCAATTACTACGAGGGCACTTGTGGGGGCTCGCTCTCGAGCCGAGATGTCTGCATCTATTCAGATACACATCCCGGCTCGGCCCCACCCCCCTGTCTTCTGACAGCAGCCACAGGAGCCAATGGCCTCAGACATTGTGAGAGCCGGGGGAGGGGAGATCCAGATCGGGTTCAGGTGAGTATTTAGGGGGCTGGAGTTGTGCTACCAATTAAAGGTAAAAAACTTTTCTCTTTACAACCACATTAACATCTTATGGACAGTCTCAAATAAAAAGAACCGTGCAACCCTGATCTAAGGAGAACCCATGGCACCCTACAGAAAAAATACACCCCCCCCATAAAAGAAAAACTTGTAGATGTGACAATTACACTACAAGGAATAGGATGGGTGGAATCCTCCCAGAAATGTACACAGAAAGGTGTCCAGCCTGGTCCCGATCTCCACAAGTATGGAAACCAAAGCCCCATAACAGCCATCCATGAGAGTGGAGACCAGAGTGACCCAGCCATCTACAAGAGGATATGAGAGTGGAGACCAGAGTGACCCAGCCATCTACAAGAGGATATGAGAGTGGAGACCAGAGTGACCCAGCCATCTACAAGAGGATATGAGAGTGGAGACCAGAGTGACCCAGCCATCTACAAGAGGATATGAGAGTGGAGACCAGAGTGACCCAGCCATCTACAAGAGGATATGAGAGTGGAGACCAGAGTGACCCAGCCATCTACAAGAGGATATGAGAGTGGAGACCAGAGTGACCCAGCCATCTACAAGAGGATATGAGAGTGGAGACCAGAGTGACCCAGCCATCTACAAGAGGATATGAGAGTGGAGACCAGAGTGACCCAGCCATCTACAAGAGGATATGAGAGTGGAGACCAGAGTGACCCAGCCATCTACAAGAGGATATGAGAGTGGAGACCAGAGTGACCCAGCCATCTACAAGAGGATATGAGAGTGGAGACCAGAGTGACCCAGCCATCTACAAGAGGATATGAGAGTGGAGACCAGAGTGACCCAGCCATCTACAAGAGGATATGAGAGTGGAGACCAGAGTGACCCAGCCATCTACAAGAGGATATGAGAGTGGAGACCAGAGTGACCCAGGATCTACAAGAGGATATGAGAGTGGAGACCAGAGTGACCCAGCCATCTACAAGAGGATATGAGAGTGGAGACCAGAGTGACCCAGCCATCTACAAGAGATATGAGAGTGGAGACCAGAGTGACCCAGCCATCTACAAGAGGATATGAGAGTGGAGACCAGAGTGACCCAGCCATCTACAAGAGGATATGAGAGTGGAGACCAGAGTGACCCAGCCATCTACATGAGAGTGGAGACCAGAGTGACCCAGCCATCTACAAGAGGATATGAGAGTGGAGACCAGAGTGACCCAGCCATCTACAAGAGGATATGATAGTGGAGACCAGAGTGACCCAGCCATCTACAAGAGGATATGAGAGTGGAGACCAGAGTGACCCAGCCATCTACAAGGGGATATGAGAGTGGAGACCAGAGTGACCCAGCCATCTACAAGAGGATATGAGAGTGGAGACCAGAGTGACCCAGCCATCTACAAGAGGATATGAGAGTGGAGACCAGAGTGACCCAGCCATCTACAAGAGGATATGAGAGTGGAGACCAGAGTGACCCAGCCATCTACAAGAGGATATGAGAGTGGAGACCAGAGTGACCCAGCCATCTACAAGGGGATATGAGAGTGGAGACCAGAGTGACCCAGCCATCTACAAGAGGATATGAGAGTGGAGACCAGAGTGACCCAGCCATCTACAAGAGGATATGAGAGTGGAGACCAGAGTGACCCAGCCATCTACAAGAGGATATGAGAGTGGAGACCAGAGTGACCCAGCCATCTACAAGAGGATATGAGAGTGGAGACCAGAGTGACCCAGCCATCTACAAGAGGATATGAGAGTGGAGACCAGAGTGACCCAGCCATCTACAAGGGGATATGAGAGTGGAGACCAGAGTGACCCAGCCATCTACAAGAGGATATGAGAGTGGAGACCAGAGTGACCCAGCCATCTACAAGAGGATATGAGAGTGGAGACCAGAGTGACCCAGCCATCTACAAGAGGATATGAGAGTGGAGACCAGAGTGACCCAGCCATCTACAAGAGGATATGAGAGTGGAGACCAGAGTGACCCAGCCATCTACAAGAGGATATGAGAGTGGAGACCAGAGTGACCCAGCCATCTACAAGGGGATATGAGAGTGGAGACCAGAGTGACCCAGCCATCTACAAGAGGATATGAGAGTGGAGACCAGAGTGACCCAGCCATCTACAAGAGGATATGAGAGTGGAGACCAGAGTGACCCAGCCATCTACAAGAGGATATGAGAGTGGAGACCAGAGTGACCCAGCCATCTACAAGAGGATATGAGAGTGGAGACCAGAGTGACCCAGCCATCTACAAGAGGATATGAGAGTGGAGACCAGAGTGACCCAGCCATCTACAAGAGGATATGAGAGTGGAGACCAGAGTGACCCAGCCATCTACAAGAGGATATGAGAGTGGAGACCAGAGTGACCCAGCCATCTACAAGAGGATATGAGAGTGGAGACCAGAGTGACCCAGCCATCTACAAGAGGATATGAGAGTGGAGACCAGAGTGACCCAGCCATCTACAAGAGGATATGAGAGTGGAGACCAGAGTGACCCAGCCATCTACAAGGGGATATGAGAGTGGAGACCAGAGTGACCCAGCCATCTACAAGAGGATATGAGAGTGGAGACCAGAGTGACCCAGCCATCTACAAGAGGATATGAGAGTGGAGACCAGAGTGACCCAGCCATCTACAAGGGGATATGAGAGTGGAGACCAGAGTGACCCAGCCATCTACAAGAGGATATGAGAGTGGAGACCAGAGTGACCCAGCCATCTACAAGAGGATATGAGAGTGGAGACCAGAGTGACCCAGCCATCTACAAGAGGATATGAGAGTGGAGACCAGAGTGACCCAGCCATCTACAAGAGGATATGAGAGTGGAGACCAGAGTGACCCAGCCATCTACAAGAGGATATGAGAGTGGAGACCAGAGTGACCCAGCCATCTACAAGAGGATATGAGAGTGGAGACCAGAGTGACCCAGCCATCTACAAGAGGATATGAGAGTGGAGACCAGAGTGACCCAGCCATCTACAAGGGGATATGAGAGTGGAGACCAGAGTGACCCAGCCATCTACAAGAGGATATGAGAGTGGAGACCAGAGTGACCCAGCCATCTACAAGAGGATATGAGAGTGGAGACCAGAGTGACCCAGCCATCTACAAGAGGATATGAGAGTGGAGACCAGAGTGACCCAGCCATCTACAAGAGGATATGAGAGTGGAGACCAGAGTGACCCAGCCATCTACAAGAGGATATGAGAGTGGAGACCAGAGTGACCCAGCCATCTACAAGAGGATATGAGAGTGGAGACCAGAGTGACCCAGCCATCTACAAGAGGATATGAGAGTGGAGACCAGAGTGACTCAGCCATCTACAAGGGGATATGAGAGTGGAGACCAGAGTGACCCAGCCATCTACAAGGGGATATGAGAGTGGAGACCAGAGTGACCCAGCCATCTACAAGGGGATATGAGAGTGGAGACCAGAGTGACCCAGCCATCTACAAGAGGATATGAGAGTGGAGACCAGAGTGACCCAGCCATCTACAAGGGGATATGAGAGTGGAGACCAGAGTGACCCAGCCATCTACAAGAGGATATGAGAGTGGAGACCAGAGTGACCCAGCCATCTACAAGAGGATATGAGAGTGGAGACCAGAGTGACCCAGCCATCTACAAGAGGATATGAGAGTGGAGACCAGAGTGACCCAGCCATCTACAAGAGGATATGAGAGTGGAGACCAGAGTGACCCAGCCATCTACAAGGGGATATGAGAGTGGAGACCAGAGTGACCCAGCCATCTACAAGAGGATATGAGAGTGGAGACCAGAGTGACCCAGCCATCTACAAGGGGATATGAGAGTGGAGACCAGAGTGACCCAGCCATCTACAAGAGGATATGAGAGTGGAGACCAGAGTGACCCAGCCATCTACAAGGGGATATGAGAGTGGAGACCAGAGTGACCCAGCCATCTACAAGGGGATATGAGAGTGGAGACCAGAGTGACCCAGCCATCTACAAGGGGATATGAGAGTGGAGACCAGAGTGACCCAGCCATCTACAAGAGGATATGAGAGTGGAGACCAGAGTGACCCAGCCATCTACAAGAGGATATGAGAGTGGAGACCAGAGTGACCCAGCCATCTACAAGAGGATATGAGAGTGGAGACCAGAGTGACCCAGCCATCTACAAGAGGATATGAGAGTGGAGACCAGAGTGACCCAGCCATCTACAAGAGGATATGAGAGTGGAGACCAGAGTGACCCAGCCATCTACAAGAGGATATGAGAGTGGAGACCAGAGTGACCCAGCCATCTACAAGAGGATATGAGAGTGGAGACCAGAGTGACCCACCCATCTACAAGAGGATATGAGAGTGGAGACCAGAGGGACCCAGCCATCTACAAGAGGATATGAGAGTGGAGACCAGAGTGACCCAGCCATCTACAAGAGGATATGAGAGTGGAGACCAGAGTGACCCAGCCATCTACAAGAGGATATGAGAGTGGAGACCAGAGTGACCCAGCCATCTACAAGAGGATATGAGAGTGGAGACCAGAGTGACCCAGCCATCTACAAGGGGATATGAGAGTGGAGACCAGAGTGACCCAGCCATCTACAAGAGGATATGAGAGTGGAGACCAGAGTGACCCAGCCATCTACAAGAGGATATGAGAGTGGAGACCAGAGTGACCCAGCCATCTACAAGAGGATATGAGAGTGGAGACCAGAGTGACCCAGCCATCTACAAGGGGATATGAGAGTGGAGACCAGAGTGACCCAGCCATCTACAAGAGGATATGAGAGTGGAGACCAGAGTGACCCAGCCATCTACAAGAGGATATGAGAGTGGAGACCAGAGTGACCCAGCCATCTACAAGGGGATATGAGAGTGTGGAGACCAGAGTGACCCAGCCATCTACAAGAGGATATGAGAGTGGAGACCAGAGTGACCCAGCCATCTACAAGGGGATATGAGAGTGGAGACCAGAGTGACCCAGCCATCTACAAGGGGATATGAGAGACCCAGATATGAGAGTGGAGACCAGAGTGACCCAGCCATCTACAAGTGACCCAGGATATGAGAGTGGAGACCAGAGTGACCCAGCCATCTACAAGGGGATATGAGAGTGGAGACCAGAGTGACCCAGCCATCTACAAGAGGATATGAGAGTGGAGACCAGAGTGACCCAGCCATCTACAAGGGGATATGAGAGTGGAGACCAGAGTGACCCAGCCATCTACAAGGGGATATGAGAGTGGAGACCAGAGTGACCCAGCCATCTACAAGAGGATATGAGAGTGGAGACCAGAGTGACCCAGCCATCTACAAGAGGATATGAGAGTGGAGACCAGAGTGACCCAGCCATCTACAAGAGGATATGAGAGTGGAGACCAGAGTGACCCAGCCATCTACAAGAGGATATGAGAGTGGAGACCAGAGTGACCCAGCCATCTACAAGAGGATATGAGAGTGGAGACCAGAGTGACCCAGCCATCTACAAGAGGATATGAGAGTGGAGACCAGAGTGACCCAACCATCTACAAGGGGATATGAGAGTGGAGACCAGAGTGACCCAGCCATCTACAAGGGGATATGAGAGTGGAGACCAGAGTGACCCAGCCATCTACAAGGGGATATGAGAGTGGAGACCAGAGTGACCCAGCCATCTACAAGGGGAGATGAGAGTGGAGACCAGAGTGACCCAGCCATCTACAAGGGGATACGTGTCGGCAGAGCACTACGGAAACTATTCAACAGTATCCTGAACTGTAACCAGCATCATGTCCTCAGCAGAAGTCATGTGGGGTCCATGCCAAACCACTGCACCACAGACCTCTCATCAAGAACCATGTCTACATGATTTCATATACCCAGACCAATCCAAATAGGATGCCAGTCTAACAGAAATATTGCACCCGGAATTAGTTAAAGGACCTCCTCCAAGTCCATCAGAGCTCCTCCCACAGTGCTTGCTGGTCTCAGCTGGGCAGATTTCCCTTACTTCTCACAGTACAGAAGAGGGCGCTATCATACTGGGACCGCCTACAAAACAGCAGTCCAAACTCATGCTTCCATGAAGTCTTACTGACCAACAGTCCAAGCTGTGTGGCCTGCAGCACCTTGTCCATTCCAAACCCCCAACAACTCATCCACGTCTTGTCTATCCCAAACCCCCAAAAACTCATCAGCACCTTGTCCATTCCAAACCCCCAACAACTCATCAGCACCTTGTCCATCCCAAACCCCCAACAACTCATCAGTACCTTGTCCATCCCAAACCCCCAACAACTCATCAGCACCTTGTCCATCCCAAACTCCCAACAACTCATCAGCACCTTGTCCATCCCAAACCCCAACAACTCATCAGTACCTTGTCCATCCCAAACCCCCAACAACTCATCAGCACCTTGTCCATCCCAAACCCCCAACAACTCATCAGCACCTTGTCCACCCCAAACCCCCAACAACTCATCAGCACCTTGTCCATCCCAAACCCCCAACAACTCATCAGTACCTTGTCCATCCCAAACCCCCAACAACTCATCAGTGCCTTGTCCACCCCAAACCCCCAACAACTCATCAGTACCTTGTCTATCCCAAACCCCCAACAACTCATCAACACCTTGTCCATCCCAAACCCCAACAACTCATCAGCTCCTTGTCTATCCCAAACCCCCCCCCAACACCTCATCCAAACCCCCAACAACTCATCAGCACCTTGTCCATCCCAAACCCCCAACAACTCATCAGCACCTTGTCTATCCCCCATCAACTCATCAGTACCTTGTCCATCCCAAACCCCAACAACTCATCAGTACCTTGTCCATCCCAAACCCCCAACAACTCATCACCTTGTCCATCCCAAACCCACAACAACTCATCAGCATCTTGTCCATCCCAAACCCCCAACAACTCATCAGCACCTTGTCCATCCCAAACCCCCATCAACTCATCAGTGCCTTGTCCATCCCAACCCCCAACAACTCATCAGTGCCTTGTCCATCCCAAACCCCCAACAACTCATCAGCACCTTGTCCATCCCAAACCCCAACAACTCATCAGCACCTTGTCCATCCCAATCCCCCAACAACTCATCAGCACCTTGTACATCCCAAACCCCCAACAACTCATCAGTACCTTGTCCATCCCAAACCCCCAACAACTCATCAGCACCTTGTCCATCCCAAACCCCAACAACTCATCAGTACCTTGTCCTTCCCAAACCCCAACAACTCATCAGCACCTTGTCCATCCCAAACCCCCAACAACTCATCATCACCTTGTCCATCCCAAACCCCCAACAACTCATCATCCCAAACTCCCCCCAAAACCCCAAACAACTCATCAGCACCTTGTCCATCCCAAACCCCCAACAACTCATCAGCACCTTGTCCATCCCAAACCCCCAACAACTCATCAGCACCTTGTCACCCCCAACAACTCATCAGTACCTTGTCCATCCCAAACCCCCAACAACTCATCAGTACCTTGTCCATCCCAAACCCCCAACAACTCATCAGCACCTTGTCCATCCCAAACCCCAACAACTCATCAGTACCTTGTCCATCCCAAACCCCCAACAACTCATCAGTACCTTGTCCATCCCAAACCCCCAACAACTCATCAGCACCTTGTCCATCCCAAACCCCCAACAACTCATCTGCACCTTGTCCATCCCAAACCCCCAACAACTCATCAGCACCTTGTCCATCCCAAACCCCCAAACAACTCATCAGCACCTTGTCCATCCCAAACCCCCAACAACTCATCAGTACCTTGTCCATCCCAAACCCCCAACAACTCATCAGCACCTTGTCCATCCCAAACCCCCAACAACTCATCAGTACCTTGTCCATCCCCAAACCCCCAACCAAACCCCCAACAACTCATCAGCACCTTGTCCATCCCAAACCCCCAACAACTCATCAGCACCTTGTCCATCCCAAACCCCAAACAACTCATCAGCACCTTGTCCATCCCAAACCCCCAACAACTCATCAGTACCTTGTCCATCCCAAACCCCAACAACTCATCAGCACCTTGTCCATCCCAAACCCCCAACAACTCATCAGCACCTTGTCCATCCCAAACCCCCAACAACTCATCAGCGCCTTGTCCATCCCAAACCCCCAACAACTCATCAGCACCTTGTCCATCCCAAACCCCCAACAACTCATCAGCACCTTGTCTATCCCAAACCCCCAACAACTCATCAGTACCTTGTCTATCCCAAACCCCCAACAACTCTTCAGTACCTTGTCCATCCCAAACCCCAACCAACTCATCAGCACCTTGTCCATCCCAAACCCCAACAACTCATCAGCACCTTGTCCATCCCAAACCCCCAACAACTCATCAGCACCTTGTCCATCCCAAACCCCCAACAACTCATCAGCACCTTGTCCATCCCAAACCCCCAACAACTCATCAGCACCTTGTCCATCCCAACCCCCAACAACTCATCAGTACCTTGTCCATCCCAAACCCCCAACAACTCATCAGCACCTTGTCCATCCCAAACCCCCAACAACTCATCAGCACCTTGTCCATCCCAAACCCCCAACAACTCATCAGTGCCTTGTCCATCCCAAACCCCAACAACTCATCAGCACCTTGTCCATCCCAAACCCCCAACAACTCATCAGTACCTTGTCCATCCCAAACCCCCAACAACTCATCAACCTTGTCCATCCCAAACCCCAACAACTCATCAGCACCTTGTCCATCCCAAACCCCCAAACCCCCAACAACTCATCAGTACCTTGTCCATCCCAAACCCCCAACAACTCATCAGCACCTTGTCCATCCCAAACCCCCAACAACTCATCAGCACCTTGTCCATCCCAACCCCCAACAACTCATCAGTACCTTGTCCATCCCAAACCCCCATCAACTCATCAGTACCTTGTCCATCCCAAACCCCAACAACTCATCAGTACCTTGTCCATCCCAAACACCCAACAACTCATCAGCACCTTGTCCATCCCAAACCCCCAACAACTCATCAGTACCTTGTCCATCCCAAACCCCCAACAACTCATCAGTGCCTTGTCCATCCCAAACTCCCAACAACTCATCAGTACCTTGTCCATCCCAAACCCCCAAACAACTCATCAGCACCTTGTCCATCCCAAACCCCCAACAACTCATCATCACCTTGTCCATCCCAAACCCCCAACAACTCATCAGCGCCTTGTCCATCCCAAACCCCCAACAACTCATCAGTACCTTGTCTATCCCAAACCCCCAACAACTCATCAGCACCTTGTCCATCCCAAACCCCCAACAACTCATCAGTACCTTGTCCACCCCAAACCCCCAACAACTCATCAGTACCTTGTCCATCCCAAACCCCCACAACTCATCAGCACCTTGTCCAAACACTCTCAGCACCCCAACCAAACCCCCAACACCTCATCAGCACCTTGTCCATCCCAAACCCCAACAACTCATCAGCCCCTTGTCCATCCCAAACCCCAACAACTCATCAGTACCATGTCCACCCCAAACCCCCAACAACTCATCAGCACCTTGTCCATCCCAAACCCCCAACAACTCATCAGTACCTTGTCCATCCCAAACCCCCAACAACTCATCAGCGCCTTGTCCATCCCAAACCCCCAACAACTCATCAGCGCCGTGTCCATCCCAAACCCCCAACAACTCATCAGCACCTTGTCCATCTCAAACCCCCAACAACTCATCAGCACCTTGTCTATCCCAAACCCCCAACAACTCATCAGTACCTTGTCCATCCCAAACCCCCAACAACTCATCAGTACCTTGTCCACCCCAAACCCCCAACAACTCATCAGTACCTTGTCCATCCCAAACCCCCAACAACTCATCAGCACCTTGTCCATCCCAAACCCCCAACAACTCATCAGCACCTTGTCCATTCCAAACCCCCAACAACTCATCAGCACCTTGTCCATCCCAAACCCCCAACAACTCATCAGCACCTTGTCCATCCCAAACCCCCAAACAACTCATCAGCACCTTGTCCATCCCAAACCCCCAACAACTCATCAGCACCTTGTCCATCCCAAACCCCCAACAACTCATCAGCACCTTGTCCATCCCAAACCCCCAACAACTCATCAGCACCTTGTCCATCCCAAACCCCCAACAACTCATCAGCACCTTGTCCATCCCAAACCCCAAACAACTCATCAGCACCTTGTCCTTCCCAAACCCCCAACAACTCATCAGCACCTTGTCCATCCAAACCCCCAACAACTCATCAGCACCTTGTCCATCCCAAACCCCCAACAACTCATCAGTACCTTGTCCATCCCAAACCCCCAACAACTCATCAGAACCTTGTCCATCCCAAACCCCCAACAACTCATCAGCACCTTGTCCATCCCAAACCCCCAACAACTCATCAGTACCTTGTCCATCCCAAACCCCAACAACTCATCAGCACCTTGTCCATCCCAAACCCCCAACAACTCATCAGCACCTTGTCCATCCCAAACCCCAACAACTCATCAGCACCTTGTCCATCCCAAACCCCCAACAACTCATCAGCACCTTGTCCATCCCAAACCCCCAACAACTCATCAGCACCTTGTCCATCCCAAACCCCCAACAACTCATCAGCACCTTGTCCATCCCAAACCCCCAACAACTCATCAGTACCTTGTCCATCCCAAACCCCCAACAACTCATCAGCACCTTGTCCATCCCAAACCCCCCAACAACTCATCAGCACCTTGTCCATCCCAAACCCCCAACAACTCATCAGCACCTTGTCCATCCCAAACCCCCAACAACTCATCAGCACCTTGTCCATCCCAAACACCCAACAACTCATCAGCACCTTGTCCATCCCAAACCCCCAACAACTCATCAGCACCTTGTCCATCCCAAACCCCAACAACTCATCAGCACCTTGTCCATCCCAAACTCCCAACAACTCATCAGCACCTTGTCCATCCCAAACCCCCAACAACTCATCAGTACCTTGTCCATCCCAAACCCCCAACAACTCATCAGCACCTTGTCAAACCCAAACCCCCAACACCTCATCAGAACCTTGTCCATCCCAAACCCCAACAACTCATCAGCTCCTTGTCCATCCAAAACCCCCAACAACTCATCAGCACCTTGTCCATCCCAACCCCCAACAACTCATCAGTGCCTTGTCCATCCCAAACCCCCAACAACTCATCAGCACCTTGTCCCCAAACCCCAACAACTCATCAGCACCTTGTCCATCCCAAACCCCCAACAACTCATCAGTACCTTGTCCATCCCAAACCCCCAACAACTCATCAGTACCTTGTCCACCCCAAACCCCCAACAACTCATCAGTACCTTGTCCACCCCAAACCCCCCAACAACTCATCAGCACCTTGTCCATCCCAAACCCCCAACAACTCATCAGTGCCTTGTCCATCCCAACCCCCAACAACTCATCAGCACCTTGTCCATCCCAAACACCCAACAACTCATCAGCCCCTTGTCCATTCCAAACCCCCAACAACTCATCAGCACCTTGTCCATCCCAAACCCCCAACAACTCATCAGTACCTTGTCCATCCCAAACCCCCAACAACTCATCAGTACCTTGTCCCACCCAAACCCCCAACAACTCATCAGTACCTTGTCCATCCCAAACCCCCAACAACTCATCAGCACCTTGTCCATTCCAAACCCCCAACAACTCATCAGCACCTTGTCCATCCCAAACCCCCAACAACTCTTCAGCACCTTGTCCATCCCAAACCCCAAACAACTCATCAGCACCTTGTCCATCCCAAACCCCCAACAACTCAACAGTACCTTGTCCATCCCAAACCCCCAACAACCAAAACTTGTCCATCACAAACCCCCAACAACTCATCAGCACCTTGTCTATCCCAAACCCCCAACAACTCAACAGCACCTTGTCCATCCCAAACCCCCAACAACTCATCAGCACCTTGTCCATCCCAAACCCCCAACAACTCATCAGCACCTTGTCCATCCCAACCCCCAACAACTCATCAGCACCTTGTCCATCCCAAACCCCCAACAACTCTTCAGCACCTTGTCCATCCCAATCCCCCAACAACTCATCAGTACCTTGTCCATCCCAAACCCCCAACAACTCATCAACACCTTGTCCATCCCAAACCCCCAACAACTCATCAGCACCTTGTCCATCCCAAACCCCCAACAACTCATCAGTACCTTGTCCATCCCAAACCCCCAACAACTCATCAGCACCTTGTCCATCCCAAACCCCCAACAACTCATCAGCACCTTGTCCATCCCAAACCCCCAACAACTCATCAGTACCTTGTCCATCCCAAACCCCCAACAACTCATCAGCACCTTGTCCACCCCAAACCCCCAACAACTCATCAGCACCTTGTCCATCCCAAACCCCCAACAACTCATCAGCACCTTGTCCATCCCAAACCCCAACAACTCATCAGCACCTTGTCCATCCCAAACCCCCAACAACTCATCAGCACCTTGTCCATTCCAAACCCCCAACAACTCATCCATCCATCCAAACCCCCAACAACTCATCAGCAGCCTTGTCCATCCCAAACCCCCAACAACAAATCAGTACCTTGTCCATCCCAAACCCCAACAACTCATCAGCACCTTGTCCATCCCAAACCCCCAACAACTCATCAGCACCTTGTCCATCCCAAACCCCCAAAAACTCATCAGTACCTTGTCCATCCCAAACCCCCAACAACTCATCAGTACCTTGTCCATCCCAAACCCCAACAACTCATCAGCACCTTGTCCATCCCAAACCCCCAACAACTCATCAGCACCTTGTCCATCCCAAACCCCCAACAACTCATCAGTACCTTGTCCATCCCAAACCCCCAACAACTCATCAGTGCCTTGTCCATCCCAAACCCCCAACAACTCATCAGCACCTTGTCCATCCCAAACCCCAACAACTCATCAGCACCTTGTCCATCCCAAACCCCCAACAACTCATCAGCTCCTTGTCCATCCCAAACCCCCAACAACTCATCAGCACCTTGTCCATCCCAAACCCCCAACAACTCATCAGTACCTTGTCCATCCCAAACCCCCAACAACTCATCAGTACCTTGTCCATCCCAAACCCCCAACAACTCATCAGCACCTTGTCCATCCCAAACCCCCAACAACTCATCAGCACCTTGTCCATCCCAAACCCCCAACAACTCCTCAGCACCTTGTCCATCCCAAACCCCCAACAACTCATCAGCGCCTTGTCCACCCCAAACCCCCAACAACTCATCAGTACCTTGTCCATCCCAAACCCCCAACAACTCATCAACACCTTGTCCATCCCCAACCCCCAACAACTCATCAGCACCTTGTCCATCCCAAACCCCCAACAACTCATCAGTACCTTGTCCATCCCAAACCCCCAACAACTCATCAGTACCTTGTCCATCCCAAACCCCCAACAACTCATCAGTGCCTTGTCCATCCCAAACCCCCAACAACTCATCAGTACCTTGTCTATCCCAAACCCCCAACAACTCATCAACACCTTGTCCATCCCAAACCCCCAACAACTCATCAGTGCCTTGTCCATCCCAAACCCCCAACAACTCATCAGCACCTTGTCCATCCCAAACCCCCAACAACTCATCAGAGCCTTGTCCATCCCAAACCCCCAACAACTCATCAGCGCCTTGTCCATCCCAAACCCCAACAACTCATCAGCACCTTGTCCATCTCAAACCCCCAACAACTCATCAGCACCTTGTCTATCCCAAACCCCCAACAACTCATCAGTACCTTGTCCATCCCAAACCCCCCCAAAAACAACACATCAGTACCTTGTCCATCCCAAACCCCCAACAACTCATCAGTACCTTGTCCATCCCAAACCCCCAACAACTCATCAGCACCTTGTCCATTCCAAACCCCCAACAACTCATCAGCACCTTGTCCATCCCAAACCCCCAACAACTCATCAGCACCTTGTCCATCCCAAACCCCCAACAACTCATCAGTACCTTGTCCATCCCAAACCCCCAACAACTCATCAGTACCTTGTCCATCCCAAACCCCCAACAACTCATAAGTGCCTTGTCCATCCCAAACCCCCAACAACTCATCAGCACCTTGTCCATCCCAAACCCCCAACAACTCATCAGCACCTTGTCCATCCCAAACCCCCAACAACTCATCAGCGCCTTGTCCATCCCAAACCCCCAACAACTCATCAGCGCCTTGTCCATCCCAAACCCCCAACAACTCATCAGTACCTTGTCTATCCCAAACCCCCAACAACTCATCAACACCTTGTCCATCCCAAACCCCCAACAACTCATCAGCACCTTGTCCATCCCAAACCCCAACAACTCATCAGTACCTTGTCCATCCCAAACCCCCAACAACTCATCAGTACCTTGTCCATCCCAAACCCCCAACAACTCATCAGTGCCTTGTCCACCCCAAACCCCCAACAACTCATCAGTACCTTGTCTATCCCAAACCCCCAACAACTCATCAACACCTTGTCCATCCCAAACCCCCAACAACTCATCAGTGCCTTGTCCATCCCAAACCCCCAACAACTCATCAGCACCTTGTCCATCCCAACCCCCCAACAACTCATCAGTACCTTGTCCATCCCAAACCCCCAACAACTCATCAGTACCTTGTCCATCCCAAACCCCCAACAACTCATCAGTGCCTTGTCCACCCCAAATCCCCAACAACTCATCAGTGCCTTGTCCATCCCAAACCCCCAACAACTCATCAGCACCTTGTCCATCCCAAACCCCCAACAACTCATCAGCGCCTTGTCCATCCCAAACCCCCAACAACTCATAAGTGCCTTGTCTATCCCAAACCTCCAACAACTCATCAGTACCTTGTCTATCCCAAACCCCCAACAACTCATCAACACCTTGTCCATCCCAAACCCCCAACAACTCATCAGTGCCTTGTCCATCCCAAACCCCCAACAACTCATCAGCACCTTGTCCATCCCAAACCCCAACAACTCATCAGTGCCTTGTCTATCCCAAACCCCCAACAACTCATAAGTGCCTTGTCTATCCCAAACCCCCAACAACTCATCAGTACCTTGTCCATCCCAAACCCCCAACAACTCATCAGTGCCTTGTCCACCCCAAACCCCCAACAACTCATCAGTACCTTGTCCATCCCAAACCCCCAACAACTCATCAGTGCCTTGTCCACCCCAAACCCCCAACAACTCATCAGTACCTTGTCCATCCCAAACCCCAACAACTCATCAGTGTCTTGTCCATCCCAAACCCCAACAACTCATCAGTGTCTTGTCTATCCCAAACCCCAACAACTCATCAGTGTCTTGTCCATCCCAAACCCCCAACAACTCATCAGCGCCTTGTCCATCCCAAACCCCCAACAACTCATCAGCCACTTGTCCATCTCAAACCCCCAACAACTCATCAGCACCTTGTCCATCCCAAACCCCCAACAACTCATCAGCACCTTGTCCATCCCAAACCCCAACAACTCATCAGTGCCTTGTCCATCCCAAACCCCCAACAACTCATCAGTACCTTGTCCATCCCAAACCCCCAACAACTCATCAGCACCTTGTCTATCCCAAACCCCCAACAACTCATCAGCACCTTGTCCATCCCAAACCCCCAACAACTCATCAGTGTCTTGTCCATCCCAAACCCCCAACAACTCATCAGTACCTTGTCCATCCCAAACCCCCAACAACTCATCAGTGTCTTGTCCATCCCAAACCCCCAACAACTCATCAGTACCTTGTCTATCCCAAACCCCAACAACTCATCAGTGCCTTGTCCATCCCAAACCCCAAACAACTCATCAGTGTCTTGTCCATCCCAAACCCCCAACAACTCATCAGTACCTTGTCTATCCCAAACCCCAACAACTCATCAGCGCCTTGTCCACCCCAAACCCCCAACAACTCATCAGCACCTTGTCCATCCCAAACTCCCAACAACTCATCAGCACCTTGTCCATCCCAAACCCCCAACAACTCATCAGTGCCTTGTCCATCCCAAACCCCCAACAACTCATCAGTGCCTTCTCCATCCCAAACCCCCAACAACTCATCAGAGCCTTGTCCACCCCAAACCCCCAACAACTCATCAGTACCTTGTCCACCCCAAACCCCCAACAACTCATCAGTACCTTGTCTATCCCAAACCCCCAACAACTCATCAACACCTTGTCCATCCCAAACCCCCAACAACTCATCAGCACCTTGTCCATCCCAAACCCCTAACAACTCATCAGTACCTTGTCCATCCCAAACCCCCAACAACTCATCAGCTCCTTGTCCATCCCAAACCCCCAACAACTCATCAATACCTTGTCTATCCCAAACCCCAACAACTCATCAGTACCTTGTCCATCCCAAACTCCCAACAACTTATCAGCACCTTGTCCATCCCAAACCCCCAACAACTCATCAGCACCTTGTCCATTCCAAACCCCCAACAACTCATCAGCACCTTGTCCATCCCAAACTCCCAACAACTCATCAGCACCTTGTCCATCCCAAACCCCCAACAACTCATCAGCACCTTGTCCATCCCAAACCCCAACAACTCATCAGTACCTTGTCCATCCCAAACCCCAACAACTCATCAGCGCCTTGTCCATCCCAAACCCCAACAACTCATCAGTACCTTGTCCATCCCAAACCCCAACAACTCATCAGTACCTTGTCCGTCCCAAACTCCCAACAACTTATCAGCACCTTGTCCATCCCAAACCCCCAACAACTCATCAGTACCTTGTCCACCCCAAACCCCCAACAACTCATCAGCGCCTTGTCCATCCCAAACCCCAACAACTTATCAGCACCTTGTCCGTCCCAAACTCCCAACAACTTATCAGCACCTTGTCCATTCCAAACTCCCAACAACTCATCAGCACCTTGTCCATCCCAAACTCCCAACAACTCATCAGCACCTTGTCCATTCCAAACCCCCAACAACTCATCAGCACCTTGTCCATCCCAAACCCCCAACAACTCATCAGCGCCTTGTCCATCCCAAACCCCCAACAACTCATCAGCACCTTGTCCATCCCAAACTCCCAACAACTCATCAGCACCTTGTCCATCCCAAACCCCCAACAACTCATCAGCGCCTTGTCCATCCCAAACCCCCAACAATGCCACCTGACAAAATCCCAAATAAAGGACATGATGAATGTCAGTGAATGACGAGATGAAAAAAAATCCCTGAAACGAATTTCCAGTCACTGCAAAAAGACTACAAACTGTCCCCAAACCCTGAGATGCTACAAGACCCCAAAGGCAGATCCTGTACAGACTGAGCGCCCACAGCCTGGATATCCAATCAGAACTGCACAGAGAGAGTAAACTGTGCCAGCAATGTGACCAGGGTGTCCTGGAGGATGAGGACCACTTCCTGCTACAATGTGATCAGGGGTTCCTTGAGGATGAGGACCACTTCCTGCTACAATGTGACCAGGGGGTCCTTGAGGATGAAGACCACTTCCTGCTACAATGTGACCAGGGGGTCCTTGAGGATGAGGACCACTTCCTGCTACAATGTGACCAGGGGGTCCTGGAGGATGAGGACCACTTCCTGCTACAATGTAACCGGGGGGTCCTTTTTTTTTCAAAACTCTTTATTCCAAATTTTTCATTACATAATAATTTACATTATACATTTTTATATATATTTCTATTCCATTTTGCCCATATTTTTTTCATATTCCTCTATCCGTTGATAGCCATATTCAATTCATATTTTTTTCATACCTTCGCCCATTTCCCCTTTGTTCAAACATTATTTTTTCATAGGGTAGGACCTGGTTTACTGCTCTCACCCACTGGGTTACTGTCGGGGGATATGGCTGAATCCATTTTTCTATTATTTGTTTTCTTGCCAGGAACAATACCTCCCTTAAGAAGGTATTATTATCTCTATTATCTCTCTCTTCCCTCAATATCCCCAACAAACATAATTCCATCGTAGCTATAAAAGGTTTATTCAGGACTCTTCCTATTTTCCTAGCTACTTGTTGCCAGTATTTTCCTATTTTTTACCACAGTACCACATTACATGAAGGAAGTCTGCTCCCCCCTGCCCGCATCTAGTACATCTTGGTTCAGTCATCCTCCCCATTTTATACAATCTATTTGGAGCCAAGTATGTCTGATGTATTATATTCATCTGTATTATCCTGTTATTCATTGCAGGGGATACCTTCCAGTGAGAATTACAGGCTTCATCCCATTCATGATCGCTCATGTCTGGGATAGCCTCCTGCCATTTATCCCTTATTTTCAGTGGTTCGCCTTCTATTTTCTTCTGTAACAGGTGTGTGTAAATCTTTGCTATCAATCCCTTAGGTCCCTGTGATCTCAGGATCCCTATAAGGGGTTATTTGGATATTTTTATTTCTTCTCTTCTAAACTGTGTCTGTAGCACCTGCCTCAGCTGAAGGTATCTGTAAAACTGTTTACTCAGTAAATTATATTGTTTGCACAGGTTTTCATAGGTTAGTATTACATTTTTGTCATATAGCTGAACAAAAGTTGTTATCTTATTCTGCTTCCAAAATTTACTGTCCTCAAAGGCTTCCAGTTGTTCAAATTTTGGGTTGTTCCAAAGCGCAGTTTCTGTTGGGATTCCAACAAATCCCGTCAGTTTCTTAGCCTCTCTCCATACTGTCCTTGCCAGTTTCAAGAGGGGAATTTTTACTCCCACTCTCCTCAGGTCTTTTAATTCTAGTCCCGTCATTAAGCCATCTATTTGCATTTTGCTAAGGAGATATTCCTCTATCCTTGTTATTTTTTCCTGTCCTACCCATGATCTTAGATGTTTCAGTTGTCCTGCCAAATAGTATAAATATAAATCCGGGAGGGCCAGTCCAGCTTCTGTCTTTGGTCTTTGTAATTTATTAAATTTTAATTTACATCTTCCATAAGCCCAAATGAACCGAGTCATCTGCGAGTTTAATTTTTTAAATATATGTTTTGGTATTTTTACTGGGGAATATGCAAATACATATAAACACTTGGGTAGTATAATAGATTTTATCAGGTGAATTCTGCCTGCCATTGATATTGGTAGCTTTATCCATATTTCCAATTTTCTCTTTACATATTCTACTAGTGGAGTATATTAGCTTCCATCTCATCTTCATGTTTCAACGTTATGTTTACTCCTAAATATTTAAAGACTTCCACTATTTTTAATGGGGTCTGAGCTCTCCTTTCATTACCTGTTCCCAGAGGCATTAATGCGGATTTTTGCCAATTTATTTTTAACCCTGAGAACCTCCCGTATGTTTCTATTATTCTCATTGCTTCTGTCAGAGATGCTTGCGCATCTCCCATATACAATATAATATCGTCCGCATATAAGCCTATGTGTTCGGTTTTTTCTCCTACTTTAATCCCTTTGTATTTGTCTGATTGTCTGAATCTATTTGCCAATGCCTCAATTGCCAGAGCGAATAATTGCGGTGACATTGGGCAGCCCTGTCTTGTTCCTCTATATAGTTTTATTGTAGGGGATAATATACCGTTTATTAGTAAATTGGAGCATGGTTGTTTATAGATTATCCTCACCCATTTTCTAAATTTTCCCCAAATCCATTCCTTTCCAAGACTGTCTGCAGAAATTCCCATTCTATAGAGTCAAATGCCTTGGCTGTATCCAGCGATGCCAAGGCACTTGTTTCTGGGATAAACTCTCTCATTTGTGTCATATATTGCGTCCTTCTAATATTAATTGATGTGGATTTCCCTGGCATAAATCCAGTTTGGTCCTCCGCTATTATAGACAAGATTACCTGGTTAAGCCTATTGGCAAGCACTTTTGCCAGTACTTTATAATCTATATTTAATAGCGATATTGGCCTATACGACCCGCACTCAGTTCTATCTTTCTCTGGTTTTGGTATCAATATAACTGTAGCATCATACATGGAAACAGGCATTTCTCCCCTTTGGAACGCCTCTCCATACATTTTGGTCATAACTGGTATCATAATTTCTGCATATCGCTGGTACATTTCCAGTGGTATGCCATCTGGTCCTGGGGACTTACCCTTTCCCAGAGAAAAGATAGCTTCTCGTACTTCCTCTTCCTCTATATCCCTCTCTAACTCCTCTTTTTTGTTCCTGTGTTAATTTAAGGAAGTTCAAGTCCTTCAGGTATTCCTCTATCTCTTCTCGTGTACATGTCAATGTTGATGTATACATATTAATATAATATTTTTGGAATGTCTCAAGTATCACATCTAATGTGTTTACCGTCTCTCCTTTTTCGTTTTTAACCTCTGATATTGCTAGTGATGGGGTTTGTCGTTTTATCATAAAATTCAGCATCTTATTAAATTGTTGTCCTTGTTCAAAGTTTTTTTGTGCATGTTGGAGTTTCTTACGCTTTGCGTTAATTATTAGTTGGTTCTTATATTGCCTTGATGAGGCTGCCCATCTTATTTGGTTTATATTTGAGGGGTCCCCTATAAACCTATTTTCTGCCTGTGCACAGAGTTGTTCCAATTCCTCCTCTTCCTGTCTATTAGTGCGTTTAATGTATGATATTGTTGATCTTGTTATCCCCCTCAAATATGCCTTAAATGTATCCCAGAGTACTCCATCTATTTTCCTGTTGCCATGTACTTCCAGGAACATTCCCATTTGCTCTGGAATTCTATCATTTAATCCTATCTGGGTTAACCATTGAGCCTGTATCCTATAACCCGGTTTTATTCTTTTGGGGCCTATTTTTAGCTCAAAGGTTAATCCAGAATGGTCAGACACCCCTCTTGTCATGTACGCCACAGACTGAACCATTGGCAGGATCTTTTCATTCCCCATTGCCATATCTATTCTAGACATGCGTCCTCTCCCTGGCGCATGCCATGAGTAAGCCCGGTCCCAGGGTTTCTTATCCTCCACAGGTCAGCCCCTCCTACTTCATTCATAAATTTCTCCAACACCTTCGGCCCTTCCCCTCCTTTATGCTTACTTCTTCCGAACCTATCTAATTTTGGGTCTAAGCACATATTGAAATCTCCCATACATACGACATGTGCCTCTGGATATTCTGACATAAATATTACTGCCTCTTTCAGTACTCGCATTGTAGCTGGGGGGGGTTATAAATCCCCATAATTACAACAGGCATTGCATGCACCAGTGCAAAGACAAAGACATATCTTCCATCGGGATCTCTTTTTTCTCTAATACACTCCCATGTTACCCCCCGATGAACCAAAAGAGAGACCCCTCTTGAATATGTAGTATGACATGAGTGGCTTGACCATTGTATCCAAGGTTTTTCTAGGTACTTCAATCTTTCTTTAGTCATATGTGTTTCTTGGATACAAATGATCTTTGCCTGCACCTTGTTAATTTCTGAAAAAACCTGTGTTCGTTTTAATTGCGTTCCCATACCTCTCACATTCCATGACAAAAATGTGTGTTGATTACTCATGTCTAATGTATTTTATTTTAGCCATTATTCCCCCGAAAAAAAAAAAGGAGAGGAAAAATAAATCGTATGTCTCTTTTTCCTTTCTGTGACCATTCTCTTTTCTACCACTCTCCTCTCATTCATCCCTTCCATTCCATTCATCCATACCATTTTTTTTAGGGCATTACCGACATATTGCATTTTTGCTGTTATATAGGTAATTAATTTCGATTTCAGCCTGTTTGCACCTACCCTTTTCCCGCTTAGTCCTAAATATAAGGGGCGAGGGGGGAGCCGCCCGGGGGGGGGGGGGGGGAGAGGGCATCCCCTCCTTTCACCCTCTCCCTCCCCTTCACATTTAAGGAAAAAGAAAAAAAAAAAAAAAAAAAAAAAGGGAAAAAAAAAAAAAGTAAAAAAAAACCCACAAAAAACCCCAACAACACACAGCAACAAACGAAAAAAAAAAAAAAAAAAAAAAAAAATAATAAATGGATATATTTTTCCTGTTCTCTCCCTTCCCCCACCTCCCTCCCTCCACCTCCCTCCCTCCACCTCCCTTGTGCACAACTCTATTTTGTTATCTGTTCATTCCCCATCCCTCCCCCCTTCCCCCGTTTATCTGCATTTATAGTGTTTATAATGTGACTCTTGGCCTTACTTAAGCCTTCCTTAATATTGTGTCTTAAAAAAAAAAAAAAAAAAAAAAAAAACAAAGGAAAGGGAAAAGGTGAAGGGGAAAACTTCCTCTCCCTCTTCCTTCTCCTCCCTTTATAACTAGTGCCTATTTTAATGTGTTTCACGGTGCGTCTAATTTCCTTTTTACTATTTATACACACGCCATCACCCACCATTTGCCTTGCCCCCCCCCTCCTCCCCATCCCTCCCGTTCCCCTATCAAATGGACACACAGATACATTTTTACGTTTTACCTTTTCCCATTTCTCCCCTCAAGAGAGAAAAAAAAAAAAATAGAGAAAGGAAGAAAAAGAAAAAAAAAAGAAGAGAAAAGAAAAAAAAAAAAAAAAAAAAAAAAAAAAGCAAACACATCAGGGAAAAAAAAAGAGAAACCAAACCAGTAAATTATTAAAACTTCATCCCTTAACCTAGGGAAGAAGAAAAAAAAAAAAAAAAAAAAAAAAAAAAAAGAAAATAAAAACAAATAAAAGTAGGGAGAGTGTCCCCTCTCATCTTCCCCCCCCCCACCCATCACCCCTAAAGTGCATAGCCAACATTTTTTCTTGGTGTCTCATACTATTTTCAGGGCTTCTCTGTTTCTCCTATCCGCGGCATAGGCCTGGTTGATTCCCACCCCCCGTCTTTAGCTTGTTCAGGTGTACTGAAAAACAAAGTCTTTCCCCTCCCTTCACTCTCAATCGATGCTGGGTAATGCCATAGAAATATTTCAATTTCCTGCCTCTCTCAATTTTTAGTTTTATTTCATAAAAATGTTGCCCGTTGTTTTTGCAGCTCCAGAGAAAAAATCTGGAAATATTGATATTTGCTGTGTTCATCGCGAATACTCTCCTTTTTGTCTTGCTTTGCTGAATTGTGTCTCTGTCTCTGCAATGTAGTAATCGTGCCAGCAGGGGTTCTAGGGGGAAACCCTGGTTTAGGTGTTTGCTGCCGTGGGACCCTATGCGCTTCTCTCCACTGCATATGCTGCTGATACTCCATATTGGGAATACAATTTTTCACGCCATTTTTCTATAAAGTCCCAGGGTTTAAAACCCCTTTTGCCCTTTTTTGGTAAACCGATTTATCTTAGTTATTGCGGGCATACTTCCAAAATCATCGATTTTTGTCCCAGAGTAATCTGTTTTTTAAATTGAAGCTATCTTTTTGGGGATGGGGTGGA
>CM053029.1:716186-1040024 GCA_028564925.1 Lithobates sylvaticus
ACGTGCTCAAATTTTCCTTTTAAACAATTTAACACACGCCTCACCCACCATTTGCCCCCCCCCTCCTCCCCATCCCTCCCGTTCCCCTATCAAATGGACACACAAATACATTTTTACGTTTTACCTTTTCCCATTTCTCCCCTCAAGAGAAAAAAAAAAATGAGAAGGAAAGAAAAAGGAAAAAAAAAGAAGAAAAAAAAATAAAAAAAAAAAAAAAAAAAAAAAAAAAAAACAAAAAAAAAAAGAGAAACCAAACCAGTAAATTATTAAAACTTCATCCCTTAACCTAAGGGAAGAGAAAAAAAAAATAAAAAAATAAAAAAAATAAAAACAAAAATAAAAACAAATATAAAAGTAGGGAGAGTGTCCTCTCATCCCCCCCCCCCCCGCCCCCCTCCCCCAAAGTCCCAACATTCTTGGTGTCTCATATCTTTTCAGGGCTTCTCTGTTTCTCCTATCGAGGCATAGGCCTGGTTGTTCCCAGCCAGTCTTTAGCTTGTTCAGGTGTACTGAAAAACAAAGTCTTTCCCCCTTCCTCCACTCTCAATCGTGCTGGGTATGCCATAGAATATTCAATTCCTGCCTCTCTCATTTTTTGTTTTATTTCATAAAATTGTTGCCCGTTGTTTTTGCAGCTCCAGAGAAAAATCTGGAAATATTGATATTTTGCTGTTTTCATAGCGAATCTCTCCTTTTTTGTCTTGCTTTCCGCAGAATTGTGTCTCTGTCTCTGCAATTTAGTAATCGTGCCAGCAGGGGTCTAGGGGGAAACCCTGGTTTAGGTGTTGCTGCCGGGACCCTATGCGCTCTCTCCACTGCATATGCTGCTGATACCTCCATATCTGGGAATACATTTTTCAGCCATTTTTCTATAAAGTCACCAGGATTAAACCCTTCTGCCTTTTCTGGTAAACCGATTATTCTTAGGTTATTGCGGCGCATACGGTTCTCAAAATCATCAGATTTTTGATGCCACAGAGTAATCTGTTTTTCTATTGAAGCTATCTTTTTGGGCATAGGGGTGACAGTATCTTCCAATAAAGCAGTCCTATTTTCCATTTCCATCATTCTCTCTCTTATGTTCTGCATATCATGCTTAATCAGTCCTATATCATTTATAATCTCATCCATTTTACCTGTTAGGGCTGCATTACTCGATTGGATGGCCTCCATTATCTGGGAGTTCATCTGTTCCAGGGTCAGTTTGGAGTGTTTCTCCTGTTTTTCTGCAGCTTTTCCGGTCTGCGGCATGGGCGTGTTGAGCTTCTGGATATCCAGCGCTGATGGTCCACCACTCCGTGTCTGTGGGGGGCTACGCCCGCCGTCTTGCTTATCCGTTCGAGCAAATTCTTTAAGACGATCGGCCGCCGACTGCTTACTATTACTCATCGCTCCGGGCGATCGTTTTCGCGGGTTTCAAGTCTCGTTAGCAGAGGTCAGTCAGGATTCCATGGAAGACTCGGGCACCACTAAGCGATCGTTTTTGCGGGCTTAGGGTCTCGGTAGCAGAGATTATTCAGGATTCTTTCGGAGACTCAGGCTGATCTCAAACCTCCCGCTGTTCACATCCGAACGCCGCGTCCGACCGTCACATCCGGTCGCGTCGGCGGAAGCGGAAGTCAGGCCCCCAACCGGGGGGTCCTTGAGGATGAGGACCACTTCCTGCTACAATGTGACCGGGGGGTCCTTGAGGATGAGGACCACTTCCTGCTACAATGTGACCAGGGGGTCCTGGAGGATGAGGACCACTTCCTGCTACAATGTGACCAGGGGGTCCTGGAGGATGAGGACCACTTCCTGCTACAATGTGACCAGGGGGTCCTGGAGGATGAGGACCACTTCCTGCTACAATGGGTCCGGAGGATGAGGACCACTTCCTGCTACAATGTGACCGGGGGGTCCTTGAGGATGAGGACCACTTCCTGCTACAATGTGACCGGGGGGTCCTGGAGGATGAGGACCACTTCCTGCTACAATGTGACCAGGGGGTCCTGGAGGATGAGGACCACTTCCTGCTACAATGTGACTGGAGGGTCCTGGAGGATGAGGACCACTTCCTGCTACAATGTGACCGGGGGGTCCTTGAGGATGAGGACCACTTCCTGCTACAATGTGACCAGGGGGTCCTGGAGGATGAGGACCACTTCCTGCTACAATGAGATCAGGGGGTCCTGGAGGATGAGGACCACTTCCTGCTACAATGAGATCAGGGGGTCCTGGGGGCTGATCTGTACAAAACCATCACAGAGCTGGGAAGTGACGTGATTGTTATTTACAGAAAAAGAAACGCGACTTTATTATCACTTCAACTGGAAAATGGAACGGCTTTCAGTGTTTTCTATGGATAACTTTATGTACCGCAGTCAGACACATGGAGAATATCTAATGCATCATCTTTTACATTCTACCATTGGGCATTATATTGTAACACCCACCAATTTATTCTCCAGGGTCTCTCTACAAATATCACACAACATAAAACATTGGAACACCCACCAATTTATTCTCCAGGGTCTCTACAAATATCACACAACATAAAACATTGGAACACCCACCAATTTATTCTCCAGGGTCTCTCTACAAATATCACACAACATAAAACATTGGAACACCCACCAATTTATTCTCCAGGGTCTCTCTACAAATATCACACAACATAAAACATTGGAACACCCACCAATTTATTCTCCAGGGTCTCTCTACAAATATCACACAACATAAAACATTGGAACACCCACCAATTTATTCTCCAGGGTCTCTCTACAAATATCACACAACATAAAACATTGGAACACCCACCAATTTATTCTCCAGGGTCTCTCTACAAATATCACACAACATAAACATTGGAACACCCACCAATTTATTCTCCAGGGTCCATTGGGTCTCTCTCTACAAATATCACACAACATGAAAAACATTGGAACAACACCACCAATTTATTCTCCAGGGTCTCTACAAATATCACACTAAAAATTGGAACACCCACCATTTATTCTCCAGGGTCTCTCTACAAATATCACACAACATAAACATTGGAACACCCACCAATTTATTCTCCAGGGTCTCTACAAATATCACACAACATAAAACATTGGAACACCCACCAATTTATTCTCCAGGGTCTCTACAAATATCACACAACATAAAACATTGGAACACCCACCAATTTATTCTCCAGGGTCTCTCTGTACAAATATCACACAACATAAACATTGGAACACCCACCAATTTATTCTCCAGGGTCTCTACAAATATCACACAACATAAAACATTGGAACACCCACCAATTTATTCTCCAGGGTCTCTCTACAAATATCACACAACATAAAACATTGGAACACCCACCAATTTATTCTCCAGGGTCTCTCTGTACAAATATCACACAACATAAACATTGGAACACCCACCAATTTATTCTCCAGGGTCTCTGCTTTCAGACAATATCTCATGTTTGTCGGTTCTCTCTCTCCCTATCCAACCCCCCCAACCTTAACCTCCCCCACAAAAGTATCTTTATCCTTCCACTCAAAGGAAGAAGGGAAGGAGGGAGCGGAGGAGAGGAGAGAAAGGAAGAAGGGAAGGAGGGAGCGGAGGAGAGGAGAGAAAGGAAGAAGGGAAGGAGGGAGTGGAGGAGAGGAGAGGGAAGGAGAGAAAGGAAGAAGGGAAGGAGGGAGCGGAGGAGAGGAGAGGGAAGGAGAGAAAGGAAGAAGGGAGCGGAGGAGAGGAGAGGGAAGGAGGGAGCGGAGGAGAGGAGAGAAAGGGAAGGGAAAGAGGGAGCGGAGGAGAGAGGAGAGAAAGGAAGAAGGAAGAAAGGAAGAAGGAGAGGAGAGGAGAGAAAGGAAAAAGGGAAGGAGGGAGAGGAGAGGAGGGAGGAAGGGAGCGGGAGAGAGAGGGGAGGAGAGGAGAGAGAAAAGGGAGAGAGCAGAGGAGAGAAAGGAAGAGGAGGGAAGGGAGAGAGAGGGCGGAGGAGAGGAGAGGGAAGGAGAGAGAAAGGAAGAAGAAGGAAGGAGAGGAGAGCGGAGGAGAGGAGAGCAGAGGAGAGAAGAGAGGGGAAGGGAGGGAGTGGAGGAGAGGAGAGGGAAGGAGAGAAAGGAAGAAAGGGAAGGGAGAGGGGAGGGCGGAGGGAGAGGAGAGGAGAGAAAGGAAGAAGGGAAGGAGGGAGGAGAGGAAGAAGGGAAGGAGGGAGCGGAGGAGAGGGAGGGGAAGGAAGAAGGAAGGAGGGAGAAAAGGGAGAGAGAGAAGGGAAGGAGAGAAAGGAAGAAGGGAAGGAGGGAGCGGAGGAGAGGGTAGGAGAGAAAGGAAGAAGGGAAGGAGGGAGCTGAGTCGGAGGAGAGAAAGGAGGAGAGATAAGAGGAGAGAAGAAAGGAAGGAGGGAGTGGTGGAGAGATGGGGTTCTCATGGGTTGTTTGGAGTGTTGGAAAGTCTCTCCAACACGAGATAAGCTGAGGTGGGTACAGTAGAAGTTTAAAGAAGAGAAGTGTTCCTGAAGCCCAAACAAAAATTCCTCCTTTATATTAAACAACTACAAATTTATAAACTATCAGAACCAAGTCTACCCACCAATACCTCCAACCCACCCGCATCCTTTGTTTTCACCACTCCCAACAATCCATCAGCACCTCATCCATCCAAAACTCTCAGCAACCCATCAATGCCCCAATCCATCCAACACTCCCATCAACCCATCAATGCCCCATCCACCCAACACTCCCAACAACCCATCAATGTCCCATCCATCCAACACTCCCAACAACCCATCAATGTCCCATCCATCCAACACTCCCAACAACCCATCAATGTCCCATCCATCCAACACTACCAACAACCCATCAATGTCCCATCCATCCAACACTCCCAACAACCCATCAATGTCCCATCCATCCAACACTCCCAACAACCCATCAATGTCCCATCCATCCAACACTACCAACAACCCATCAATGTCCCATCCATCCAACACTCCCAACAACCCATCAATGTCCCATCCATCCAACACTACCAACACCCCATCAATGTCCCATCCATCCAACACTACCAACAACCCATCAATGTCCCATCCATCCAACACTACCAACAACCCATCAATGTCCCATCCATCCAACACTACCAACAACCCATCAATGTCCCATCCATCCAACACTTCCAACAACCCATCAATGTCCCATCCATCCAACACTCCCAACAACCCATCAATGTCCCATCCCCACTCCCAACAACCCATCAATGTCCCATCCATCCAACACTCCCAACAACCCATCAATGTCCCATCCATCCAACACTCCCATCAACCCATCAATGCCCCATCCATCAAACACTCCCAACAACCACAATGCCCCCCACCCAACCCAACAACCCAACAACCCATCCATCACAACAACCATCCAACCCTCCATCCAACAACCCATCAATGTCCCATCCATCCAACACTCCCAACAACCCATCAATGTCCCATCCATCCAACACTCCCAACAACCCATCAATGTCCCATCCATCACTCCAACAACCCATCAATGTCCCATCCATACAACACTACCAACAACCCATCATTGTCCCATCCATCCAACACTCCCATCCATCCATCCAACCTCCCATCCATCCCATCCATACCAACAACCCATCAATGTCCCATCCATCCAACACTACCAACAACCCATCAATGTCCCATCCATCCAACACAACTACCAACAACCCATCAATGTCCCATCCATCCAACACTACCAACAACCCATCAATGTCCCATCCATCCAACACTCCAACAACCCATCAATGTCCCATCCATCCAACACTCCCAACAACCCATCAATGTCCCATCCATCCAACACTCCCAACAACCCATCAATGTCCCATCCATCCAACACTCCCAACAACCCATCAATGTCCCATCCATCCAACACTACCAACAACCCATCAATGTCCCATCCATCCAACACTACCAACAACCCATCAATGTCCCATCCATCCAACACTACCAACAACCCATCAATGTCCCATCCATCCAACACTACCAACAACCCATCAATGTCCCATCCATCCAACACTCCCAACAACCCATCAATGTCCCATCCATCCAACACTACCAACAACCCATCAATGTCCCATCCATCCAACACTACCAACAACCCATCAATGTCCCATCCATCCAACAAACCATCCAACAACCCATCAATGTCCCATCCATCCAACACTCCCAACAACCCATCAATGTCCCATCCATCCAACACTACCAACAACCCATCAATGTCCCATCCATCCAACACTCCAACAACCCCCCATCAATGTCCCATCCATCCAACACTCCCAACAACCATCAATGTCCCATCCATCCAACACTACCAACAACCCATCAATGTCCCATCCATCCAACACTCCAACAACCATCAATGTCCCATCCATCCAACACTACCCAACCCATCAATGTCCCATCCATCCAACACTACCAACAACCCATCAATGTCCCATCCATCCAACACTCCCAACAACCATCAATGTCCCATCCATCCCACACTACCAACAACCCATCAATGCCCCATCCATCCAACACTCCCAACAACCCATCAAATGCCACATCCATCCAACACTCCCAACAACCCATCAATGTCCCATCCATCCAACACTACCAACAACCCATCAATGTCCCATCCATCCAACACTACCAACAACCCATCAATGCCCCATCCATCCAACACTCCCAACAACCCATCAATGTCCCATCCATCCAACACTACCAACAACCCATCAATGTCCCATCCATCCAACACTACCAACAACCCATCAATGCCCCATCCATCCAACACTCCCAACAACCCATCAATGTCCCATCCATCCAACACTCCCAACAACCCATCAATGTCCCATCCATCCAACACTACCAACAACCCATCAATGTCCCATCCATCCAACACTCCCAACAACCCATCAATGTCCCATCCATCCAACACTACCAACAACCCATCAATGTCCCATCCATCCAACACTACCAACAACCCATCAATGTCCCATCCATCCAACACTACCAACAACCCAATGTTTTCCCACCCCAACACTATGTCCCCCAACCCCCATCCATCCAACACAACCCATCCATCACTACACACTACCCAAAACCCATCAGCACCCTATTTATCCAACTCTCCCTCCAACCCATCCAACACCCATCCATCCAACACCTTCAACAATGCATTTGCAACCAGTTCCTCCAACACTCCCAGTCAATCCATCAACGCCCATCATCCAACTACCAACTCCCAATAACGTTTCAATACCCTGTCCATTCACACTCTCCAACAACCCATGCCCCATCCATCGACACTCCCAAAACCCATAGGAATACCTGTACATCAGACTGAGCACACACAGCCTGGACATTTAATTAGAGTGGCACAGAAAATACTACACTCCTGGAAAATGTAGATGGTGTTAGCGGGGTGAACAGGGGGCCATGGAGGATGATCCCACGAGGGACACTTCCAGAGACTCCCCGCTCTCATTCCAAACTTCACCTCTATAGAGGAGAAAAGGAAACTCCACATTCTACTGAGAGAAGAGGAGCCAACAGTGAAAACATCTGCGCAATACATTACAGCATCCACTGCCTGGACCCCTACCCCTGATAATGTCCCCCGGACTCCCCTCCTATTCCCTTTATATTATCTCATTATTCCTTACCCCTGAAAATGTCCCCGGACTCCCCTTCTATCCCCTTTATATTATCCCTTACCCCTGATAATGTCCCGGACTCCCCTCCTATTCCCTTTATATTATCCCTAACCCTGATAATGTCCCCGGACTCCCCTCCTATTCCCTTTATATTATCTCATTATTCCCTACCCCCGATAATGTCCCCAGACTCCCCTTCTATCCCCTTTATATTATCTCATTATTCCTTACCCCTGATAATGTCCCCGGACTCCTCTTCTATCCCCTTTATATTATCTCATTATTCCTTACCCTGATAATGTCCCCGGACTCCCCTCCTATCCCCTTTATATTATCCCTTACCCTCATAATGTCCCGGACTCCCCTCCTATCCCTTTATATTATCCCTAACCCTCATAATGTCCCGGACTCCCTCTATCCCCTTTATATTATCCCTAACCCATAATGTCCGGACTCCCCTCCTATCCCCTTTATATTATCCCTAACCCCTGATAATGTCCCCGGACTCCCCTCCTATTCCCTTTATATTATCTCATTATTCCTTACCCCCGATAATGTCCCCGGACTCCCCTTCTATGCCCCTTTATATTATCTCATTATTCTTTACCCGGATAATGTCCCCGGACTCCCCTTCTATCCCCTTTATATATACTCATTATTCCTTACCCCCGAATAATGTCCCCGGACTCCCCTTCTATCCCCTTATATATACCTCATTATTCCTTACCCCTGATAATGTCCCCGGACTCCCCTTCTATCCCCTTTATATTATCTCATTATTCCTTTACCCCAGATAATGTCCCCGGACTCCCCTACTATCCCCTTTAATATTATCCCTTAACCCCGATAATGTCCCCGGACTCCCCTTCTATCCCCTTTATATTATCCCTAACCCCATAATGTCTCCCGGACTCCCCTCCTATTCCCTTTATATTATCTCATATTCCTTACACCCTGAAATGTCCCCAACTTCCCCTTCTATGCCCCCATATATCTCAATTCCTTACCCCTGAACCCATGACCCCGACTCCCCTTCTATCCCCAACATTATCCCAACACCCGATCAATGTCCCGATCCATCCAACCTCCCATCCCCATCAATGTCCCTAATCCCTCATAATGTCCAACACTCCCCTCAATGTCCATCCATCTTTATATTATCCCAACCCCATCAATGTCCCCAACACTCCCCAACTATCCCCTTTATATGTATCCCTACTCCCTCATAATGTCCCAGGATCAATGTCCCATCCATCCAACACTCCCAACAACCCATCAATGCCCCATCCATCCAACACTCCCAACAACCCATGAATGCCCCATCCATCCAACACTCCCAACAACCCATCAATGTCCCATCCATCCAACACTACCAACAACCCATCAATGCCCCATCCATCCAACACTCCCAACAACCCATCAATGCCCCATCCATCCAACACTCCCAACAACCCATCAATGTCCCATCCATCCAACACTACCAACAACCCATCAATGCCCCATCCATCCAACACTCCCAACAACCCATGAATGCCCCATCCATCCAACACTCCCAACAACCCATGAATGCCCCATCCATCCAACACTCCCAACAACCCATCAATGTCCCATCCATCCAACACTACCAATAACCCATCAATGCCCCATCCATCCAACACTACCAACAACCCATCAATGTCCCATCCATCCAACACTACCAAAAACCCATCAATGCCCCATCCATCCAACACTACCAACAACCCATCAATGTCCCATCCATCCAACACTCCCAACAACCCATCAATGTCCCATCCATCCAACACTACCAACAACCCATCAATGCCCCATCCATCCAACACTCCCAACAACCCATCAATGCCCCATCCATCCAACACTCCCAACAACCCATGAATGCCCCATCCATCCAACACTCTCAACAACCCATCAATGTCCCATCCATCCAACACTACCAACAACCCATCAATGTCCCATCCATCCAACACTACCAACAACCCATCAATGCCCCATCCATCCAACACTACCAACAACCCATCAATGCCCCATCCATCCAACACTACCAACAACCCATCAATGCCCCATCCATCCAACACTACCAACAACCCATGAGCACCCCATCCATCTAACACTACCAAAAACCCATCAGCACCCCATTTATCCAACTCTCCCAACAACCCATCAACACCCCATCCATCCAACACCTTCAACAATGCATTTGCAACCAGTTCACCCAATACTCCCAGTAATCCATCAACGCCCATCTATCCAAAACTCCCAATAACGTTTCAATACCCTGTCCATTCAACACTCTCCAACACCACCAACGACAGAAAAAAATAGAACCTGTACAGACTGAGCACACACAGCCTGGAAATTTAATTGGAGTGGCACAGAAAATACTACACTCCTGGAAAATGTAGATGTGTTAGCGGGGTGAACAGGGGGCCATGGAGGATGAGCCCACTAGGGACACTTCCAGAGACTCCCCGCTCTCATTCCAAACTTCACCTCTATATAGGAGAAAAGGAAACTCCACATTCTACTGGGAGAAGAGGAGCCAACAGTGAAAACATCTGCGCAATACATTACACCATCCACTGCCTGGACCCCTACCCCTGATAATGTCCCCGGACTTCCCTCCTATTCCCTTTATATTATCTCATTATTCCTTACCCCTGATAATGTCCCCGGACTCCCCTTCTATCCCCTTTATATTATCCCTTACCCCTGATAATGTCCCGGACTCCCCTCCTATCCCCTTTATATTATCCCTAAACCCTGATAATGTCCCCGGACTCCCCTCCTATTCCCTTTATATTATCTCATTATTCCTTACCCCTGATAATGTCCCCGGACTCCCCTTCTATCCCCTTTATATTATCCCTAACCCTGATAATGTCCCCGGACTCCCCTCCTATTCCCTTTATATTATCTCATTATTCCTTACCCCTGATAATGTCCCCGGACTCCCCTTCTATCCCCTTTATATTATCTCATTATTCCTTACCCCAGATAATGTCCCCGGACTCCCCTTCTATCCCCTTTATATTATCCCTTAACCCCGATAATGTCCCCGGACTCCCCTTCTATCCCCTTTATATTATCCCTTAACCCTGATAATGTCCCCGGACTCCCCATCTATCCCCTTTATATTATCCCTAACCCCTGATAATGTCCCCGGACTCCCCTCCTATTCCCTTTATATTATCTCATTATTCCTTACCCCTGATAATGTCCCCGGACTCCCCTTCTATCCCCTTTATATTATCTCATTATTCCTTACCCCAGATAATGTCCCCGGACTCCCCTTCTATCCCCTTTATATTATCCCTTAACCCCGATAATGTCCCCGGACTCCCCTTCTATCCCCTTTATATTATCCCTAACCCTCATAATGTCCCCCGGACTCCCCTCCTATTCCCTTTATATTATCTCATTATTCCTTACCCCCGATAATGTCCCCGGACTCCCCTTCTATCCCCTTTATATTATCTCATTATTCCTTACCCCTGATAATGTCCCCGGACTCCCCTCCTATCCCCTTTATATTATCCCTAACCCTCATAATGTCCCCCGGACTCCCCTCCTATTCCCTTTATATTATCTCATTATTCCTTACCCCCGATAATGTCCCCGGACTCCCCTTCTATCCCCTTTATATTATCCCTAACCCTCATAATGTCCCCGGACTCCCCTTCTATCCCCTTTATATTATCCCTAACCCTCATAATGTCCCCCGGACTCCCCTCCTATTCCCTTTATATTATCTCATTATTCCTTACCCCCGATAATGTCCCCGGACTCCCCTTCTATCCCCTTTATATTATCTCATTATTCCTTACCCCTGATAATGTCCCCGGACTCCCCTTCTATCCCCTTTATATTATCCCTAACCCTCATAATGTCCCCGGACTCCCCTCCTATCCCCTTTATATTATCCCTTACCCCTGATAATGTCCCGGACTCCCCTTCTATCCCCTTTATATTATCTCATTATTCCTTACCCCCGATAATGTCCCCACACTCCCCTCCCATCCCCTTTATATTATCCCTTAACCCCGATAATGTCCCGGACTCCCCTTCTATCCCCTTTATATTATCCCTAACCCTCATAATGTCCCCCGGACTCCCCTCCTATCCCCTTTATATTATCTCATTATTCCTTACCCCCGATAATGTCCCCGGACTCCCCTTCTATCCCCTTTATATTATCTCATTATTCCTTACCCCTGATAATGTCCCCGGACTCCCCTCCTATCCCCTTTATATTATCCCTTACCCCCGATAATGTCCCCGGACTCCCCTCCTATTCCCTTTATATATCATTATTCCTTAACCCCGATAATGTCCCCGGACTCCCCTTCTATCCCCTTTATATTATCCCTTACCCTCGATAATGTCCCCGGACTCCCCTTCTATCCCCTTTATATTATCCCTTACCCTCGATAATGTCCCCGGACTCCCCTCCTATCCCTTTATATTATCACATTATTCCTTACCCCCGATAATGTCCCCGGACTCCCCTTCTATCCCCTTTATAGTATCTCATTATTCCTTACCCCTGATAATGTCCCCGGACTCCCCTTCTATCCCCTTTATATTATCTCATTATTCCTTACCCCCGATAATGTCCCCACACTCCCCTCCTATCCCCTTTATATTATCCCTTACCCCCGATAATGTCCCCGGACTTCCCTCCCATCCCCTTTATATTACCCCTTACCCCCGATAATGTCCCAGGACTCCCCTCCTATTCCCTTTATATAATCTCATTATTCCTTACCCCTGATAATGTCCCCAGACTCCCCTCCTATTCCCTTTATATAATCTCATTATTCCTTACCCCCGATAATATCCCTGGACTCCCCTTCTATCCCCTTTATATTATCCCTTACACCCGATAATGTCCCTGGACTCCCCTTCTATCCCCTTTATATTATCCCTTACCCCCGATAATGTCCCCGGACTCCCCTCCCTTCCCCCTTATATTATCCCTTACCCCTATAATGTCCCTGGACTCCCCTCCCATCCCCTTTATATTATCCCTTACCCCCGATAATGTCCCCACACTCCCCTCCCATCCTTTTTATATTATCCCTTAACCCCGATAATGTCCCCGGACTCCCCTCCCATCCTTTCTATATTACCCCTTACCCCCGATAATGTCCCCAGACTCCCCTCCTATTCCCTTTATATAATCTCATTATTCCTTACCCCCGATTATATCCCTGGACTCCCCTTCTATCCCCTTTATATTACCACTTACCCCCGATAATGTCCCTGGACTCCCCTTCTATCCCCTTTATATTATCCCTTAACCCCCCATAATGTCCCCGGACTCCCCTCCCATCCCCTTTATATTATCCCTTACCCCCGATAATGTCCCCGAACTCCCATCCCCTTTATATTATCCCTTACCCCCGATAATGTCCCCGGGCTCCCCTCCCATCCCCTTTATATTACCACTTAACCCTGATAATGTCCCCGGACTCCCCTCCCCTCCCCTTTATATTACCCCTTATCCCCAATAATGTCCCGATAATGGGACTCCCCTCCCATCCCCTTTATATTATTCCCTTTTTACCCCCAATAATGTCCCCGACTCCCCTCCCATCCCCTTTATATTATCCCTTACCCCTATAATGTCCCCGGACTCCCCTCCCATCCCCTTTATATTATCCTTACCCCCGATAATGTCCCCGGACTCCCCATCCCTTTATATTATCCCTACCCCATCCCCTTTATATTATCCCTCCTTACCCCGATAATGTCCCTGGACTCCCCTCCCCTCCCCCATCCCATCCCCCTTTATATTACCCTTACCCCTGATAATGTCCCCGGACTCTATATTTCCTATTTTTATTTATCCCTCCATCCCTTTAGTCTTTTTTACCCCTTAAAACCCCAATAATGTCCCCGGGACTCCCCTCCCATCCCCTTTATATTATCCCTTACCCTTATCCCCGACTCTCTTTCCCCCTGGTTTCTTTTTCCCCTCTCCATCCCCCTTTTTTTATCTTCTCTATACCTTCTTACTTAATCTGTTTACTGTCTTTTACTTATCTGACTCGTGACTCTTCTGCTCCTCTTTTAGACTTTCTCCCCCCCATTAATGTCCCCGGACTTCAACTACTATCTTACTTTTCTCTTTTAACTTTCTTTACTTGACTATTCTCTTACTTTTTATTTCTGCTCTTTCATTATGTTGTAATTCTCTTTACTTTTTTTTCGGGGATTTTACTACTTTTGCATTTTTTTTTTCTTCTCTTTTTTTTTTCTTTTGTTTGTTTATTATTTACCATCTTCTTTTCTCTACTACTTTGAGGTACCATTTCTACATTCCTCTCTTTTGTCCTTATCTTTCTCTACTCTTCTATCTTTCTCTTCTTTACTTTCACTTTACTATTACTCCCATCCCTTTATTATTATCCCTACTACCCCATTTAATCCTATACTTTCAATCTTAACTGGTACTGAATATTATATTTCTACTTATCTTCTTTATACCCATCGAGTCTATTCTATCTTACATCTTTAACTCTATGAAATTGGCCCGGATTTTTTCCTTCTCAATTTTTTTATTTCCCATCCCCATTAATTCCCCTTATCTTATTCCATTAAGTTTTCTTTACTCTCTCTCTCTTTTTCGTTCTGATTATCTCCATCTACCTCACTTTATAATTTCAAGTATCGGACCAAATTCTAATTTTTATTTATATACTTATATTATGAATTCTTCTTTACTGTCCCCCTTACTTTCCCGGACTTACTTTTCTTTTCTAATACACAATATAAAAATCTACTAATTTAAATCTTAGCTTTTCTGACTTTCTTTCTTAATCTCCAAAATCTAACTTAATTATCCCTGACATTCCTTTATTGGACTTATATTTTCGACTTTCTCTTTACTTCTCACTTTTTTTTTTCCCTTATTTCTACTTCTCCTTCTTTTTTTCTTCTCTCTATCTTATTCCGTTTTTGGACTTCATAATATTGTTCTATTAATTTACCCGGACTTCTTTACTTTCTTGACTCTCTTTAATATCTAATTACCTGACTTTTTAATTAAAACCCTTCCTCCTCATTAAGTCCTCATTATATTTCTTTTCTTTCTCATTCTCTTATCAATTTTTTTTTTCCTTTTTTTGTCTAACTTCTTATGACCATTATTCCTGTACAATGTTCTTTATTTACTCTTCCTTACTCTTCTTTCTATGTCCCCGGACTCCTTACATATCTTCTTCTTTTTCTATAACTATTCTTTACTTTAATATTCATTGACTTCTTTTCTCACTTCTCGTCTGGTTTCTTTTTGACTTAACTTCTTTCTAATCTCTTTACCTTTCCATTTAAATTAATTGGTTTCTTGACTTCCTCCTTTTTTTACTTCTCTTATCTGTTTAATTTTTTTCCAACTAAATTTTCCCCCCTTTCTGACTTTCTAACTTTATCTTTGTATCCACTACTTCCACTTTTTCTCTTATCCTTATCCCCTTTATATTATTACTCTCCTTATCTTTTTTTTATTCCAGGACGTCTTTAACTTAACTTCCCTTTTGTTCCCGACTTTCTATATCCTCTTTTATTGATTATCCTTTCCTTTATATTTGCTTTTTACTTCTTCTCTACTTTTTCTTCTTTTTTTTAACCTTACTATTATATTCTTTGTTGACTCTTTTTCTCTTTTTGACTTATTTTATACTTCTTCCTCTTTTTTCTTAGTTTTCTTTAACATTACTGACTACTATTATCCTCTTTTTGACTTATTCCCCGACTCATTAGTATTTTCTGTTCTTTCTTTGACTTCCTTTTAATGATTTATGTTTTTTACTAACTCCTCTACTTCTTTTGTTCTCTTTTGACTTTTTACTTCCTTCTGACACTTCCACCTTTTCTAACATCTCTACTTCCTACTTTTCGTTTCTTCTTTTCTTTTTTTTTATACTAACCTCTTCTATTCTTCTTTCTAACTTCCTTATGTTCTTTTTTTCTTCTTCTTCTTCTTTCCTTTTTCTTCTTCTTTTCCGACTTCTTTCTTACGTTTTAATGGTCCCCGACTCTCTTTTTTTATGTTCTCTATTAACCATCGTTGACTTCTGTTTCCCACCGACTTACTTTATCTCTTTTTTCTTCTTACATATTATCTTGGACTTCTTTCTTCTCTCCCCTCCCCTCCCCTTTACGTATACCCCTTATCCCCATACTGTCCCCGGACTCCCCTCATCCCTTATACATCCCTTTACCCCAATAATGTCCCCGGACTCCCCTCCCATCCCCTTTTATATATCACTTCCCCTATAATGTCCCCGGACTTCATTCTATAATCCGCCTTTATATTATCCCTTACCCCGGAATCCCTTACTCCCAATCCCCTTTAATTTTACCCCGATAATTACTCCCTCCCATCCCCTTTATATTATCCCTTACCCTGATAATGTCCCCGGACTCCCCTCCCATCCCCATTATATTACCCCTTATCCTCATTAAGTCCTCATATATATTTCGGGGAATGCCATTACCATGTCACAATGTTCTTGGTCCTGCCAATCCTGTCTGTCTGATTCATCTAATGTGGAGAGATGAGGGAGGACATAGATGTGATCCTGGAGGAGACAAATTGAGGATCAGGAGGGAAATAGTTATGTCGTAGAACTGAAACCATTGTCCATGCAAACAGAGAAGCAAAAGATGCATAAAAACTGGCGTTCCTTTTACCATAGCAACCAGAAAGATGTAACTGCAGCCACCTGGGACACCATAAAGAACACCAACAAAACAATACAACTGTCATCAATAGGGTAACCTAGAACCCTTCCAGTTCACTGCCTTAAGGTGCAATTACATATAAGCACCCAAAGAGCTTGCACTGTAATGCCCCCCCCCCCCCACAGTCACACACTATTATTATTATACATTTATATAGCTCTGACATATACTGCCGTGCTGTACAGAGATCACTGAGCCAGTCACATCAGTCTCTGTACAGAGGAGCTTACACTCTAATGTCCCCTCCCCCCACAGTCACACACTATTATTATTATTATACATCTATATAGCTCTGACATATACTGCCGTGCTGTACAGAGATCACTGAGCCAGTCACATCAGTCTCTGTACAGAGGAGCTTACACTCTAATGTCCCCTCCCCCACAGTCACACACAATTATTATTATTATACATTTATATAACTCTGGCTCAAAAATCAATCAGGATAAGAGTTAGGATTTCTGGATGGGAGAGGAGAGCAAAGGTTTTGAGCTACCGGACGCCTTCCCAGAGCCCCGGCAGGAAATTAAAGTTTTGGTCAAATTTGGTCCCGGTGATTACGGCCTTGCAAATTGGGTAAGCAGGCTACAAGATGCCGATGCCAAGGTTGTCAGCTGGAAGAATTGGAAACTCTCTTACAGGGAAAGGATTGACCTGATTAAAACTTACCCAATCCCGGTATTTCTGTATGTGTCAGGCCTGGGCACAGCCCTTTCTTCTCTGAGCTGACCGCTCAGCTGTCGGTTAATTGCCAGCTCCTATCTCTCCTCAACTTTGTCCTTTGTCTGTGTTTTGCCAATGTCTCTCTATGCGAAGATCTACAGCTGTTTCTTTCAACTGTTATGGGGGAACAAACTGAACCTCATTAAGAGGTCTGTAACCTACCTTCCCAGGCATATGGGTGGTCTAGGTATGGTCAACCCGGTGGTATTCTTTTCTCCGATGTTTTTGAAACATAATTTTGGTTACATGCTGGCAGAGGAACCGCCTGGGTGGGTTGGTATTTTTCAGTCCTGGTTTAGGTCTTTTCTAGAAAGCTGGGAGAATTGTGGTCCAGTGAAAAGCCTGAGGGTCCGACATGGTGAGCTCCCAGCTTATGTTGCTCCATGCCTAAAAATGCTTCGGCAGTGGCGAGTGACGACGGAGAAAATTAAGTCTCTTCCTAGGAAGGCCCTGGAGAGGAGGATTGTTAAATCTGTCTTTAGCGAGCCACTGGCTTTGAGGGATTGCCCAGGCCCTGCTATGAGGGAGGATCTGCGTTTTATTAACCCTAATCCCTGTAAAGTTTCGGATTTGGCCTGGCTCTCGTTCCATGGCAAACTCTATGTGAAGGGCAACTTGAAGCATCGCTCTGTGGAGAACCGTGGTTGTCCAAGAGTGGAGTGTGGTGGTGTGGAAGAGATGATGAACCATTTCTTGCTTCAGTGGCCCTTCAGCATAGAAGTCTATAAGCGGGTGGGTGGGGCTCTGGGTATCCCTTTCCGAGTTATGCGGAGTGGTCATATGGGACCTTTCAAACTCACTGGGATTTTGAGACACTTTTTCTAGTTAGCTTAGCAGCCTGTTACTTCACGTAGAATGCACAATGTCAGGTTTACACTCTGAAAAAAAGTCCTTCCTGTCGAGGTGGTGATGCACAACATTCTGGGTGAGTTTGGGAAAATTTGGGGTCTTGAGAGGGACTGGTGGCGACCAGGGGTCCTAGACATAAGAGTGGAGGAATGTTGGGATACAAAGCTGCTGTCTGTCAGTCTCTGGGTGACTGGCTGCTTGTCATTTTGTTCTTTCACGTCCCCTAGATTTTTACACCTTCTGTGCTACTAGTGCCATTGTAGGCAACTTTAACGTGGTTGTAACCCTATAAAAAAAATGCTCCTGTCCCTTTAAGACAAGATATAGCCCAGTGCTTTTGCCATGTCAATTGTCCCTTTCTATGTTCTATAATACCTGGCTGATGCTGCCTGTTCTTGTCTTCCTCTCTGTAAACTGACCACGTTTATCATGCTGGTGATCTCTGATAGCTTGGTCAGTTTATGTGCCTCTGTCATCCAGCTCTCTCCTCAAAGTCTCTGCATCTCCCTCTCTCCCTGTCAGTTCTGTAGTCTGTGTGAGAGCCCATCTCCTCCCCGCTCCTCTCCTCTCATGCCTGTGTAATTATATTCTCTGCAGCTGCTCCAGTGCTTGTAAAGAAACGTGTATTAATGACTTTGATCTTCTCTGTTTAAGGTTCCTGTTCAGTACTTTGCAAAGAAGGTATTTAGCATTATAATTTTAGGAAAACACACACACTGTACTGAACAGAGAGGATCAAAATCATTCATTCATGTGACATTACAATCACTTTAAGCTTGTGACTCATGGTAGGTTTTGTGAGTTAGACATTGGGCCAGGGTTGCTGTAGGTCAAGCTGGATGGCTCCACAGAGGCAGGATTCTGGTGCCTCCCCCAGGACCTAGAAGCATGTAGAAGCTTCTGGAAGTTAGTGGACGGAGGCCAGGAGGTCCTGATCTGCATACTTAGGGGAGCCGGACCAATCCCCAGGCAGATTGTCCTGGCAGGGTGGAAGGATCAGCCCTTAAATATGACAGAGCCTAGCCAGCACAAGGAATTGGGTGGAAGATGGAGTGCAGAGGAGACTGTCAGCCTAGAAGGGGACCCCAGGGACTGGAGGCTTCTGACCCCAGGCTGGGCTCCAGCTGGCTTGGGAAGATCCTATCAGCATTATGGTTTGAGAAGGAATCTTGCCTAAAGAGGACAGAGTGAAGAATACATAGTGTCTGGCTGAGCAGGAATAGGGGAGACAGTTACCAGCAACCCTTGCTAGGGTAGTGCTACATTTGGGGGATCTCATCTGGGATTTTACTATGGTAACCTGCAAAGCCGTTGCCCATGGCAACTGGTAACAAACTAGTCAAAAAAATGTAATGCCGCGTACACACGATCGGAAATTCCACCAGCAAAAGACCGATGAGAGCTTTTGGTCGGAAAATGCGACCGTGTGTATGCTCCATCGGACTTTTGCTGGCCGAATTCCCACCAGCAAATGATTGAGAGCAGGTTCTCTATTTTTCCGTCGGAAAGAGTTTCAATCGGAAATTCCGATTGTCTGTAGCAATTCCGACACGCATAATTCCTACGTATGCTCAGAAACAATTTGACGCATTCTCGGAAGCATTGAACTTCATTTTCTCGGCTCGTCGTAGTGTTGTATGTCACTTGATGGTCGAAAGTTCAGCAAACTTTTGTGTGACCGTGTGAATGGAAGCCAAGCTTGAGTGGAATTCCGTCGGAAAAAAACATCCAAGATTTTTCCGACGCTCGTGTGTACGGGGCATAAGTCTGTTGCCAAGCAAGCCGAAGAAGAAATGCTGAGTGGAGATACTTATCATAGTTACATAGTTAGTCAGGTTGAAAAAAGACACAAGTCCATCAAGTTCAACCAAAACATCAAGTTTAACCAAAAGATTAATACTTTCAATTTGCTTTCAGTGCTAATTAGGTTTCTGTGTGCACCGTTGCCCATAGCAACCACCACGGACTGCCACCAACAAGTGTACTACTGTTGCTACCCAGTTGCCCAAAAGTGACTGGGACTAAGTGGCACATCCAGGCAAGTTCTGCCAATGTCAGTGAACTGTATCTATGTCCCACGCTTCTCAAATTTGCATTTCATCTGACACATTTCTGTGTGCCCATGCAAGAGTTAAAGCCAGCGTGGAAAAACTCAAGCAGAACAATGGAGCTGGTGCTAGTGTGTCTGCGGGGGGCCGAGCTGCATATTAGAGCAAGTCCAGTACACCCAGCGAGTGGGAGAGAGGAGCAAGATGGAGGACGGGGCATGTGTGTATCCTATGCTATCCTGGATGCCTGAAATTCTGGAGGTGACTCTGGTAGATATTGGGGTGCATCTAGAGCACAGAGGATTGATCGGAGGAACAGAGAGGCTGTGTCCGATATGTCCTGGCTGCAGGAGACCCACATCCATGGTCAGCGCATGGATCAAGTATGGACACTGTGGGGAACCGCTGATGGGGCTGACTCCCAGCGAGCTGGCACCCGTCACATACATTGGGGCTCTGCAATCAGGCCTATGCACAGAACAGCTGGTAAAGGAGAAGTCTAGGTTGGACAGAAAGAGTTGGAGGATGAATACAGAAAGTGTGGTCCCAGGACAAAGATTCCCCCATGAAGAGGGGCGACACCTATGGCAAAGGTTGGGAGTCCCTCGTGGCATGCAGTTGGACAGGAGATGTGCTGCTCTGCAGGAACAAGCAGGCATCCCAGAAAAGCTGGCTGTACCCGAACATCCTCTCAGCCTGACCTGGAAGGAACCAGAGTGTGAAGACAACTCATCTTCAGGTGAGCCAGCGGTGGGCGGCAGTGGTGAGGGGATAGACTGGGGGTCACCAAGAGTGCAGGCAGAGTTTGGGATGAGTGGTCCTCAGAAAGTGAATCAGAAGAAGAGAGGGATTGGGGAAGCACTCAGGAGGAGATGGAGATACTGACGGGACCATCAGATAGACCCCTTACACCAGAAACAACTGAGAGGGCAGAGGATGTGGAGCAACTGCTAGCTTGTGCTGAAGAATTTCAGCTGACCCCAATGTATGTCCAGCAACGGGTCACATCGAGGTCATCAGGACCGAAGCCCAGAATGCTGCCTACATGCAATGGATTGCCCCGTCACCCCAATGTATGTCCAGCAACGGGTCACATCGAGGTCATCAGGACCGAGGCCCAGATTGCTGCCTACATGCAATGGATTGTCCCGTCACCCCAATGTATGTCCAGCAACGGGTCACATCGAGGTCATCAGGACCGAGGCCCAGAATGCTGCCTACATGCAATGGATTGCCCCGTCACCCCAATGTATGTCCAGCAATGGGTCACATCGAGGTCATCAGGCACGTGGGCCAGGACCGAGGCCCAGATTGCTGCCTACATGCAATGGATTGTCCCGTCACCACAATGTATGTCCAGCAACGGGTCACATCGAGGTCATAAGGCACGTGGGCCAGGACCGAGGCCCAGAATGCTGCCTACATGCAATGGATTGTCCCGTCACCCCAATGTATGTCCAGCAACGGGTCACATCGAGGTCATCAGGCACGTGGGCCAGGACCGAGGCCCAGAATGCTGCCTACATGCAATGGATTGTCCCGTCACCCCAATGTATGTCCAGCAACGGGTCACATCGAGGTCATCAGGCACGTGGGCCAGGACCGAGGCCCAGATTGCTGCCTACATGCAATGGATTGTCCCGTCACCACAATGTATGTCCAGCAACGGGTCACATCGAGGTCATCAGGCACATGGGCCAGGACCGAGGCCCAGATTGCTGCCTACATGCAATGGACTGTCCCGTCACCACAATGTATGTCCAGCAACGGGTCACATCGAGGTCATCAGGACCGAGGCCCAGATTGCTGCCTACATGCAATGGATTGTCCCGTCACCCCAATGTATGTCCAGCAACGGGTCACATCAAGGTCATCAGGCATGTGGGCCAGGACCGAGGCCCAGATTGCTGCCTACATGCAATGGATTGTCCCGTCACCCCAATGTATGTCCAGCAACGGGTCACATCGAGGTCATCAGGACCGAGGCCCAGAATGCTGCCTACATGCAATGGATTGTCCTGTCACCACAATGTATGTCCAGCAACGGGTCACATCGGGGTCATCAGGCACGTGGGCCAGGACCGAGGCCCAGAATGCTGCCTACATGCAATGGATTGTCCCATCACCCCAATGTATGTCCAGCAACGGGTCACATCGAGGTCATCAGGCACGTGGGCCAGGACCGAGGCCCAGAATGCTGCCTACATGCAATGGATTGTCCTGTCACCCCAATGTATGTCCAGCAACGGGTCACATCGAGGTCATCAGGACCGAGGCCCAGAATGCTGCGACACATGCATTGGATTGTCCTGTCACCACAATCTTGCATTCTCCCTGGTCAAGGTAGGCTACGAAGACTTCTAAGGTTCTCCCGGTTTTAGCGGGAGATTCAAAAGAGAACTGCGCTTGAGTGGGGTCTGGATTACCCTTATGTCCCACAACATATTATGGACATTATTGAGGCTTTGCGCCCAAAGTGGGAAGCTGACATGATGTGGGATTGCATGTCTCCAAGCCACAGCAGGGGTCTCATAATCAAGAGGCTTGGGCCCGGTTTCAGGACATTCAGCAGGAATGGAGCCCGAGACGGACCTCCCACAAAGACCGGGTAGTGGCTGCCATAGCTGGATGGCCAAAACTGAGCTATTCGTCTGCTATCAGGAAACCCAATGGTGACATCAGACTGCCGAATCCCAAGATGTACTGTAGAGGGGCTGAAGACAGCAGGGGTGGATGGCAGTTGTTGCTGCCAGGGGAGACCTGTGGCCCCTGCCTTTATTTCTTTTCTCGCAGACTAGGCCGGACCGGTTCACCCACTTCCCTTCCTGATGTGCTGTACCTGGAGAGGACACCTGGGTGACGCCTAGAGCTTTGCTGTGCTTTGTTACTATGGAGAGGCTCCTCCTTACTAACAGATTTCAAAGACTCATGCAAACAAGTGCCTTGCTTATGTTCTGTTAGCAGGATCATAACCCTCCTGCTGGCAGAATATTTCAGCTAGTTTAAAAGGGTTGTAAACCAGGGGAATGTGTACAGTCTATGGGGGGGATGTGTGAAGTCTATAGAGGGGGATGTGTGCAGTCTATGGGGGGGATGTGTGAAGTCTATAGAGGGGGATGTGTGCAGTCTATGGGGGGAGATGTGTGCAGTCTATGGGGGGGATGTGTGCAGTCTATGGGGGGGTGTACAGTCTATAAAGGGGATGTGTGCAGTCTATGGGGGGATGTGTACAGTCTATAGAGGGGATGTGTACAGTCTATAGAGGGGAATGTGTGCGGTCTATGGGGGGGAGGTGTGCGGTCTATGGGGGGGAGGTGTGCGGTCTATGGGGGGGAGGTGTGCGGTCTATGGGGGGATGTGTGCAGTCTATGGGGAGATGTGTGCAGTCTATAGGGGGGATGTGTGCAGTCTATGGGGGGATGTGTGCGGTCTATGGGGGGAGGTGTGCGGTCTATGGGGGGGAGGTGTGCGGTCTATGGGGGGATGTGTGCAGTCTATGGGGAGATGTGTGCAGTCTATAGGGGGGATGTGTGCAGTCTATGGGGGGATGTGTGCGGTCTATGGGGGGATGTGTGCGGTCTATAAAGGGGAAGTGTGCAGTCTATAGAGGGGGGTGTATGCAGTCTATAGAGGGGATGTGTGCAGTCTATGGGGGGGGGGGTGTACAGTCTATAGAGGGGGATGTGTGCAGTCTATGGGGGGGATGTGTGTGTTCTATGGGGGGATGTGTGTGTTCTATGGGGGGATGTGTACAGTCTATAGAGGGGGATGTGTGCAGTCTATGGGGGGGATGTGTGCAGTCTATAGAGGGGGATGTGTGCAGTCTATGGAGGGGGATGTGTGCAGTCTATGGGGGGGATGTGTGCAGTCTATGGGGGGGGGGGATGTGTGCAGTCTATGGGGGGGATGTGTGTGTTCTATGGGGAGATGTGTGCAGTCTATGGGGGGATGTGTGCAGTCTATGGGGGGAGATGTGTGCAGTCTATGGGGGGATGTGTGCAGTCTATGAGGGGGTGTGTGCAGTCTATGGGGGGGAGGAGTGCGGTCTATGGGGAGATGTGTGCAGTTTATAGGGGGGTGTACAGTCTATAAAGGGGATGTGTGCAGTCTATGGGGGGATGTGTGCGGTCTATAAAGGGGAAGTGTGCAGTCTATGGGGGGGGGGGGATGTGTGCAGTCTATGGGGGGGAATGTGTGCAGTCTATGGGGAGATGTGTACGGTCAATAGAGGGGAGGTGTGCGGTCTATGGGGGGGGGATGTGTGTGTTCTATGGGGGGATGTGTGCAGTCTATAGGGGGAGGTGTGCGGTCTATGGGGGGAATGTGTATGTTCTATGGGGGGATGTGTGTGTTCTATGGGGGGATGTGTGCAGTCTATGGGGGGGGATGTGTGCAGTCTATAGGGGAGATGTGTGCAGTCTATGGGGGGGTGTACAGTCTATAAAGGGGATGTGTGCAGTCTATGGGGGATGTGTGCGGTCTATAGAGGGGAAGTGTGCAGTCTATGGGGGAATGTGTGCAGTCTATAGGGGGAGGTGTGCGGTCTATGGGGAGATGTGTGCGGTCTATAGAGGAGATGTGTACAGTCTATAGAGGGGGATGTGTGCAGTCTATGGGGGGATGTGTGTAGTCTATAGGGGGGATGTGTGCGGTCTATAGGGGGGATGTGTGCATTCTATGGGGGATGTGTACAGTCTATGGCGGGGGTGTACAGTCTATAGAGGGGATGTGTGCAGTCTATGGGGGGGGGGGTGTACAGTTTATAGAGGGGGATGTATGCGGTCTATGGGGGGATGTGTGCGGTCTATGGGGGGATGTGTGCAGTCTATGGGGGATGTGTGCGTTCTACAGGGGGATGTGTGCAGTCTATGGGGGGGTTGGCGCAGTCTATGGGGGGATGTGTGTGGTCTATAGCGGGAGATGTGTGCATTCTATGGGGGGATGTGTGCAGTCTATAGGGGGGTGTACAGTCTATAAAGGGTATGTGTGCAGTCTATGAGGGGGATGTGTGCGGTCTATGGGGGGATGTGTGCAGTCTATGGGGGGTGTACAGTCTATAGAGGGGGATGTATTCGGTCTATGGGGGGATGTGTGCAGTCTATGGGGGGATGTATGCGGTCTATGGAGGGGATGTGTGCGGTCTATGGGGGGATGTATGCGATCTATGGGGGGATGTGTGCGGTCTATGGGGAGATGTGTGCGGTCTATGGGGGGGATGTGTGCGGTCTATGTGGGGGGGTGCGGTCTAAATGTGGGGGGTGTGTGCAGTCTATGTGGGGGGGTGCAGTCTATGTGGGGTGTGTGGTCTATGTGGGGGGTGCGGTCTATGTGGGGGTGTGTGCGGTCTATGTGGGGGGTGCGGTCTATGTGGGGGGGGGTGCGGTCTATGTGGGGGGTGCGCAGTATGTGACATGAAGGAAGAATTCACAGATGAAGTGTTCTGGAAAGCCAAGTACACCGCCTCTCTTCCGTATTCTACACTTTTACTGTATATTATATATTAATAGCATGTGATATTTGTTGCATGACAGGTACTCAGGGGAATTATATGACTATCACAGCAATGATTGATGAATATATACTCAGCTCTTCGTCTTATATTATTCAATGTATAATATGTATAGTGGAGTTAGCAGAAGTGGGGAAAAGGTTTTCTTTAAATTCTGACAAGTGGTCCATTTTATAGTAAAAGGGATTCAGTAGAAATAAACAGAACAAAATAGGAGCAAAAACCTTCCCATCCAACTACACAGGACAGATCCCTCTCTCCTAGGGGAAAGGCCTCGTCACCTACAAACCTTTTCCTTCTCTTACATAGATTTCCACATGCAGCTCTCCCAGGCCAGAGCCCCCCTCTTCCTCCGGCCCTCCATCATTTATCCCACCTGCTGCTGCTGATCAAAAGTGGGAAGTGGGATTCCACACCGCCACCTTAGTTCCCACATATGAAAGCATGCACAACGATTTTATATATATATATATATATATATATATATACATATACTATATTCCCAGAAGTATTGGGACGCCTGCCTTTACACGCACATGAACTTTAATGACATCCCAGTCTTAGTCCGTAGGGTTCAATATTGAGTTGGCCCACCCTTTGCAGCTATAACAGCTTCAACTCTTCTGGGAAGGCCGTCCACAAGGTTTAGGAGGGTGTCTATGGGAATGTTTGGCCATTCTTCCAGAAGCGCATTTGTGAGGTCAGGCACTGATGTTGGATGAGAAGGCCTGGCCCGCAGGCTTTGCTCTAATTCACCCCAAAGGTGTTCTATGGGGTTGAGGTCAGGAATCTGTGCAGGCCAATCAAGTTCCTCCACCCCAAACTCACTCATCCATGTCTTTATGGACCTTGCTTTGTGCACTAGTGGGCAGTCATGTTGGAACAGGAAGGGGCCGTCCCCAAACTGTTCCCACAATGTTGGGAGCCTGAAATTGTCCAAAATGTCTTGGTTTGCTGACGCCTTAAGAGTTCCCTTCACTGGAACTAAGGGGCCAAGCCCAACCCCTGAAAAAAAAAACAACCCCACACCATAATCCCCATAATCCCCCCTCCCCCCACACCATAATCACCCCTCCACCCCCACACCATAATCCCCCCTCCACCCCACACCATAATCCCCATCCACCCCCACACCATAATCCCCCCTCCACCCCACACCATAATCCCCCCTTCACCAAATGATTCAGACCAGTGCACAAAGCAAGACCCATAAAGACATGGATGAGTGAGTTTGGGGTGGAGGAACTTGACTGGCCTTCACAGAATCCTGACCTCAACACCATAGAACACCTTTGGGATGAATTAGAGAGGAGACTGTGAGCCAGGCCTTCTTGTCTAACATCAGGGCCTGACCTCACAAATGTTCTTCTGGAAGAATGGTCAAACATTCCCATAGACACCCTCCTAAACCTTGTGGACGGCCTTCCCAGAAGAGGTGAAGCTGTTATAGCTGCAAAGGGCCAACTCAATATTGAACCCTCCGGACTAAGACTGGGATGTCATTAAAGTTCATGTGTGTGTGTAAAGGCAGGTGTCCCAATACTTTTGGGACTATAGTGTATATATATATATATATATATATATATATATATATATATTCAGGTCTTCATCTTGTATAATGTATAATATATATATATATATAAATAACATTTATGCTCAGCTCTTGGTCTTATATCATTCAATGTAAGACCCACCCATCATTGTACAGGGCCACAGACCCCTTAGCGGTCACCACTCACCTTCATGGGGGAGATGTGGGAGTGGGAGACATAGCCGTGTACATTCTCGATCTGGGACAGGTTCTTCTCCGACACGTGGACCAGTTCTGGAGCTTTCATTGTGTTGGCCAGATGAGCCGGACTGTGTTCCAGAGGAGGAGAGTCATCATCCTGGTACCGGTATTTCTGTGAATACAGAAGATCACATGACCCACATTAACCAACCAGACTCATGAATGAACCGTGCCATTGGCGAGCCACCCAAAACCATAACCTCCATCTGTCTGAGAGTTACCAGACTCATGACTGAACCGTGCCATTGGCGAGCCACCCAAAACTACAACCTCCATCTGTCTGAGAGTTACCAGACTCATAAATGAACCGTGCCATTGGCGAGCCACCCAAAACCACAACCTCCATCTGTCTGAGAGTTACCAGACTCATAAATGAACCGTGCCATTGGCGAGCCACCCAAAACCACAACCTCCATCTGTCTGAGAGTTACCAGACTCATGAATGAACCGTGCCATTGGCGAGCCACCCAAAACCATAACCTCCATCTGTCTGAGAGTTACCAGACTCATGAATGAACCGTGCCATTGGCGAGCCACCCAAAACCACAACCTCCATCTGTCTGAGAGTTACTAGACGCATGAATGAACCGTGCCATTGGCGAGCCACCCAAAACCACAACCTCCATCTGTCTGAGAGTTACCAGACTCATGAATGAACCGTGCCATTGGCGAGCCACCCAAAACCACAACCTCCATCTGTCTGAGAGTTACCAGACTCATGAATGAACCGTGCCATTGGCGAGCCACCCAAAACCACAACCTCCATCTGTCTGAGAGTTACTAGACTCATGAATGAACCGTGCCATTGGCGAGCCACCCAAAACCACAACCTCCATCTGTCTGAGAGTTACCAGACTCATAAATGAACCGTGCCATTGCCGAGCCACCCAAAACCACAACCTCCATCTGTCTGAGAGTTACTAGACTCATGAATGAACCGTGCCATTGGCGAGCCACCCAAAACCATAACCTCCATCTGTCTGAGAGTTACCAGACTCATGAATGAACCGTGCCATTGGCGAGCCACCCAAAACTACAACCTCCATCTGTCTGAGAATTTCCCCAAATTGTGGGTGAAAATCAGGAGATTTGGGCAACATTTCACCATTTTGGGTGGTTAGGTGTGAATTGGGTTTAAATGGACTCCTAAGTGTTCTGGACACACACAGAGACATCAACCAATAGAAAGACCTCACCTGAGCAGCACAAGGATTGAGAAGGAAAGACTGCGATCATCAATAATACTTACCTGACAACTTTCTGAGATGGGAACCAAGGACACCTATTAGCAAAGCTATGTAGGCATAGGACACACCCCCTGCCACACCCCTTAACCACTTAAGCCCCGGACCAATTTGCAGCCAAAGGACCAGGCCCCTTTTTGCGATTCGGCACTGCGTCGCTTTAACTGACGATTGTGCGGTCGTGCGACGTGGCTCCCAAACAAAATTTACTTCCTTTTTTCCCCACAAATAGAGCTTTCTTTTGGTGTTATTTGATCACCTCTGCGGTTTTTATTTTTTGCGCTATAAACAAAAATAGAGCGACAATTTTGAAAAAAATTCAATATTTTTTTTTACTTTTTGCTATAATATATATCTCCAAAAAATATATAAAAAAACATTTTTTTTCCTCAGTTTAGGCCGATACGTATTCTTCTACATATTTTTGGTAAAAAAGATCACAATAAACGTCTATTGATTGGTGTGCGCAAAAGTTATAGCGTTTACAAAATAGGGGATAGTTTTATAGCATTTTTATTAATAATAATTTTTTTACTAGTAATGGCGGAGATCTGCGATTTTTATTGTGACTGTGACATTATGGTGGACATATCGGACAATTTTGACTCATTTTTGGGACCATTGGCATTAATACAGTGATCAGTGCGATTAAAAATGCATTGATTACTGTAAAAATGTCACTGGCAGTGAAGGGGTTAACCACTAGGGGGCGGGGAAGGGTTAAGTGTGACAAGTGTGTGTTTTTTTTACTGTAGGGGGGCGTGGCTTGGCGTGTGACATCACTGATCGTCTTTCCCGATGACAGGGAACAGACGATCAGTGACAGGCTCACTAGGAAGCACGGGGAGAGGTTTGTTTACACTTACCTCTCCCCGTTCTTCAGCTCTGTGACCCGATCGCGGGACACCGGCGGCGATCGGGTCTGTGGGTCCCGCGGCCATGGTCACGGAGCTCAGGACCACGGCTGGGCTCTTAAAGGGCAACGTACCTGTACGTTGATGTGCCCAGCCGTGCCATTCTGCCGACGTATATCGGCGTGAGGCGGTCCTTAAGTGGTTAAAGGAGAATTGTACAAAAAAATGATTAGTTAAAGAAGCTGAGGGTGAAGGTGATGGACTGGCCAAGCATGTCTCCAGACCTAAACCCTATTGATCATCTGTGGGACATCCTCAAACGGAAGGGGGAGGAGCGCAAGGTCTCCAATATCCACCAGCTCTGTGATGTCATCATGGAGGAGGGGAAGAGGACTCCAGTGACAACCTGTGAAGCTCTGGTGACCTCCATGCCCAAGAGGGTGAAGGCAGTGCTGGAAAATAATGGCGGCCACACAAAATATTGACACTTTGGGCCCAATTTGGAGATTTTCACTTAGGGGTGTACTGACTTTTTTTGCCAGCGGTTTCGACATTAATGGCTGTGTGTTGAGTTATTTTGAGGGGACGGCAAATTTACACTGTTATACAAGCTGTACACTCACTACATTACATTGTAGACAAGTGTCATTTCTTCAGTGTTGTCACATGAATGTCACTGAGGGGTGTACTTACTTTTGTCACATACTGTATTATTATATATATACTGTATATACCATCTATTACACATGATGTAATGTTTCCAACCTGAGAGAACTCCAGTAACCTCCTTCTAGAAAATCCCCCCCCATCTATCTGCAAGGCCCACCATTGGCGGCAAACCTTTCTCAGCCACTAAAACAGATCATTCATGTTGCTTGTAGGTGAGTGAGCCTTGTAGCAGCCAGGAAACCAGCATTTTCAGAAGGCCAGCACTAGCCAGCCTAGGGGTCCCCCTCAGCATAGGCCTCCATTGCTGCTGTCTAAGGGGGTCCCACCTACTATATCAAGTTTTTCACATACACCCCGAAAATCCCGATCACTGCAGAGCTGGATAAAGGGACGGTGTAGTTCCAGAAATATTCAGCAGAGGGAGTCCGAGCACCAAGAAGTGTACAGAGAGAAGTCACTCCGAGTCTGATTCCTGTCACTGGCCTTCGCCTACTACTGAGAATCATATCCAATAAACTCACCATTACATAGAATGCAGTTTCTCGGGTCCCCTAGGTGGTGAGTCATGACGGTGGGCTGGCTGAGTGTCAGGGGTCAGGGGTCATGGGTCAGGCTCGGAGACCAGTAGCTATAGCACTAGAGAGGCTCCCACCAATCAGCACGATAAGTATACAAGCAGGTCACCCTGATGGATGGACTCACCCGAGGTGTGAGGTCTACGATCTAACCAGTATTCATCAAAGCTCCTAATGGTGGGGATGGGTTTTGCTGCGTGTTAGTACCAGGTCATGGTCCTCAGGATCGCCCCACCAGGAGGTGAGCAAGCTGGGGTCCAGTAGCAGATATAGCAGATAGGGATCAAGCAGAAGCGTAGTCAGTAAACAAGCTAAAGGTCAGTAATGAGTGGGGAAGATACAGACATGGCAGGGGAGACAAAAGTGAGATATCGCTGGAGAGAGCACAATAATCCGGCAAACAGGAAGTGCAGAGACCTGGCTTAAATAGAAGGGATAGTGCCACACACAGCAGAGGTCACAGGTTCTGATCTGGGTCCTGACACTCACCATCACAATGTACAATAAATGAAGCCTAGAACAGCGAGATTAGAATTCCTTTATTTCACCTTCACCTATAATGTTTTTTTAACGTCTCCCACTAAGTCCCGGTGCAGGGAGCTACGTGTACCCAATTATACGAGAACCTGTACCTGGAGGGTGGGAGCGCTGGTTGTTTTCATTGGAGGCAGACCCCGGAACTCAGCACAGGGATGGTGGGAACCCCTCATAATGGGCACAGCGGGTGTACAGACCCCGGAACTCAGCACAGGGATGGTGGGAATCCCTCATAATGGGCACAGCGGGTGTACAGACCCGGGAACTCGGCACAGGGATGGTGGGAACCCCTCATAATGGGCACAGCGGGTGTACAGACCCCGGAACTCAGCACAGGGATGGTGGGAACCTCTCATAATGGGCACAGCGGGTGTACAGACCCAGGAACTCAGCACAGGGATGGTGGGAACCCCTCATAATGGGCACAGCGGGTGTACAGACAAGGGAACTCAGCACAGGGATGGTGGGAACCCCTCATAATGGGCACAGCGGGTGTACAGACAAGGGAACTCAGCACAGGGATGGTGGGAACCTCTCATAATGGGCACAGCGGGTGTACAGACCCGGGAACTCAGCACAGGGATGGTGGGAACCCCTCATAATGGGCACAGCGGGTGTACAGACCCGGGAACTCAGCACAAGGATGGTGGGAACCCCTCATAATGGGCACAGCGGGTGTACAGACCCGGGAACTCAGCACAGGGATGGTGGGAACCACTCATAATGGGCACAGCGGGTGTACAGACCCGGGAACTCAGCACAGGGATGGTGGGAACCCCTCATAATGGACACAGCGGGTGTACAGACCTGGGAACTCAGCACAGGGATGGTGGGAACCACTCATAATGGGCACAGCGGGTGTACAGACCCGGGAACTCAGCACAGGGATGGTGGGAACCCCTCATAATGGGCACAGCGGGTGTACAGACCCGGGAACTCAGCACAGGGATGGTGGGAACCACTTATGATGGGCACAGCTGGTGTGCAGAACCGGGAACACAGCACAGGGATGGTGGGAACCCTCATAATGGGCACAGCGGGTGTACAGACTCGGGAACTCAGCACAGGGATGGTGGGAACCCCTCATAATGGGCACAGCGGGTGTACAGACCCGGGAACTCAGCACAGGGATGGTGGGAACCACTCATAATGGGCACAGCGGGTGTACAGACCCGGGAACTCAGCACAGGGATGGTGGGAACCCCCATAATGAGCACAGCGGGTGTACAGACCCGGGAACTCAGCACAGGGATGGTGGGAACCCCCATAATGGGCACAGCGGGTGTACAGACCCGGGAACTCAGCACAGGGATGGTGGGAACCCCCATAATGAGCACAGCGGGTGTACAGACCCGGGAACTCGGCACAGGGATGGTGAGAACCCCCATAACGGGCACAGCGGGTGTACAGACCCGGGAACTCAGCACAGGGATGGTGAGAACCCCTCATAATGGGCACAGCGGGTGTACAGACCCGGGAACTCAGCACAGGGATGGTGGGAACCACTCATAATGGGCACAGCGGGTGTACAGACCCGGGAACTCAGCACAGGGATGGTGGGAACCCCTCATAATGGGCACAGCGGGTGTACAGACCTGAGAACTCGGCACAGGGATGGTGGGAACCCCTCATAATGGGCACAGCGGGTGTACAGACCCGAGAACTCGGCACAGGGATGGTGGGAACCCCCATAATGGGCACAGCGGGTGTACAGACCCAGGAACTCAGCACAGGGATGGTGGGAACCCCTCATAATGGGCACAGCGGGTGTACAGACCCGGGAACTCAGCACAGGGATGGTGGGAACCCCTCATAATGGGCATAGCGGGTGTACAGACCCGAGAACTCGGCACAGGGATGGTGGGAACCCCCATAATGGGCACAGCGGGTGTACAGACCCAGGAACTCAGCACAGGGATGGTGGGAACCACTCATAATGGGCACAGCGGGTGTACAGACCCGGGAACTCAGCACAGGGATGGTGGGAACCCCTCATAATGGGCACAGCGGGTGTACAGACCCGGGAACTCAGCACAGGGATGGTGGGAACCCCTCATAATGGGCACAGCGGGTGTACAGACCCGAGAACTCAGCACAGGGATGGTGGGAAACCCCTCATAATGGGCACAGCGGGTGTACAGACCCGAGAACTCGGCACAGGGATGGTGGGAACCCCCATAATGGGCACAGCGGGTGTACAGACCCGGGAACTCAGCACAGGGATGGTGGGAACCCCTCATAATGGGCACAGCGGGTGTACAGACCCGGGAACTCGGCACAGGGATGGTGGGAACCCCCCATAATGGGCACAGCGGGTGTACAGACCCGGGAACTCGGCACAGGGATGGTGGGAACCCCTCATAATGGGCACAGCTGGTGTACAGACCCGGGAACTCAGCACAGGGATGGTGGGTACCCCTCATAATGGGCACAGCGGGTGTACAGACCCGGGAACTCGGCACAGGGATGGTGGGTACCCCTCATAATGGGCACAGCGGGTGTACAGACCCGGGAACTCGGCACAGGGATGGTGGGAACCCCTCATATTGGGCACAGCGGGTGTACAGACCCGGGAACTCAGCACAGGGATGGTGGGAACCCCTCATAATGGGCACAGCGGGTGTACAGACCCGGGAACTCAGCACAGGGATGGTGGGAACCCCTCATAATGGGCACAGCGGGTGTACAGACCCGGGAACTCAGCACAGGGATGGTGGGAACCCCTCATAATGGGCACAGCGGGTGTACAGACCCAGGAACTCAGTACAGGGATGGTGGGAACCCTCATAATGGGCACAGCGGGTGTACAGACCCGGGAACTCGGCACAGGGATGGTGGGAACCCCTCATAATGGGCACAGCGGGTGTACAGACCCAGGAACTCAGTACAGGGATGGTGGGAACCCTCATAATGGGCACAGCGGGTGTACAGACCCGGGAACTCGGCACAGGGATGGTGAGAACCCCTCATAATGGGCACAGCGGGTGTACAGACCCGGGAACTCAGCACAGGGATGGGGAGAACCCCTCATAATGGGCACAGCGGGTGTACAGACCCGGGAACTCAGTACAGGGATGGTGAGAACCCCTCATAATGGGCACAGCGGGTGTACAGACCCAGGAACTCAGCACAGGGATGGTGAGAACCCCTCATAATGGGCACAGCGGGGTGTACAGACCCGGGAACTCAGCACAGGGATGGTGGGAACCCTCATAATGGGCACAGCGGGTGTACAGACCCGGGAACTCGGCACAGGGATGGTGGGAACCCCTCATAATGGGCACAGTGGGTGTACAGACCTGGGAACTGAGCACAGGGATGGTGAGAACCCCTCATAATGGGCACAGCGGGTGTACAGACCCGGGAACTCAGCACAGGGATGGTGGGAACCCCTCATAATGGGCACAGCGCGTGTACAGACCCGGGAACTCGGCACAGGGATGGTGGGAACCACTTATGATGGGCACAGCGGGTGTACAGACCCGGGAACTCAGCACAGGGATGGTGGGAACCCCTCATAATGGGCACAGCGGGTGTACAGACCTGGGAACTCAGCACAGGGATGGTGGGAACCCCCATAATGGGCACAGCGGGTGTACAGACCCGGGAACTCAGCACAGGGATGGTGGGAACCCCTCATAATGGGCACAGCGGGTGTACAGACCCGGGAACTCAGCACAGGGATGGGGAGAACCCCTCATAATGGGCACAGCGGGTGTACAGACCCGGGAACTCAGCACAGGGATGGTGGGAACCCCTCATAATGGGCACAGAGGGTGTACAGACCCGGGAACTCAGCACAGGGATGGGGAGAACCCCTCATAATGGGCACAGCGGGTGTACAGACCCGGGAACTCAGTACAGGGATGGTGAGAACCCCTCATAATGGGCACAGCGGGTGTACAGACCCGGGAACTCAGCACAGGGATGGTGGGAACCCCTCATAATGGGCACAGCGGGTGTACAGACCCGGGAACTCGGCACAGGGATGGTGGGAACCCCTCATAATGGGCACAGCGGGTGTACAGACCCGGGAACTCGGCACAGGGATGGTGGGAACCCCTCATAATGGCCACAGCGGGTGTACAGACCCGGGAACTCAGCACAGGGATGGTGGGAACCCCTCATAATGGGCACAGCGGGTGTACAGACCCGGGAACTCGGCACAGGGATGGTGGGAACCCCTCATAATGGGCACAGTGGGTGTACAGACCTGGGAACTGAGCACAGGGATGGTGAGAACCCCTCATAATGGGCACAGCGGGTGTACAGACCCGGGAACTCAGTACAGGGATGGTGGGAACCCCTCATAATGGGCACAGCGTGTGTACAGACCCGGGAACTCGGCACAGGGATGGTGGGAACCACTTATGATGGGCACAGCGGGTGTACAGACCCGGGAACTCAGCACAGGGATGGTGGGAACCCCTCATAATGGGCACAGCGGGTGTACAGACCCGGGAACTCGGCACAGGGATGGTGGGAACCCCTCATAATGGGCACAGTGGGTGTACAGACCTGGGAACTGAGCACAGGGATGGTGAGAACCCCTCATAATGGGCACAGCGGGTGTACAGACCCGGGAACTCAGTACAGGGATGGTGGGAACCCCTCATAATGGGCACAGCGGGTGTACAGACCCGGGAACTCAGCACAGGGATGGTGAGAACCCCTCATAATGGGCACAGCGGGTGTACAGACCTGGGAACTCAGCACAGGGATGGTGGGAACCCCTCATAATGGCCACAGCGGGTGTACAGACCGGGAACTCAGCACAGGGATGGTGGGAACCCCCGTAATGGGCACAGCGGGTGTACAGACCCGGGAACTCAGCACAGGGATGGTGGGAACCCCTCATAATGGGCACAGCGGGTGTACAGACCCGGGAACTCAGCACAGGGATGGTGGGAACCCCTCATAATGGCCACAGCGGGTGTACAGACCCGGGAACTCAGCACAGGGATGGTGGGAACCCTCATAATGGGCACAGCGGGTGTACAGACCCGGGAACTCAGCACAGGGATGGTGAGAACCCCTCATAATGGGCCACAGCGGGTGTACAGACCCGGAACTCAGCACAGGGATGGTGAGAACCCCTCATAATGGGCACAGCGGGTGTACAGACCCGGAACTAAGCACACTATGGCGATCTGGGAATCACAGATACAAAATGGCCGGTAATGTCCATGTGCTCTGCATGGGTGGTCTGCAGGGGGCGGTGGCCATGGGTAGGGACCGCCCATATAAGACACAGATGTTTGGCTCAGGAGTCTTGGGGCCGTAGTGGATTAAAATATACCGTAGACTTCCTTACATGGGGATTTCTGTTTTATTCTCAGCGGAGGAGATCTGGCCTATAGATTTGGTATTTCGGTAAGCATGTGTGGATAGTTAGGAGCACGGTGAGTCTATATATCACACATACAAAATGGTGGGTTTACGCTTTGTGGCATTGGATAAAATCCACCCCCACCCAAGGGGCAGGGACTTTGATAGGAAAATACTGCAAAGAGAAAGTAGATGGATCTATGATTTGAAAGCATGTAGAAGACCTGGTCTTAATGAAGAGTGAGCTTTTCTTTAGTGGATGGAGATACCTGGAGGAATCATAGGATTGGCTCAGCTGTTGGTTTAAGGGAGCCCTCGTGGTACCCTCAACATGTAGGGCCCCTTTCATACTGTGTCATTTGGAGAGTTATACAACTTATGTGAAGTTTTACCTTTTGCTTTTTCCTTTTTTTTAATATGTGCAATATTGTAGCTTATTGACATATGTGTCCATCAGGTGGCGGTAGTGAGCTGACTATTTAGGTTATGGGATATAGGATGTGACCAGTTTAATTGGTAGGCAGAGCTGTCCCCCCCCCCCCCCCCCCACGTTGTCAATATGATATGCCAAACTTGGGGGATTCTGGATGTGGACATCCTTGCCTCCAGATTTAATAACAAACCACCTCCATTTGTTGCCAGATCCCAGGATCCTCTAGCCTCCGATGCCTTGATAATGCCCTGGTCTGAGTTCTTCCCTTCAGTGCGAATCTGATATCTTTTGTTCAAGAAAATAAAACAAGAGAAGAAAATGGCCATTCTAATTATCAAACTGGGCCAGAAGAACGTGGTACGCGGATGACCCCTGACCTCTTCTCCAGCAGGCCAGATCTGCTCTCTCAAGGCCCTCTATTCCATCCTGCTTCTCAGTGATAAAGGATGGAGGAATGTTTGAGTGTCTCCCCTACCCTGCTAAAGACAAGAAAAGCTTCCTTTGGTGGATGGGGGGAATGGGATCAGTGGCAGCGGTGGAGGATGCGATCTCCTGGCAGCGGTGGGGGATGGGATCAGTGGCAGTGGTGGAGGATGGAATCCCCTGGCAGCGGTGGGGGATGGGATCAGTGACCACTGTGGGGGATGGGATCTGTGGCGGTGGTGGGGGATGCGATTCGTGGCGGCAGAGCGGGATGGGATCTGTGGCGGTGGTGGGGGATGCAATTCGTGGCGGCAGTGGGGGATGGGATCTGTGGCGGCGGAGGGGGATGGGATCTGTGGCGGTGGTGGGGGATGGGATTCGTGGCAGCGGTGGGGGATGGGATTAGTGGCAGCGGTGGAGGATGGGATCCCCTGGCAGCGGTGGGGGATGGGATCTGTGGCGGCGGTGGGGGATGGGATCTGTGGCGGTGGTGGGGGATGGGGGATGGTGGTGGGGGATGGGATTCGTGGCGGTGGTGGGGGATGGGATCTGTGGCGGTGGTGGGGGATGGGATCTGTGGCGGCGGAGGGGGATGGGATTTGTGGCGGTGGTGGGGGATGGGATTCGTGGTGGCGGTGGTGGGGGGATGAGAAAATACAGTAAAGGGTTAAAGACGTGGCGATCGGGTGGCCCATAGACGGAGCGAACGATTCATCCCGCCATCCACCTCTTTGAAGATTTGATCTCGGATGAGTCGGCCTGTGACGTCGCCGCGCTGCGCATGCATATGCTACAAATTCATGAAGGGGGGTTATATGGGAGGCTCCCAGGGGGCGGGTCCAATCACCTGAAGGTGCACGCCTGGAATTACCTCCAATCATTGTATATCTGTGACAATCATTTGTCTGGCTGAGCTGTGGCGATCATTTTTTCTATATGGAGCGTTTCTATTTATTTTGTTCCGGATTTCTATTGGTTGAACTCCGTTGGACGAGAGTCTTTTTTTTTATTGAACTATAAATAAAATAAAACTAAAAAACACTTTTTAAAACCCAGAAAGAATATTGGAAGAAATGATTGCAGATGTCATTCCCATAAAGAGCCAGCAGGGGGCTCCAGAGTTCACTTCAATACAAAACCAGCTGAAAGGAAATCCAGCATGAAAATAGATGGATGAAACGCGTCAGTGAATTGTCCGCACTATTATGGCGCCCCAAGTCTCGCACTTCATTTATGAAAACTTTGCAAAGGTTTTGTTAAAGTAATTCCAAAGCCCTCTGTACCGCCCTCGATACCACCCTCTGTACCGCCCTCCATACCACCCTCTGTACCGCCCTCCATACTGCCCTCCGTACTGCCCTCCGTACTGCCCTCCGTACCGCCCTCCATACCACCCTCCGTACTGTCCTCCGTACTGCCCTCCGTACTGCCCTCTGTACCACCCTCCATACCACCCTCCGTACTGCCCTCCGTACTGCCCTCCGTACTGCCCTCTGTACCGCCCTCCATACCACCCTCTGTACCGCCCTCCATACCACCCTCCGTACTGCCCTCCGTACTGCCCTCCGTACTGCCCTCTGTACCGCCCTCCATACCACCCTCTGTACTGCCCTCCGTACTGCCCTCCGTACAGCCCTCCGTACTGCCCTCTGTACCGCCCTCCATACCACCCTCTGTACCGCCCTCCATACCACCCTCTGTACTGCCCTCCATACTGCCCTCCGTACCGCCTTCCGTACCGCCCTCTGAACCACCCTCAATACCGCCCTCTATATCGCCCTCTATACCGCTCTCTGTACCGCCCTCTATATTGCTCTCTGTACCGCCCTCTATATTGCTCTCTGTACCGCCTTCCTTACTGCCTTCCGTACCGCCCTCTGTACCGCCCTCCATACCGCCCTCTATATCGCCCTCTATACCGCTCTCTGTACCGCCCTCTATATTGCTCTCTGTACCGCCTTCCTTACCGGCCTCCATACCGCCCTCTGCACCACCCTCCGTACTGCCCTCCATACTGCCTTCTGTACCGCCCTTTATACTGCTCTCTGTAGCGCCCTCTGTACTGCCCTCCATACCACCCTCTGTATTTATAAGAGGAGGGGTGATATATGGAATGAGGGGTGTTATAAGTTAGGAGGGGGAGGAGTTATAATGTGATGGGAGTATTTATAGGAGGAGGGGTGATATATGGAATGAGGGGTGTTATAAGTGAAGAGGGGAGGAGTTATAATGGGATGGGAGTATTTATAAGAGGAGGGGTGATATATGGAATGAGGGGTGTTATGTGGATTGAGGGGTGTAATAAGTGAGGAGGGGGTGGAGTTATAATGTGATGGGAGTATTTATAGGAGGAGGGGTGATATATGGAATGAGGGGTGTTATAAGTGAAGAGGGGAGGAGTTATAATGTGATGGGAGTATTTATAAGAGGAGGGGTGATATATGGAGGAGGGGGAGGAGTTATAATGCGATGGGAGTATTTATAAGAGGAGGGGTGATATATGGAATGAGGGGTGTTATAAGTGAAGAGGGGAGGAGTTATAATGTGATGGGAGTATTTATAAGAGGAGGGGTGATATATGGAGGAGGGGGAGGATTTATAATGCGATGGGAGTATTTATAAGAGGAGGGGTGATATATGGAATGAGGGGTGTAATAAGTGAGGAGGGGGAGGAGTTATAATGTGATGGGAGTATTTATAAGAGGAGGGGTGTTATAAGTGAGAAGGGGGTGGAGTTATAATGCGATGGGAGTATTTATAAGAGGAGGGGTGATGTATGGAATGAGGGTGTTATAAGTGAGGAGGGGGAGGAGTTATAATGCGATGGGAGTATTTATAAGAGGAGGGGTGATGTATGGAATGAGGGGTGTTATAAGTGAGGAGGGGAAGGAGTTATAATGCGATGGGAGTATTTATAAGAGGAGGGGTGATGTATAGAATGAGGGGTGTTATAAGTGAGGAGGGGGAGGAGTTATAATGCGATGGGAGTATTTATAGGAGGAGGGGTGATATATGGAATGAGGGGTGTTATAAGTGAGGCGGGGAGGAGTTATAATGCAATGGGAGTATTTATAAGAGGAGGGGTGATGTATGGAATGAGGGGTGTTATAAGTGAGGAGGGGAGGAGTTATAATGCAATGGGAGTATTTATAGGAGGAGGGGTGTTATATGGAATGAAGGGTGTTATAAGTGAGGAGAGGAGGAGTTATCATGTGATGGGAGTATTTATAGGAGGAGGGGTGATATATGGAATGTGGGGTGTTATAAGTGAGGAGAGGAGGAGTTATCATGTGATGGGAGTATTTATAGGAGGAGGGGTGATATATGGAATGAGGGGTGTTATAAGTGAAGAGGGGAGGAGTTATAATGGGATGGGAGTATTTATAAGAGGAGGGGTGATATATGGAATGAGGGGTGTTATGTGGATTGAGGGGTGTAATAAGTGAGGAGGGGGTGGAGTTATAATGTGATGGGAGTATTTATAGGAGGAGGGGTGATATATGGAATGAGGGGTGTTATAAGTGAAGAGGGGAGGAGTTATATTGTATGGGAGTATTTAAAAGAGGAGGGGTAATATATGGAAGGAGGGGTGTTATAAGTGAGGAGGGGGAGGAGTTATAATGCAATGGGAGTATTTATAAGAGGAGGGATGATGTATGGAATGAGGGGTGTTATAAGTGAGGAGGGGAGGAGTTATAATGTGATGGGAGTATTTATAAGAGGAGGGGTGATATATGGAGGAGGGGGAGGAGTTATAATGCGATGGGAGTATTTATAAGAGGAGGGGTGATATATGGAATGAGGGGTGTAATAAGTGAGGAGGGGGAGGAGTTATAATGTGATGGGAGTATTTATAAGAGGAGGGGTGTTATAAGTGAGAAGGGGGTGGAGTTATAATGCGATGGGAGTATTTATAAGAGGAGGGGTGTTATATGGAATGAGGGGTGTTATAAGTGAGGAGGGGGAGGAGTTATAATGCGATGGGAGTATTTATAAGAGGAGGGGTGATGTATGGAATGAGGGGTGTTATAAGTGAGGGGGGGAGGAGTTATAATGCGATGGGAGTATTTATAAGAGGAGGGGTGATGTATAGAATGAGGGGTGTTATAAGTGAGGAGGGGGAGGAGTTATAATGCGATGGGAGTATTTATAGGAGGAGGGGTGATGTATGGAATGAGGGGTGTTATAAGTGAGGAGGGGGAGGAGTTATAATGCGATGGGAGTATTTATAGGAGGAGGGGTGATGTATGAAATGAGGGGTGTTATAAGTGAGGAGGGGGAGGAGTTATAATGCAATGGGAGTATTTATAGGAGGAGGGGTGTTATATGTAATGAGGGGTGTTATAATTGAGGAGGGGGAGGAGTTATAATGCAATGGGAGTATTTATATGGAATGAGGGGTGTTATAACTGAGGAGGGGGAGGAGTTATAATGCGATGGGAATATTTATAGGAGGAGGGGTGTTATATGGAATGAGGGGTGTTATAATTGAGGAGGGGGAGGAGTTATAATGCAATGGGAGTATTTATAAGAGGAGGGGTGATGTATGGAATGAGGGGTGTTATAACTGAGGAGGGGGAGGAGTTATAATGCGATGGGAGTATTTATAGGAGGAGGGGTGATATATGGAATGTGGGGTGTTGTATACAATAAGGGTAAAAGTTATAGAAAGTGGGAGGTGTTATATGTGAGGAGGGGAGGAGTTATGATGTAGTGGGAGGCATTTTAGGCAACCTGGAGACAAGATATGGAATGACAAAGAAAATGAGGGGAGGAGTTATGGCGTAGAAACATACTTTATATGGAAATAGGGGAGGAGTCATGAAATGAGAAGTTACCTTCATGGAGGCAATAAAGAACTATATGGAATGCGAGGTGCAGCTATGGAGTGAGGAGGGGCCTTATATGAAATAAGGGAGGGGAGGGATTATGAAATGGAGGCAGGCTCCTATTGTAATAAGGGGAGGAGCTATAGAATAAGAAGAGGACCAATAGGGGTGTAGTTATGGAGTAAGAAGAGGCCTTATATTGAAGGAGTTGAGGAGTTATGGTCAGAGCAGAGACCTTATATGGAGTAAGGGGAGGAGTTATAATCAGAGCAGACCCCTTATATGGAGTAAGGGGAGGAGTTATGGTCAGAGCAGAGACCTTATATGGAGTAAGGGGAGGAGTTATAGTCAGAGCAGAGACCCTATATGGAGTAAGGGGAGGAGTTATGGTCAGAGCAGAGACCTTATATTGAGTAAGAGGAGGAGTTATGGTCAGAGCAGAGACCTTATATAGAGTAAGGGGAGGAGTTATGGTGTAAGGAGAGATCTTATAAGACTTGTGAAGTACAGAAAAACCTAATATGGAATAAAGGGAGCAGGTATGAAGTAAGGACAAGCCTTATATGGGGTGAGGGGAGGAGTAATGGAGCACAGACATGCCGTATACAGAATCAAGGGAGGAGTTATGTTATGAGGACAGCCCTTATATGGAAGGCGAGGAGTTATGGAGTGAGGACAGGCCTTAAATGGGGTGGGGGGTTACTCAATGAGGCTAGGCCTAATATGGAAGGGGGAGGAGCTATTCAATGAGGACAGGCCTGGTATGGATTGAGGAGAGGAGTTCTTCAAAGAGGTCAGGCCTTATGCAGAATGAAGGGAGGAGTTATTCAGTGAGGTCAGGCCTTATATGGGGTAAGGGGAGGGGTTATTCAATGAGGAGAGGCCATGAGATGAGGGGAGGAGTTCTTCAATGAGGTCAGGCCTTATAAGGAATGAGGGGAGGAGTTATTTAATAATAAGAAGAATCATACAAAATGAGGGGAGGAGTTATTCAGTGAATCCAGTCCTTATATGGGGTGAGGGCAGGAGTTATTCAATGAAGTCAGGCCTTATATGGGATGAGGGGGGAGCTATTAAATGAGGACAGACATTATATGGGACGTGGGAGGAGTTATTCAATGAGGACAAACCTTATATGGGATGATAGGAGGAGTTATTCAATGAGGTCAGGCCTTATATGGGGTGATGAGGGGAGGAGCTATTGAATGAGGTCACGCCTTATATGGTATGAGGGGAAGAGTTATTCAATGATGTCAGACCTTATACGAGATGAGGGGAAGAGTTATTTAAAGTGGAAGTAAACCCTCCTATCTTTTTCAGCCAAGGAAGCTGCCATCTTTGCCTCTGTTTAATCTTCAACTGCCACGGTGCTGCACATGTGATCCGTTATGACACCAGCCATTGGATGGTTTGACTGTTTGGTTGAGAGCACAGCCAATGTGCAGTTAGCATTCACGGCATGCCTTTTTTTTTTAAACTGTTAAATCGATGGGTTTACTTCCGCTTTAATGAGGTCAGGCTTTATACGGGATGAGGGGAGGAGTTATTTAATGAGGACGGACCTGATATGGGATGAGGGGAGGAGTTATTTAATGAGGACGGACCTGATATGGGATGAGGGGAAGAGTTATTCAGTGATGTCAGGCCTGATATGGGATGAAGGGAGGAGTTATTCAATGAGGTCAGGCCTGATATGGGATGAGGGGAGGAGTTATTCAATGAGGTCAGGCCTGATATGGGATGAGGGGAGGAGTTATTCACTGAGGACAGACCTGATATGGGTTGAGGGGAGGAGTTATTCAATGAGGACAGACCTGAAATGGGATGAGGGGAGGAGTTATTCAATGAGGACAGACCTGATATGGGATGAGGGGAGGAGTTATTCAATGAGGACAGACCTGATATGGGATGAGGGGAGGAGTTATTCAATGAGGACAGACCTCATATGGGTTGAGGGGAGGAGTTATTCAATGAGGTCAGGCCTGAAATGGGATGAGGGGAGGAGTTATTCAATGAGGTCAGGCCTGATATGGGGCAAGGGGAGGAGTTATTCAATGAGGTCAGGCCTGATATGGGGCGGGGGGAGGAGTTATTCAATGAGGTCAGGCCTGATATGGGGTGAGGGGAGGAGTTATCCAATGAGGTCAGACCTGATATGGGATGAGGGGAGGAGTTATTCAATGAGGACAGACCTCATATGAGGTGAGGGGAGGAGTTATTCAATTAGGTCAGGCCTGAAATGGGATGAGGGGAGGAGTTATTAAATGAGGTCAGGCCTGAAATGGGACGAGGGGAGGAGTTATTCAATGAGGTCAGGCGAGGGGAGGAGTTATTCCTTTAGGTCAGGCCTGATATGGGGTGAGGGGAGGAGTTATTCAATGAGGTCAGGCGAGGGGAGGAGTTATTCAATGAGGTCAGGCCTGATATGGGGCGAGGGGAGGAGTTATCCAATGAGGTCAGGCCTGATATGGGGCGAGGGGAGGAGTTATTCAGTGAGGTCAGGCGAGGGGAGGAGTTATTCAATGAGGTCAGGCCTTATATGGGATGAGGGGAGGAGTTATTCAATGAGGACGAGGGGAGGAGTTATCCAATGAGGTCAGGCGAGGGGAGGAGTTATCCAATGAGGTCAGGCCTTATATGGGGTGAGGGGAGGAGTTATTCAATGAGGTCAGGCGAGGGGAGGAGTTATCCAATGAGGTCAGGCCTGATATGGGGCGAGGGGAGGAGTTATCCAATGAGGTCAGGCCTGATATGGGGCGAGGGGAGGAGTTATCCAATGAGGTCAGGCCTGATATGGGGGGAGGGGAGGAGTTATCCAATGAGGTCAGGCCTGATATGGGGCGAGGGGAGGAGTTATCCAATGAGGTCAGGCCTGATATGGGGTGAGGGGAGGAGTTATCCAATGAGGTCAGGCGAGGGGAGGAGTTATCCAATGAGGTCAGGCCTGATATGGAACGAGGGGAGGAGTTATCCAATGAGGTCAGGCGAGGGGAGGAGTTATCCAATGAGGTCAGGCCTGATATGGGATGAGGGGAGGAGTTATCCAATGAGGTCAGGCGAGGGGAGGAGTTATCCAATGAGGTCAGGCCTGATATGGGGTGAGGGGAGGAGTTATCCAATGAGGTCAGGTGAGGGGAGGAGTTATCCAATGAGGTCAGGCCTGATATGGGGTGAGGGGAGGAGTTATCCAATGAGGTCAGGCCTGATATGGGGTGAGGGGAGGAGTTATTCAATGAGGTCAGGTGAGGGGAGGAGTTATCCAATGAGGTCAGGCCTGATATGGGGTGAGGGGAGGAGTTATCCAATGAGGTCAGGCGAGGGGAGGAGTTATTCAATGAGGTCAGGCCTTATATGGGGTGAGGGGAGGAGTTATTCAATGAGGTTAGGCGAGGGGAGGAGTTATCCAATGAGGTCAGGCGAGGGGAGGAGTTATCCAATGAGGTCAGGCCTGATATGGGGTGAGGGGAGGAGTTATTCAATGAGGTCAGGCGAGGGGAGGAGTTATCCAATGAGGTCAGGCCTGATATGGGGCGAGGGGAGGAGTTATCCAATGAGGTCAGGCCTGATATGGGGCGAGGGGAGGAGTTATCCAATGAGGTCAGGCCTGATATGGGATGAGGGGAGGAGTTATCCAATGAGGTCAGGCCTGATTTGGGGCGAGGGGAGGAGTTATCCAATGAGGTCAGGCCTGATATGGGGTGAGGTGAGGAGTTATCCAATGAGGTCAGGCGAGGGGAGGAGTTATCCAATGAGGTCAGGCCTGATATGGAACGAGGGGAGGAGTTATCCAATGAGGTCAGGCGAGGGGAGGAGTTATCCAATGAGGTCAGGCCTGATATGGGATGAGGGGAGGAGTTATCCAATGAGGTCAGGCGAGGGGAGGAGTTATCCAATGAGGTCAGGCCTGATACGGGGTGAGGGGAGGAGTTATCCAATGAGGTCAGGTGAGGGGAGGAGTTATCCAATGAGGTCAGGCCTGATATGGGGTGAGGGGAGGAGTTATCCAATGAGGTCAGGCCTGATATGGGGTGAGGGGAGGAGTTATTCAATGAGGTCAGGTGAGGGGAGGAGTTATCCAATGAGGTCAGGCCTGATATGGGGTGAGGGGAGGAGTTATTCAATGAGGTCAGGCCTGATAAGGGGTGAGGGGAGGAGTTATCCAATGAGGTCAGGTGAGGGGAGGAGTTATCCAATGAGGTCAGGCCTGATAAGGGGTGAGGGGAGGAGTTATCCAATGAGGTCAGGCCTGATATGGGATGAGGGGAGGAGTTATCCAATGAGGTCCGGCCTGATATGGGATGAGGGGAGGAGTTATCCAATGAGGTCAGGTGAGGGGAGGAGTTATCCAATGAGGTCAGGCCTGATATGGGATGAGGGGAGGAGTTATCCAATGAGGTCCGGCCTGATGTGATGCAGCAGACAGAAGACAGACACAATGTATCAGAGATGAGAGGAGGGAGCAGCAAAGGGTTAATGATGAAGGAATAGAAGAATAATAATGAAGCGTCCTTCTTCTCCGCAGCCCGCATACAACGCACTTCCCATCCTCCGTCCATTCAGGGAGGAGACCCCCGCACAAGAATAGAGAGAGACCACCTACCACACAAAGACAGACAGACTGCAGCCGATGCTTATTCTTCATAATGATCAGACTGCAGACAGACAGACGGACACAATGGGGAGAGAGACGGAGGAAAAGACGGCCTGCAGGGGGGAGAACGCGGCTCAATGTAGCAGCTCTGCACAGCGACAGACGATGGAGACTGGGAGGAGGAGGAGGAGAGAGAGGAGTCATCATCTCCCCGCAGCTCGCCCAATACACTTCCCCCAGACTGGATCCCAGACTGGATCCCAGACTAGATCCCTTCTATCCATCCGACACCTCGCCCAATATACTTCCCCCAGACAGGATCCCAGACTAGATCCCTTCTATCCATCCGACACCTCGCCCAATATACTCCCCCCAGACTGGATCCCAGACTGGATCCCAGACTAGATCCCTTCTATCCATCCGACACCTCGCCCAATACACTTCCCCCAGACTGGATCCCAGACAGGATCCCAGAATAGATCCCAGACTGGATCCCTTCTCTCCATCTGACACCTCGCCCAATATACTCCCCCAGACTGGATCCCAGACTAGATCCCAGAATAGATCCCTTCTATCCATCCGACACCTCGTCCAATATACTTCCCCCAGACAAGATCCCAGACTGAATCCCAGACTAGATCCCAGAATAGATCCCCTCTATCCATCCGACACCTCACCCAATACACTTCCCCCAGCCAGGATCCCAGACTAGATCCCAGACTAGATCCTAGAATAGATCCCCTCTATCCATCCAACACCTCACCCAATACACTTCCCCCAGCCAGGATCCCAGACTAGATCCCAGACTAGATCCTAGAATAGATCCCCTCTATCCATCCGACACCTCACCCAATACACTTCCCCCAGCCAGGATCCCAGACTAGATCCCAGACTAGATCCCAGACTAGATCCTAGAATAGATCCCCTCTATCCATCCGACACCTCGCCCAATATACTTTCCCCCAGACTGGATCCCAGACTAGATCCCCTCTATCCATCCGACACCTCGCCCAATATACTCCCACCGACAGGATCCCAGACTAGATCCCAGACTAGATCCCAGACTAGATCCCTTCTTTCCATCCGACACCTCACTCAATATACTTCCCCCAGACTGGATCCCAGACTAGATCCCAGACTAGATCCCAGAATAGATCCCTTCTATCCATCCGACACCTCGCCCAATATACTTCCCCCAGACTGGATCCCTGACTAGATCCCAGAATAGATCCCTTCTCTCCATCCGACACCTCACTTAATACACTCCCCCCAGACAGGATCCCAGACTAGATCCCAGAATAGATCCCTTCTATCCATCCGACACCTCACCCAATACACTTCCCCCAGCCAGGATCCCAGACTAGATCCCAGACTAGATCCTAGAATAGATCCCCTCTATCCATCCGACACCTCACCCAATACACTTCCCCCAGCCAGGATCCCAGACTAGATCCCAGACTAGATCCTAGAATAGATCCCTTCTATCCATCCAACACCTCGCCCAATATACTTCCCCCCAGACAGGATCCCAGACTAGATCCCCTCTATCCATCCGACACCTCGCCCAATATACTCCCACCGACAGGATACCAGACAGGATCGCAGACTAGATCCCAGACTAGGTCCCTTCTATCCATCCGACACCTCGCCCAATATACTTCCCCCAGACAGGATCCCCGACTGGATCCCAGACTGGATCCCTTCTCTCCATCTGACACCTCACCCAATATACTTCCCCCAGACAGGATCCCAGACTAGATCCCTTCTATCCATCCGCCACCTCGCCCAATATACTCCTCCAAACAGGATCCCAGACTAGATCCCTTCTATCCATCCGACACCTCGCCCAATATACTCCCACCAACAGGATCCCAGACTAGATCCCAGACTAGATCCCTTCAATCCATCCGCCACGTTACCCAATATACTCCCCCAGCCAAGATCCCAGACTAGATCCCTTCTATCCATCCGACACCTTGCCCAATATACTTCCCCCCAGACAGGATCCCAGACTAGATCCCCTCTATCCATCCGACACCTCGCCCAATATACTCCCCCCAGACAGGATCCCAGACTAGATCCCTTCTCTCCATCCGACACCTCACTTAATACACTCCCCCCAGACAGGATCCCAGACTAGATCCCAGAATAGATCCCTTCTATCCATCCAACACCTCGCCCAATATACTTCCCCCAGACAGGATCCCAGACTAGATCCCCTCTATCCATCCGACACCTCGCCCAATATACTCCCACCGACAGGATCCCAGACGGGATCGCAGACTAGATCCCAGACTAGGTCCCTTCTATCCATCCGACACCTCACCCAATATACTTCCCCCAGCCAGGATCCCAGACTAGATCCCAGACTAGATCCCTTCTATCCATCCGACACCTCGCCCAATATACTCCCCCAGACAGGATCCCAGACTAGATCCCTTCTATCCATCCGACACCTCACTTAATACACTCCCCCCAGACAGGATCCCAGACTACATCCCAGACTAGATCCCTTCTATCCATCCAACACCTCACCCAATACAGTCCCCCAGACAGGATCCCTTCTATCCATCCGACACCTCACTCAATATACTCCCCCCAGCCAGGATCACAGACTAGATCCCTTCTATCCATCCGACACCTCACTCAATATACTCCCCCCAGACAGGATCCCAGACTAGATCCCAGACTAGATCCCAGACTAGATCCCTTCTATCCATCCGACACCTCGTCCAATATACTTCCCCCCAGACAGGATCCCAGACTAGATCCCAGACTAGATCCCTTCTATCCATCCGACACCTCACTCAATATACTCCCCCCAGCCAGGATGCCAGACTAGATCCCAGACTGGATCCCTTCTATCCATCCGACACCTCGCCCAATATACTTCCCCCCAGCCAGGATCCCAGACTAGATCCCAGACTAGATCCCTTCTATTCATCCAACACCTCATCCAATATACTTCCCCCAGCCAGGATCCCAGACTAAACCCCAGACTAGATCCCTTCTATCCATCCGCCACCTCAGCCAATATACTTCCCCCAGTCAGGATCCCAGCCAAGATCCCAGACTAGATCCCTTCTATTCATCCGCCACCTCGCCCAATATACTTCCCCCAGCCAGAATTCCAGACTAGATCCCAGACTAGATCCCTTCTATCCATCCAACACCTCGCCCAATATACTTCCCCCAGCCAGGATCCCAGACTAGATCCCAGACTAGATCCCTTCTATCCATCCGACACCTCGTCCAATATACTTCCCCCAGCCAGGATCCCAGACTAGATCCCAGCCAGGATCCCAGACTAGATCCCTTCTAACCATCCGCCACCTCGTCCAATATACTTCCCCCAGCCAGGATCCCAGACAAGATCCCTTCTATCCATCCGACACCTTGCCCAATATACTTCCCCCAGCAAGGATCCCAGACTAGATCCCAGACTAGATCCCTTCTATCCATCCCACACCTCACCCAATATACTTCCCCCAGACAGGATCCCAGACTAGATCCCCTCTATCCATCCGACACCTCGCCCAATATACTCCCACCGACAGGATCCCAGACTAGATCCCTTCTATCCATCCGACACCTCGCCCAATATACTCCCCCCAGACAGGATCCAAGACTAGATCCCCTCTATCCATCCGACATCTCGCCCAATATACTCCCCCCAGCCAGGATCCCAGACTAGATCCCTTCTGTCCATTTACCACCTCACCTAATATACTTCCCCCAGCCAGGATCCCAGACTAGATCCCTTCTATGAATCCGCCACCTCGCCCAATATACTTCCCCCAGCCAGGATCCCAGACTAGATCCCAGCCAGGATCCCAGACTAGATCCCTTCTAACCATCCGCTACCTCGTCCAATATACTTCCCCCAGCCATGATCCCAGACAGGATCCCAGACTAGATCCCTTCTAACCATCCGCCACCTCGTCCAATATACTTCCCCCAGCCAGGATCCCAGACAAGATCCCTTCTATCCATCCGACACCTTGCCCAATATACTTCCCCCAGCAAGGATCCCAGACAAGATCCCAGACTAGATCCCTTCTATTCATCCGCCACCTCGCCCAATATACTTCCCTCAGCCAGGATCCCAGACTAGATCCTTTCTATCCATCCGACACCTCGCCCAATATACTCCCCCAGCCAGGATTCCAGACTAGATCCCAGACTAGATCCCTTCTATCCACCTGACACCTCACCCAATATACTTCCCCCCAGACTAGATCCCCTCTATCCATCCGACACCTCGCCCAATATACTCCCCCCCAGCCAGGATCCCAGACTAGATCCCTTCAATCCATCCGCCACATTACCCAATATACTCCCCAAGCCAGGATCCCAGACTAGATCCCAGACTAGAACCCTTCTATCCATCCGACACCTTGCCCAATATACTTCCCCCAGCAAGGATCCCAGACAAGATCCCTTCTATTCATCCGCCACCTCGCCCAATATACTTCCCCCAGCCAGGATTCCAGACTAGATCCCAGACTAGATCCCTTCTATTCATCCAACACCTCGCCCAATATACTCCCCCAGCCAGGATTCCAGACAAGATCCCAGACTAGATCCCTTCTATCCATCCACCACCTCGCCCAATATACTTCCCCCAGCCAGGATCCCAGACAAGATCCCTTCTATCCATCCGACACCTCACCCAATATGCTTCCCCCAGCCTGGATTCCAGACTAGATCCCAGACTAGATCCCTTCTATCCATCTGCCACCTGTCCAATATACTTCCCCCCAGCCAGGATCCCAGCCTAGATCCCAGACTAGATCCCTTCTATCCATCTGCCACCTGTCCAATATACTTCCCCCCCAGCCAGGATCTCAGCCTAGATCCCTTTTATCCATCCGCCACCTTGTCTAATATATATCCCCCAGCCAGGATCCCAGACTAGATCCAGACTAGATCCCTTCTATCCATCGGACACCTTGTCCAATATACTTCCCCCAGCCAAGATCCCAGACTAGATCTCAGACTAGATCCCTTCTATCCATCCGCCACCTTCTACTCACCCCCAACTAGATCCCTGACTGTAGATCTATTCTATCAATCTGACACTTCACCCTGGATCTTTCCTTCAGCTCATCCCCAACTACATCTCTACTGCAGATCCCAAACCAAATCTCTTCTCTCAATCTGCCACCTCACCCCAGATCCCTATATGGATCCCCAACGAGATCTCTAACTTCAGATCCCAAATCAGATCTCTTCCATGAATCCGACACCTTACCCCGGCTCCCTATACTAATCCCCAATTGGATCCCTGAGTTAGGGTTGGGAAAATGACCTTTTTTAATATGGGAGTGGGAGAGACTGGTACTGGTAGTCGATGGGAGATTCAGAATCACACAAAATAAGAATGTTCATTAATTACGATTATTCGTTATGCTGAAGTTAAACTCCCAGGAAGTCATCACAGCACAGGGATGGGGGGAGCCCCTCATAATGGGCACAGCACAGGGATGGGGGAGCCCCTCATAATGAGCACATCACAGGGATGGGGGAGCCCCTCATAATGAGCACAGCACAGGGATGGGGAGCCCCTCATAATGGGCACATCACAGGGATGGGGGGAGCCCCTCATAATGGGCACAGCACAGGGATGGGGGGAGCCCCTCATAATGGGCACAGCACAGGGATGGGGGGAGCCCCTCATAATGGGCACAGCACAGGGATGGGGGGAGCCCCTCATAATGGGCACAGCACAGGGATGGGGGGAGCCCCTCATAATGGGCACAGCACAGGGATGGTGGGAGCCCCTCATAATGGGCACAGCACAGGGATGGGGGGAGCCCCTCATAATGGAGCACAGCACAGGGATGGGGGAGCCCCTCATAATGGGCACAGCACAGGGATGGGGGGAGCCCCTCATAATGAGCACAGCACAGGGATGGGGGGAGCCCCTCATAATGGGCACAGCACAGGGATGGGGGAGCCCCTCATAATGAGCACAGCACAGGGATGGGGGGAGCCCCTCATAATGGGCACAGCACAGGGATGGGGGGAGCCCCTCATAATGAGCACAGCACAGGGATGGGGGGAGCCCCTCATAATGAGCACAGCACAGGGATGGGGGGAGCCCCTCATAATGAGCACAGCACAGGGATGGGGGGAGCCCCTCATAATGGGCACAGCACAGGGATGGGGGGAGCCCCTCATAATGGCACAGCACAGGGATGGGGGGAGCCCCTCATAATGGGCACAGCACAGGGATGGGGGAGCCCCTCATAATGGGCACAGCACAGGGATTGTGGGAGCCCCTCATAATGGGCACAGCACAGGGATGGGGGGAGCCCCTCATAATGGGCACAGCACAGGGATGGGGGAGCCCCTCATAATGGGCACAGCACAGGGATGGTGGGAGCCCCTCATAATGGCACAGCACAGGGATGGGGGGAGCCCCTCATAATGGGCACAGCACAGGGATGGGGGGAGCCCCTCATAATGGGCACAGCACAGGGATGGGGGGAGCCCCTCATAATGGCACAGCACAGGGATGGTGGGAGCCCTCATAATGGGCACAGCACAGGGATGGTGGGAGCCCCTCATAATGGGCACAGCACAGGGATGGTGGGAGCCCCTCATAATGGGCACAGCACAGGGATGGTGGGAGCCCCTCATAATGGACACAGCACAGGGATGGTGGGAGCCCCTCATAATGGGCACAGCACAGGGATGGTGGGAGCCCCTCATAATGGGCACAGCACAGGGATGGGGGAGCCCCTCATAATGGGCACAGCACAGGGATGGTGGGAGCCCCTCATAATGGGCACAGCACAGGGATGGTGGGAGCCCCTCCTAATGGGCACAGCACAGGGATGGTGGGAGCCCCTCATAATGGGCACAGCACAGGGATGGTGGGAGCCCCTCATAATGGGCACAGCACAGGGATGGTGGGGAGCCCCTCATAATGGGCACAGCACAGGGATGGGGGAGCCCCTCATAATGGGCACAGCACAGGGATGGGGGAGCCCCTCATAATGGGCACAGCACAGGGATGGGGGCAGCCCCTCATAATGAGCACAGCACAGGGATGGGGGGAGCCCCTCATAATGAGCACATAATGGGCACAGGGATGGTGGGAGCCCCTCATAATGAGCACATAATGGGCACAGGGATGGTGGGAGCCCCTCATAATGAGCACATAATGGGCACAGGGATGGTGGGAGCCCCTCATAATGAGCACATAATAGGCACAGGGATGGGGGGAGCCCCTCATAATGAGCACATAATAGGCACAGGGATGGGGCAGCCCCTCATAATGAGCACATAATAGGCACAGGGATGGTGGGAGCCCCTCATAATGAGCACATAATAGGCACAGGGATGGTGGGAGCCCCTCATAATGGGCACAGCACAGGGATGGGGGAGCCCCTCATAATGGGCACAGCACAGGGATGGTGGGAGCCCCTCTTAATGAGCACAGCACAGGGATGGGGGGAGACCCTCATAATGAGCACATAATGGGCACAGGGATGGTGGGAGCCCCTCATAATGAGCACATAATAGGCACAGGGATGGTGGGAGCCCCTCATAATGAGCACAGCACAGGGATGGTGGGAGCCCCTCATAATGAGCACATAATAGGCACAGGGATGGGGCAGCCCCTCATAATGGGCACAGCACAGGGATGGTGGGAGCCCCTCATAATGAGCACATAATGGGCACAGGGATGGTGGGAGCCCCTCATAATGTCATATTGAGAAAGACTTTTTTTACGTTTTAAATTCGTCATAACAAACGTTGGTTTTTCATACGAATCCAAATTGAATTTCGGACACGAATTACGAAATACGAATTAACGGCTAATATGAAACAGAATGGAATGAAACAAAACGAATTTATTGGCGGCGCTCATGTCTACAACAGACCCCAAACCAGATCTCTTTTAATAATCTGACACTTAATTGAAGATCTTTATAGTGCAGAGATTTCATCCTACCAACAGATTCTAAAGCAGATCTCTTCCAAAAAATCTGGATACTTATACTGATCCCCTCGCCAGGATTCTTATACTGCTCCTCGTACAAGTCATAAAACTTATCATCCCGTCCCGTCAACTCTTCTCTACCTTCAACTCTCTACTTTGTCCTCCACGTCCTCCACCCACCAACTCACTCACTGCCCAGGAGATCACCAATCACTTCAATCAGAAGATTGATACAATTTGTGAGGAGATCTCACTTCGGGCACAATCATTACTTCCCCCATTCAACCCACCACTATAGACGAGGCTACTAAACTACTTGCTAATGTCCAGCTAACCACCTGCCCTCTGGATCCGGTTCCCTCACCCTCTGGCTCTATTCTACACTCTCTAACCCACATCTTTAATCTCTCCCTCTCTTCTGCCATCTTCCCCAACTCTCTAAAACACGCACCAGTCAGCCCCATACTTAAAAAGCCCTCACTGGACCCCACCAGTCTTAAGGACCTACGCCCCATCTCCTTGCTCCCTTTTTTATCCAAACTCCTTGAACGTCTGGTCTACAACCGACTGAGCGACCACCTTGCCGAGAATAGCCTTCTTGTTCCCCTTCAGTCTGGATTACGTCTTCAACACTCCACAGAAACTGCTCTCCTAAAACGAACAAATGATCTACTAATGGCCAAAACCAATAGACACTATCCTGTACTCCTACTCCTGGACCTCTCTGATGCCTTTGATATGGTTGACCACCACTTGAGGCCTCTGGCCTTCATGACTGTACTCTTCGCTGGTTCTCTTCCTACTTATCCAACCGCACCTTTAGTGTTACTTACAATTCTACTTCCTCATATCCTCTTCCTTTCTCTTTTGGGGTCCCCCAGGGGTTCTGTTCTTGGAGCTCTCCTATTTTCAATCTACGCCTCCTCCCTTGGTCAGCTGATAGCCTCCCGTGGCTTTCAATACCACCTCTACGCTGATGACACCCAAATCTATTTCTCTACTGCTCAGCTCACTCCCTCTGTCTCCTCACCTATCACCAATTTACTATCAGATATATCCGTCTGGATGTCACACCACTTCCTCAAACTCAATCTATCCAAAACCCAACTAATAATATTTCCTCCTCCACGTGCCCCTTCCCTGATCTCTTTGTCAAAAGCGATGGCACAACTATCAGCCCATCCCCCACATGCCAAGGTCCTAGGTGTAATCCCATAATCCTTATACTGCTGCCCATCCAGATCCTAACCTCTCACCATCCAGAATCCTTCCACTGCTGCCCATCCTGATCCTAACCTCTCACCATCCAGAATCCTTCCACTGCTGCCCATCCTGATCCTAACCTCTCACCATCCAGAATCCTCCCACTGCTGCCCATCCAGATCCTAACCTCTCACCATCCAGAATCCCAGAATCCAGAATCCTTCCACTGCTGCCCATCCTGATCCTAACCTCTCTCCACTGCTGCCCACCCTGATCCTAACCTCTCACCATCCAGAATCCCTCCACTGCTGCCCATCCAGATCCTAACCTCTCACCATCCAGAATCCTTCCACTGCTGCCCATCTTACACATGCTGTGCCCATCCAGATCCTAACCTCTCACCATCCATCCCATCCAGAATCCTTCCACTGCTGCCCATCCAGATCCTAACCTCTCACCATCCAGAATCCTTACACTGCTGCCCATCCTGATCCTAACCTCTCACCATCCAGAATCTTTCCACTGCTGCCCATCCAGATCCTAACCTCTCACCATCCAGAATCCTTACACTGCTGCCCATCCTGATCCTAACCTCTCACCATCCAGAATCTTTCCACTGCTGCCCATCCAGATCCTAACCTCTCACCATCCAGAATCCTTCCACTGCTGCCCATCCAGATCCTAACCTCTCACCATCCAGAATCCTTCCACTGCTGCCCATCCAGATCCTAACCTCTCACCATCCAGAATCCTTCCACTGCTGCCCATCCAGATCCTAACCTCTCACCTTCCAGAATCCTTCCACTGCTGCCCATCCAGATCCTGATCCTAACCTCTCAACAGCCATAATCCTTCCACTGCTGCCCATCCTGATCCTAACCTCTCACCATCCAGAATCCTTCCACTGCTGCCCATCCTGATCCTAACCTCTCACCAGCCATAATCCTTATACTGCTGCCCATCCAGATCCTGATCCTAACCCCTCACATTCAGAAACCTTCCACTGCTGCCCATCCAGATCCTAACCACTCACCAGCCATAGTCCTTCCACTGCTGCCCATCCAGATCCTGATCCTAACCTCTCACCAGCCATAATCCTTATACAGTGGAACCTTGGTTTGCGAGTAACGTGGTTACAGAGCGTTACGCAAAACGAGCACTGTATTTCTAAAAATCCTAACTCGGTTTACGAGTGTTGTCTCGCAAAACGAGCAGGATTCAGGCCAAAAGCTGTGTGCAGTACCGCTTTTTGCCTGAGGTGGGGGGCGCCGGAGCCGAACAGCGGCGATCGTCGGCGTTCGGAAATGCACGGAAAGGCCCGAGGACAGTTCAGCTGACCTCGGCAAACCTCGGAAAGGCTCGTGAACGGAGTCTTTCCTGAGGTTTGCCAAGGTCAGCCGAAGTCTGCTTGGGTCTTTTCGGCCGTTTCCGAGGCTCCCCGGTGCCCCCCACCTCCACCCGCATGCGATATTGAATCCCATTGAAGTCAAAGCGGAGCGAATTATTTTCGTTTCCATTGACTTCAATGGGAAAACTTGCTTTGATATGCGAGTACTTTGGATTACGAGCATATTCCTGGAACATATTATGCTCGTAATCCGAGGTTCCACTTTACTGCTGCCCATCCAGATCTTGATCCGAACCCCTCACATTCAGAAACCTTACATGGCTGCCCATCCAGATCCTGATCCTAACCTCTCACCAGCCATAATCCTTACACTGCTGCCCATCCAGATCTAATTCCTAATCTCTCACCATCTAGAATCCTTACACTGCTGCCCATCCAGATCTAATTCCTAACCTCTCACCAGCCAGAATCCTTACACTGCTGCCCATCCAGATCTAATTCCTAATCTCTCACCAGCCATAATCCTTACACTGCTGCCCATCCAGATCTAATTCCTAACCTCTCACCATCTAGAATCCTTACACTGCTGCCCATCCAGATCCTGATCCTAAATTCTCACCATTCAGAATCCTTACACTGCTGCCCATCCAGATCCTGATCCTAACCTCTCACCAGCCATAATCCTTACACTGCTACCCATCCAGATCCTAACCTCTCACCATTCAGAATCCTTACACTGCTGCCCATCCACATCTAATTCCTAACCTCTCACCATCTAGAATCCTTATACTGCTGCCCATCCAGGTCCTGATCCTAACCTCTCACCAGCCATAATCCTTACACTGCTGCCCATCCAGATCTAATTCCTAACCTCTCACCATCAAAAATCCTTACACTGCTGCCCATCCAGATCCCGATCCTAATTTCTCACCATTCAGAATCCTTATACTGCTGCCCATTCAGGTCCTGATCCTAACCTCTCACCAGCCATAATCCTTACACTGCTGCCCATTCAGATCCTGATCCTAACCTCTCACCATCCATAATCCTTATACTGCCGCCCATCCAGATCTAATTCCTAATCCCTCACCAGCCAGAATCCTTACACTGCTGCCCATCCTGATCCTAACCTCTCACCATCCAGAATCCTTACACTGCTGCCCATTCAGATCCTGATCCTAACCTCTCACCATCCAGAATCCTTACACTGCTGCCCATCCAGATCCTGATCCTAACCTCTCACCATCCAGAATCCTTACACTGATGCCCATCCAGATCCTGATCCTAACCTCTCACCATCCAGAATACTTACACTGCTGCCCATCTAGATCCTGATCCTAACCTCTCACCATCCATAATCCTTAAACTGCTGCCCATCCAGATCCTGATCCTAACCTCTCACTATCCAGAATACTTACACTGCTGCCCATCTAGATCCTGATCCTAATCTCTCACCATCCAGAATCCTTACACTGCTGCCCATCCAGATCCTGATCCTAACCTCTCACCATCCAGAATCCTTACACTGCTGCCCAGCTAGATCCTGATCCTAACCTCTCACTATCCAGAATCCTTACACTCCTGCCCATCCTGATCCTAACCTCTCACCATCCAGAATCCTTACACTGCTGCCCATCCAGATCCTAACCTCTCACCATCCAGAATCCTTACACTGCTGCCCATCCAGGTCTTGATCCTAACCTCTAACCATCCATAATCCTTACACTTCTGCCCATCCAGATCCTGATCCTAACCTCTCACCATCCATAATCCTTACACTGCTGCCCATCCAGATCCTGATCCTAACCTCTCACCATCCAGAATCCTTACACTGCTGCCCATCCAGGTCTTGATCCTAACCTCTAACCATCCAGAATCCTTACACTTCTGCCCATCCAGATCCTGATCCTAACCTCTCACCAGCCAGAATCATTACACTGCTGCCCATCCAGGTCTTGATCCTAACCTCTAACCATCCAGAATCCTTACACTTCTGCCCATCCAGATCCTGATCCTAACCTCTCACCAGCCAGAATTCTTACACTGCTGCCCATCCAGGTCTTGATCCTAACCTCTCACCATCCAGAATCCCTATACCGCATCCCATCCAGATCCTGATCCTAACCTCTCACCAGCCAGGATTCTTACACTGCTGCCCATTCATATCCAATACTGATCCTCCAACCCCCATAACCGGGATCCTTATACGGTTGGCATCCAGATCCCAGATTCCACACCAACAATTAACTTTTACTCCTCTCTCAGAAACTTTTACACTTCTTCATTCAGTCAAGTGACTTTGGTTACCAAGCAACATACATGTCTGGAGTTTCCATAGAGACACCCAGTGTAATGGGTATAAATATTCCCCGGATAACGCTCGGTAGCAGCACCACCTCACAATACCATTCCACATCACTTCCTGCAGATGTCCGTCGTGACCTCATAATCTTTCACCATCTTATCCAATGGATGAAGCTCCAGTCTGCCCCGGAATAAGACCCAGTCAGGAGCCGTATACCAACAGCTGCACATTTCAAGAGACATCAACCCCCATATACCCCCAATATACCCCCGTATACCCCCATATACCCCCCTATATAGCTAGGTTACCCCTGGGAAGGAATATTGGCCCTCACTGCATACAACCCTCATAGGGGGCCCCAAAAATAGCATTCAATATGCTGATATATGAAGAAGTGAGGGCCCATCAGAGAGCCATGGAGGAGAGTCAGCTGATGTTCACAGTTCCAATACATTGAAAATATGTCTGCTATAATTCCTCACCACAGAGCTGTGCCCGGTATAATGTACAGAGCTGTGCCCGGTGTCCAGTATAATGTACAGAGCTGTGCCCGGTGTCCAGTATAATGTACAGAGCTGTGCCCGGTATAATGTACAGAGCTGTGCCCGGTATAATGTACAGAGCTGTGCCCGGTATAATGTACAGAGCTGTGCCCGGTATAATGTACAGAGCTGTGCCCGGTATAATTTACAGAGCTGTGCCCGGTGTGCAGTATAATGTACAGAGCTGTGCCTGGTATAATGTACAGAGCTGTGCCTGGTATAATGTACAGAGATGTGCCCGGTATAATGTACAGAGATTTGCCCGGTGTCTGGTATAATATACAGAGCTGTGCCCGGTGTCCGGTATAATGTACATAGCTGTGCCTGGTATAATGTACAGAGCTTTGCCCGGTATAATGTACAGAGCTCTGCCTGGTAAAATGTACAGAGCTGTGCCCGGTATAATGTACAGAGCTGTGCCCGGTATAATGTACAGAGCTGTGCCCGGTATAATGTACAGAGCTGTGCCTGGTATAATGTACAGAACTGTGCCCAGTGCCCGGTATAATGTACAGAGCTGTGCCCGGTGTCCGGTATAATATACAGAGCTGTGCCCAGTATAATGTACAGAGCTGTACCCGGTGTCTGGTATAATGTACAGAGCTGTGTCCGGTATAATGTACAGAGCTGTGCCCAGTGCCCGGTATAATGTACAGAGCTGATCTCTATACTCTGTGTTGTATTTTACATTCTCCTGATCTCTATAATCTGTGTTGTATATTACAGAATGCCCACTCCTGACCCCTGTACTATGTGTTGTATATGTACAGATATATTATATTCTCCTGATCTCTATACTCTGTGTTGTATATTACATACTCCTGACCCCTGATCTCTATACTCTGTGTTGTATATTACGTTCTCCTGACCCCTGATCTCTATACTCTGTGTTGTATATTACGTTCTCCTGACCCCTGATCTCTATACTCTGTGTTGTATATTACGTTCTCCTGACCCCTGATCTCTATACTCTGTGTTGTATATTACGTTCTCCTGACCCCTGATCTCTATACTCTGTGTTGTATATTACGTTCTCCTGACCCCTGATCTCTATACTCTGTGTTGTATATTACGTTCTCCTGACCCCTGATCTCTATACTCTGTGTTGTATATTACGTTCTCCTGACCCCTGATCTCTATACTCTGTGTTGTATATTACATACTCCTGACCCCTGATCTCTGTACTCTGTGTTGTATTTGAAAGCCCTTCCCCCAAACATCATGCACAAACAAGATGTGGGTATAGAACCAAAGGAAGGACTCTTTATTGAACAGAAATACAGGTTTTTATACACTTCAATAGGTCAGTCACCACATGACCAATAAAACCAAATATTACCCAAAACATCACACAAGGGTTAGATAACGAGGTAGAGCTGACACCAGGCCAATCCCATCATAGAGGATCCTCCAAGAGTTAGCCAACAGACAGAAACAATAGGTGACTCAATTAACAATGGGAATTCACACAATGGCAGAGATACACTTAATAAATAGATAATGTCAGGAGGCCCTAGAATAAGGAACATCTGCTCTGAGTATCACAATTTAAAGCAGTCATTACTGGTTTTATTAGCTCTCGGTCTGCTGGAAGGGTTTGGAGGGCAGGAGGCTAGACTCTGCTCAGCACAGGGCTGGGCTCCCTTTGCCTGGGCCTATCAGGAAGTACCAGCCGACAGTCCTAAAATCCCAGGTGAAGTGTCAGCAATGGGGCAGAATAACAGAGTGCTTTGCCCATCTCCGCCCACAGCTATGGAAGGCGAGGTCTTATGGTGGATGCAGCAAGAGTTGACTGACCTTGATGAACCCATTTCTGCACAGGATGAGCTTGGATGGAGAAATGCGTCTGTCCGAGGGCAGTTCAAGGGCTTGGGAGAAGAGGAAGCTGTCCTCATTCCCCAGACATGGAGCACAGAGACCAGGGATTTAATTGGCTTTTCATCAGAGGATGTTATGGATGATGAGTCACCTGTCAAAGTGTTGGCACTGGGCCCAAGGGCCACCAGCCCATGCCCTGGACTTTCCGCAATTCCAGAGACTGGGCATTTAATAGACTTTTCTGTAGAGGAGGAACCACCTAGCGAACCCCCAGCAGAAGTGCTGGCAGCAGGACAGAGTACTGCAGACCCCTGCTCCACACTCGTGGCAGTTTCGGAGGCCGGAGGTGAGACGGTGGTGGTTCTTCAGTGGATTTCAGAAATGCAGGGAGGGGAAGAAGCCATTCCCCCTCCCCAGCAAGGATTAGTGCACCTGGGAGACAAGGGTCCAAGACACCAACCCTGCTGAAGTGCTGGCAACCGGACAGAGGGTCCAAGACCTCTGCGGCCCAGGGTGAGGAGGAGGTGGTCACTCCCGAGCAGCAGATCAGGATCCAGGGGGAGAAGGGAGAGGAGGTTGTCGTCTTCCCTACCCAAAAGTCAGCCAGAGTGGAAGAAACTGTCTCCCCTCCCCCACAGTTATCCGGAATGGATGATGTGAGCGCTGAAGCGCTAACAGGGCAGAACACTTCCGGCCTCTGCACACAACAATCAACTCTGCAGGAGCTCCAGGGAGAGAACCGGCACCTCACAATGGCAGCTTGAGCTGGTGTCAGTGGATGGGCCTGCGGTTTCCACTAACAGAAACTAACAGAAGTGCTGGCAACAGGGCAGAGTGCTACCAACCTCTGCCCAGCACCGGCAACAACTGCGGAGTTCCAGGTAGTCGGAGCAGTCGACCTCCCTCCCCAGTGACAAACTGATGTAGTGAAGCTCCTACGCCCAGCTGAACCACTGGCCGCTGCTGGCCTCTGCCCTCCACTAACAAAGGATGGATTTCCTGTGGAAGTGGAATGGACTTCACTTGTATACCCCAGGGATGCTGGGCAGTCGGCTCAGATCCCCAACAGCATGATGGAGTGAGCCCAGCCACCCTGTCTTCTCTTCAGCGGCTGAAGGGACTCTAGGGAGAAGGACCAGTCCGGAATCGGGCGAATGCGCGCGCAATAGTGCTGCTAACGGGCGAATGCGCGCGCGCAATAGTGCCCCTAACGTCATGGCACAGGTACCTTGTTTATTTAAACGTTCCATCGCTGGATTATCATCAGCTCTCCCTGTATACCTGTGTTTGCGATTCCTGTTACCCGATCACCTGTGTACCGACCCGGCTTGTTTGACCTGCTCCTGCTGATCTCCTGGCTCTACCTACCGGCTCGCATCTGACGTCTCCCTGCCTGCTTCCTGCATCTCACCCCGGCCTGGCTAACAGACTCCGCTTTCCTGTCTCCTGTACCCGGACTTCTGGCTCTGATCTTGGACTGTCTTACCGTGTTTGACCCCTGGCCTGGCTTTTGACACTGCTACTGGACTTCCATTGGTCCTCTCCTCCGGACCTCCTAAGCACGTTGCCTCCAGTGACTTTGCTCTACCACGTTCCTGGCATCAGCTGCTACTACAAGGCAACCCGTGCTTCTGTGGGCACCGCATCTCTGTGTCACTTTCAGGGTTGTGCTGCACTCGGCTGCAAGGGGAGCCCTCCCGGCATCTCGGCCTCCTACCAAGTTCCTGACAGGAACTATGGACTAACTTCGGAGTCAACCCTCCTGGGGTCTCCTGTGTTAGTTTGCTGCCGAAAGAGGAGAGATGTGATGGGAGTCGCTTGTGGAGCCTGGGGTCCCTTGGAGAGGTTGGGAAACCCTTGTTTCAGCTCCCCATGCACCTCCTATGTCTAAGTCACCCTGTGTCCATTAGGGGCACAGGGTGACCGAGAAAATGTGGCTTGGATTACTTAAAATGGAACAGTAATATTTATCCACAATATCTCCCAGGAAATATACAAAGACTATTCTTGGTTTATTTGAGTCTGAACTCAGCATGTTAATTGAAAGAGCTGATCACATTGGCCTCTGTACAATGTAGAAGATGGACAGTCTGCTACTGGGGGCTCCTGCTATTGTGTGAAGGTGTCCTGTGTTTATACTTAATGTGGATTGTGTCTGAGCTAGAAGACGGCAAGGCTGACCTGAAAGGTCAAACCATGGAGTCACCTTGGCTGCTTTAAGGGACTAGTTTATTAGCTATGTTAATTCTGTTTCTGGTTACAGTTTGTATTGCTGGAGTAATATGATCAGGGGGGGAGGGGGTGTCCTCCTGGTGTATATATTTGGGTGAGTTTGCTCAATAAACATTCCATGTTCCAGCTGTGTAACTGAGCTAGTCTTGCCTGGTTCTTGGTTACAATATATGGGCTGTATTATCTGATATCTGAAGGTCCAGACTGGAGGAAGCCGTGTACTGATGGAAACACTTAGAGCAGAGTGCAACGGGCTTTCGTGTCGGGTTTTATGTAATCTTCAGGCCTAAACATTTGTGCAAATCTGGAGGCAAAAGGATTAAATGGTGTCTATTGGGTGCAATCTGGTGCTGAAGATGTGCCTCTGGTCTGTGTCACCCACCCTTCCCCCACGCACCCTGTGTCACCCACCCCTCCCCCACGCACTCTGTGTCATCCACCCCTCCCCCACGCACCCGTGTCACCCACCCCTCCCCCACGCACTCTGTGTCACCCACCCTTCCCCCACGCACTCTGTGTCATCCACCCCTCCCCCACGCACCCCGTGTCACCCACCCCTCCCCCATGCACTCTGTGTCATCCACCCCTCCCCCACGCACCCCGTGTCACCCACCCCTCCCCCACGCACTCTGTGTCACCCACCCTTCCCCCACGCACTCTGTGTCATCCACCCGTCCCCCACGCACCCCGTGCCACCCACCCCTCCCCCACGCACTCTGTGTCATCCACCCCTCCCCCACGCACCCCGTGTCACCCACCCCTCCCCCACGCACTCTGTGTCATCCACCCCTCCCCCACGCACCCCGTGTCACCAACCCCTTAACATCCACCCCTCCCCCAACCCTATGTCACTCCTGGCCCCTGCATTCTGTACACTGTATACTTCTGATCAATGCACACTATATATTATATACCCCTACCCCTGTACATGACAGACCTCTGACTGAAGAACACGACACATTATCTAATATTAACCCCAGTGCTCTGGACTGTATACTCTGTCACAGACAGGAAGTAAGGGAATATCTGTAACACACAGGAAGTAAGGGAAACTCTGTCACAGACAGGAAGTAAGAGAAACTCTGTCACAGACAGGAAGTAAGGGAAACTCTGTAACAGAGAGGAAGTAAGGGAAACTCTGGTACAAACAGTTAGTGAGGGGAACTCTGTCACAGCCAGGAAGTAACGGGAACTCTGTGACAGACAGTAAGTAAGGGGATTCTGTCATGGACAGCAAGTAAGGGGAACTCTGTAACAGACAGGAAGTAAGGGGAACTCTGTGACATATAGGAAGTAAGGGGAACTCTGTAACAGACAGGAAGTAGGGGGAAATCTGTAACAGACAGAAAGTGGGGGAACTCTGTAACATACAGAAAGTAAAAGAAAACGTTGTCACAGACAGGAAGTAAGGGGAACTCTGTGACAGACAGGAAGTAAGGGGGATTCTGTCAGAGACAGGAAGTAAGGGAAACTCTGGTACAGACAAAAAGTAGGGGGAACTCTGTAAAAGACAGGAAGTAAGGAGAACTCTGTCACAGACAGGAAGTAAGGGGAGGAAGTAAGGGGTACTCTGGTACAGACAGGAAGTAGGAGAGAACTCTGTGACAGACAGAAAGTGGGGGAACTCTGTCACAGACAGGAAGTAAGGGGGATTCCGCCACAGACAAGAAGTAGGGGGAACTCTGCAACAGACAGGCAGTAAAGGGGAACTCTGCAACAGACAGGAAGTAAGGGGGATTCTGTCACAGACAGGAAGGGGAACTCTGGTACAGACAGGGAGTAAGGGGGAACACTGTGACAGACAGGAAGTAAGGAGAACTCTGTGACAGACAGGAAGTAAGGGGGGATTCTGTCACAGACAGGAAGGGGAACTCTGTAACAGACAGGAAGTGGGGGAACTCTGTAACAGACAGGAAGTAAGGGGAACTTTGCCACAGACAGGAAGTAAGGGGAACTCTGTGACAGACAGGAAGAAGGGGAGGAAGGGGAACTCTGTAACAGACAGGATATAAGGGGAACTCTGTAACTGACAGAAAGTATGGGGAACGCTGTAACAGACAGGAAGTGGGGGGGGGCTCTGTAACAGACAGGAAGTAAGGAGAACTCTGTCACAGACATGAAGTAAAGGTAAATCTGTAACAGACAGGTAGTAAGGGAAACTCTGTAACAGACATAAAGTAAGGAGGGATTCTGTCACAGACAGGAAGTAAGGGGAACTCTGTAACAGACATGAAGTAAGGGGGGATTCTGTCACAGACAGGAAGGGGAACTCTGTAACAGACAGGAAGTGGGGGAACTCTGTAACAGACAGGAAGTAAGGGGAACTTTGCCACAGACAGGAAGTAAGGGGAACTCTGTGACAGACAGGAAGAAGGGGAGGAAGGGGAACTCTGTAACAGACAGGATATTAGGGGAACTCTGTAACTGACAGAAAGTATGGGGAACGCTGTAACAGACAGGAAGTGGGGGGGGGCTCTGTAACAGACAGGAAGTAAGAGAACTCTGTCACAGACATGAAGTAAAGGTAAATCTGTAACAGACAGGTAGTAAGGGAAACTCTGTAACAGACATAAAGTAAGGAGGGATTCTGTCACAGACAGGAAGTAAGGGGAACTCTGTAACAGACATGAAGTAAGGGGGGATTCTGTCACAGACAGGAAGGGGAACTCTGTAACAGACAGGAAGTGGGGGAACTCTGTAACAGACAGGAAGTAAGGGGAACTTTGCCACAGACAGGAAGTAAGGGGAACTCTGTGACAGACAGGAAGTAAGGGGGGATTCTGTCACAGACAGGAAGGGGAACTCTGTAACAGACAGGAAGTGGAGGAACTCTGTAACAGACAGGAAAAAGGGGAACTCTGTAACAGACAGGATTTTAGGGGAACTCTGTAAAAGACAGGAAGTAAGGAGAACTCTGTCACAGACAGGAAGTAAGGGGATCTCTGCAACAGACAGGAAGTAAGGGAAACTCTGTAACAGACAGGAAGTAAGGGGAACTCTGTGACAGACAGGAAGTAAGGGAAACTCTGTAACAGACAGGAAGTTACGGGAACTATGCAACAGACAAGAAGTAAGGGTAACTCTGTCACAGACAGGAAGTAAGGGGAGCTCTGTAACAGACAGGACGTAGGGGGGATTCTGTCATGGACAGAAAGTAAGGGGAACCCTGTAACAGACAGGAAGGGGGGGAACTCTGTAAACAACAGAAAGTAAGGGGAAGTTTGTAACAGAGAGGCAGTAAGGGGAACTCTGTAACAGACAGGAAGGGTGATTCCGTTACAGACAGGAAGTAAGGGGAACTCTGGTACAGACAGAAAGTAGGGGGGGCTCTGTAACAGACAGGAAGTAAGGAGAACTCTGTCACAGACAGGAAGTAAGGAGATTTCTGTAACAGACAGGAAGTAAAGTAAACTCTGTAACAGACAGGAAGTAAGGGGAACTCTGCCACAGACAGGAAGTAAGGGGAACTCTGCCACAGACAGGAAGAAGGGGGGATTATGTAACAGACAAAAAGTAAGGGGAGGAGAGGGAACTCTGTCACTGACAGGAAGTAAGGGGAACTCTGTCACTGACAGGAAGTAGGGGGAACTCTGCCACAGACAGTAAGTAGGGGGAACTCTGTAACATGAACACAGGCAGAAATAAAACCCTGACAGGGATTCTAGCCTTCCCCTACGAGGTTGGATCTCTGTGTGTGTTCCTCTGACTTCCTATCTGTTAAACGTTGTCATCAGGTAGTGAGGGAAAATCTCCAATGGAGCAACAGACAGATGTAAAAACCTGACAGGGGTTCTAATCCTTCCCTACTCCATCCAAAACTAAAAAATGTTTTGACTGGACATATACTTTAACACGGATTGTGCCGGGGTTTATGTGTGTCTGTGAGCACAGTGATGAGAGTGTATAATGTGGGCACAAGAACTGCGGCATATGTGCATTCTGCTCTTTTAAGTCCCTCCCACTTTCAGCCTATTATAGTCACACACAACGTTCTGCCCCTTCAATCGGCTCCATTATTAGAGAATAGGGGAGGGGAAAGATATAGATGGCGGCGGGACTGGGGGTGCAGACAGTTTCAAGCAGACAAAGACAACTGTGTGAGAGAAGTAAACCTGGGCAGTTGGCATGTGTGTGATATGTCACTGACGGAGTCCTTCTTTACCCACCTTGTTCAGGCCCCTTTAATCCCATTTCCCATGACCCCCTGGGCTCCCACAATTCCCAGGACTCTTGGACACACCTAGTCTAGGTTACATTTAGGCGTATAAAGTGTAGTTACTAGGCACGTTAGCTGTCGCCAGGTGGGGTCCTCATTCATTGTTCCTGGTCCACCAGATGAGGGAGCAAGAGAATGCAGCTTCAACTGTGGAGGAGCCCTCAGCTAGCTGGCCTCAGAATAATGCCTTTCCAGTGGGGTGGCCCTGTATCTTCAGCTACATCATTGTAGAGGCACCCCTGAGATTTCTGCCACTACCTGGACTTCCAGACCAAAGAATCCTTTTGTCTTCCTTGTGTGGAGTTTGTCCCGAGATCCCTGTGGGTGGAGCCGGTCTGAAGATCCCTGTGGGTGGAGCCTTCCAGAGATGCCTGTGGGTGGATTTCCCTATGGGTGGAGACTTTGATGGATCTCTGTGGGTGGAGCCTTCCAAAGATCGCTATGGGTGGAGACTGTCCAGAAATCCCTATAGGTGGAGCCTGTTCAGAGAACCCTGTGGGTAGAGCTTGTCTGGAGATCCCTGTGGGCATAGCCTGTGTCAAGATCCCTCTGGGTGGAGCCTTCCAGAGATCCCTGTGGGTGGAGGTTGTCCAGAAATCCTTATGGGTGCAGCCTTTATAGAGATCTCTGTGGGTGGAGCCTGTCTGAGGGTCCCTGTGGGTAGAGCTTGTCCAGAGATCCTTGTGAGTGAAACCTTCCAGAGAACTCTGTGAGTGGAGCCTGTCCAGAGATCCCTGTAAGTGTAGCTTGTTCATAAATCCCTATGGGTTGAGTCTTCCAGGGATCCCTGTGGGTGGAGCCTGTTCTGAAATCCCTATGGGTGGAGCCTGTCCAGAGAACCCTGTGGGTGGAACCTGTCTGGAGATCCCTGTGGGCATAGCCTGTCTGAAGATCCCTCTGGGTGGAGCCTTCCAGAGATCCCTGTGGGTGGAGGTTGTTCAGAAATCCCTTTGGGTGGAGCCTGTCCAGAGAACTCTGCGGATGGAGCCTTTCTAGAGATCCCTGTGGATGGAGCCTGTCCAAAGATCTCTGTGGGTAGAGTTTGTCTGAAGATCCCTGTGGGTGTAGCCTCCCAGAGAACTGTGTGGGTGGATCCTGTGTGGAGATCCCTGTGGGCATAGCCTGCCTAAAAATCCCTGTGGGTGGAGCCTTCCAGAGATCCCTTTGGGTAAAGCTTGTCTGTCCAGAAATTCCTATGGGTGGAGCCTGTCCAGAGATTCCTGTGAGTGGAGCTTGGTCAGAAATCCCTATGGGTGGATTTCCCTGTGGGTTGAGCCATCCAGGGATCCCTGTGGGTGGAGCCTGTTCTGAAATCCCTATGGGTGGAGCCTGTCCAGGGAACCCTGTGGGTGGAGTGTTGTGGAAATTTTATGAAGATGTATGTATTGTCACGGGTCTCCCAGTGTTAGTTCTCCTGAATGAATGAATGAATGAATGAAAGATTTGTATAGCGCTGCAACTGCGAACTGAATCGCCTCGAGGCGCTTGATCCGAACTGGGTTGATTCCTTCTTAGAAGAGGTGGGTCTTAAGTTTTTTCCTGAAGGTCCGATGGTCTTTTTCCTGCAGCCCGCTCTAAAGAGGGTGGGTGTAGTTTGTCCAGAGATCCTTGTGGGTGGAGCCTGTCTAGAGATCCCTGTGGATGGGGCCTGTCCAACAATCTCTGTGGGTAGAGTTTGTCCAGAGATCCCTGTGGGTGGAGCCTGTCCAAAGATCTCTGTGGGTGGAGCCTGTCCAAAGATCTCTGTGGGTAGAGTTTGTCCAGAGATCCTTGTGGGTAGAGTCTATCCAGAGATCCCTGTGGGTAGAGTTTGTCCAGAGATCCCTGTGGGTAGAGTTTGTCCAGAGATCCTTGTGGGTAGAGTTTGTCCAGAGATCCTTGTGGGTGGAGCCTGTCTAAAGATCTTTGTTGGTAGAGTTTGTCCAGAGATCCTTGTGGGTGGAGTCTGTCCAGAGATCTCTGTGGGTAGAGTTTGTCCAGAGATCCTTGTGGGTGGAGTCTGTCCAGAGATCCCTGTGGATGGGGCCTGTCCAACAATCTCTGTGGGTAGAGTTTGTCCAGAGATCCCTGTGGATGGAGCCTGTCCAGAGATACCTGTGGATGGAGCCTGTCCAAAGATCTCTGTGGATGGAGCCTGTCCAAAGATCTCTGTGGGTAGAGTTTGTCCAGAGATCCTTGTGGGTGGAGTCTGTCCAGAGATCCCTGTGGGTAGAGTTTGTCCAGAGATCCTTGTGGGTGGAGCCTGTCCAAAGATCTTTGTGGGTAGAGTTTGTCCAGAGATCCCAGTGGATGGAGCCTGTCCAAAGATCTCTGTGGATGGAGCCTGTCCAGAGATCTCTGTGGGTAGAGTTTGTCCAGAGATCCTTGTGGGTAGAGTTTGTCCAGAGATCCTTGTGGGTGGAGTCTGTCCAGAGATCCTTGTGGGTAGAGTTTGTCCAGAGATCTCTGTGGATGGAGCCTGTCCAAAGATCTCTGTGGGTAGAGTTTGTCCAGAGATCCTTGTGGGTGGAGTCTGTCCAGAGATCCCTGTGGGTAGAGTTTGTCCAGAGATCCTTGTGGGTGGAGCCTGTCCAAAGATCTTTGTGGGTAGAGTTTGTCCAGAGATCCCAGTGGATGGAGCCTGTCCAAAGATCTCTGTGGATGGAGCCTGTCCAGAGATCTCTGTGGGTAGAGTTTGTCCAGAGATCCTTGTGGGTAGAGTTTGTCCAGAGATCCTTGTGGGTGGAGTCTGTCCAGAGATCCTCGTGGGTAGAGTTTGTCCAGAGATCTCTGTGGATGGAGCCTGTCCAAAGATCTCTGTGGGTAGAGTTTGTCCAGAGATCCTTGTGGGTGGAGTCTGTCCAGAGATGCTTGTGGGTAGAGTTTGTCCAGAGATCCTCGTGGGTGGAGTCTGTCCAGAGATCCTTGTGGGTAGAGTTTGTCCAGAGATCCTTGTGGGTAGAGTTTGTCCAGAGATCCTTGTGGATGGAGTCTGTCCAGAGATCCTTGTGGGTAGAGTTTGTCCAGAGATCCTTGTGGGTGGAGTCTGTCCAGAGATCCTTGTGGGTAGAGTTTGTCCAGAGATCCTTGTGGATGGAGTCTGTCCAGAGATCCTTGTGGGTAGAGTTTGTCCAGAGATCCTTGTGGGTAGAGTTTGTCCAGAGATCCTTGTGGATGGAGTCTGTCCAGAGATCCTTGTGGGTAGAGTTTGTCCAGAGATCCTTGTGGATGGAGTCTGTCCAGAGATCCTTGTGGGTAGAGTTTGTCCAGAGATCCTTGTGGGTGGAGACTAGACTGAACTTTTTATTACTGATGAGTTCTTCTACTCTGTTATTCTGTATTGTGCTGCCACCTAGCAGCTTTTGTGGGAACTGTCCCTAGGCACCCCTGTACTACAATAGTTGCACTGCCTGTTATACTTTTTTTTTTACCCCTGTACACCATTTTGGATAAGGAATCCTGCGGATGGAGATGACTTTCAAAGCATGGAAACAAATCATTTTTCATCAATTTGGATCAACTTCTACTTTTTGGTTCATGAGAAAACAGCTTAGAAATGGGCGTGGTTTATCTAAAGTGGGCGTGGTTTATTTATTAGCATATGACTAGCCGAGTTTTCATTGAAATTTTCCTTCAGTCTGGGATCTCCGCCGTCTCTTCACCAAATCCACCATTCATTCCATTGCAGCACCAGGAATAGTATAAAAATAGCGTGTGGGGGAGGGGAGGAGGAGTTCTTAAAGGGTTAAATGGGAACCTTCTCTTTAACCCTTTGCAGGTCTGCAGGAACAGGACGAGTCTGCAGACATTGTAACAACTGTAATCCAGGAACGATGTATTTATGAATGAAGTCTGCTGACACATCACAATACCCAGACGGGGGGGGGGGGGGGGTTGTAATAAAGGTAAGACAAGTCTGGGGGGGGCTGTGCAAGAAAGGTAAGACAAGTCTGGGGGGCTGTGTAATAAAGGTAAGACAAGGCTGGGGGGGCTGTGTAAGAAAGGTAAGACAAGTCTGGGGGGGCTGTGTAATAAAGATAAGACAAGGCTGGGGGGGCTGTGTAAGAAAGGTAAGACAAGTGTGGGGGGGGCTGTGTAATAAAGGTAAGACAAGGCTGGGGGGGCTGTGTAATAAAGGTAAGACAAGTCTGGGGGGGCTGTGCAAGAAAGATAAGACAAGGCTGGGGGGGCTGTGTAATAAAGGTAAGACAAGGCTGGGGGGGCTGTGTAAGAAAGGTAAGACAAGTCTGGGGGGGCTGTGTAATAAAGATAAGACAAGGCTGGGGGGGCTGTGTAAGAAAGGTAAGACAAGGCTGGGGGGGCTGTGTAATAAAGATAAGACAAGGCTGGGGGGGCTGTGTAAGAAAGGTAAGACAAGTGTGGGGGGGCTGTGTAATAAAGGTAAGACAAGGCTGGGGGGGCTGTGTAATAAAGGTAAGACAAGTCTGGGGGGGCTGTGCAAGAAAGATAAGACAAGGCTGGGGGGCTGTGTAATAAAGGTAAGACAAGTCTGGGGGGGCTGTGCAAGAAAGATAAGACAAGGCTGGGGGGCTGTGTAATAAAGGTAAGACAAGGCTGGGGGGGGGGGGCTGTAATAAAGGGGGGGGGGCTGTGTAATAAAGGTAAGACAAGGCTGGGGGGGGGGGGGCTGTGTAATAAAGGTAAGACAAGGCTGGGGGGGGGGGCTGTGTAATAAAGGTAAGACAAGGCTGGGGGGGGTTAAGACAAGGCTGGGGGGCTGTGTAATAAAGGTAAGACAAGGCTGGGGGGGGTGTATGTTAATAAAGATAAGATGTAATTGGTGTTTTGGGGGTTTGTTTTGTTGTGTAATAAAGGTAAGACAAGGCTGGGGGGGGGCTGTGTAATAAAGTAAAAAGGTAAGACAAGGCTGGGGGGGCTGTGTAATAAAGGTAAGACAAGGCTGGGGGGGGCTGTGTAATACAGGTAAGACAAGGCTGGGGGGGGCTGTGTAATAAAGATAAGACAAGGCTGGGGGGGCTGTGTAATAAAGGTAAGACAAGGCTGGGGGGGCTGTGTAATAAAGATAAGACAAGGCTGGGGGGGCTGTGTAATAAAGGTAAGACAAGGCTGGGGGGGCTGTGTAATAAAGATAAGACAAGGCTGGGGGGGCTGTGTAATAAAGATAAGACAAGGCTGGGGGGGCTGTGTAATAAAGGTAAGACAAGGCTGGGGGGGCTGTGTAATAAAGATAAGACAAGGCTGGGGGGGCTGTGTAATAAAGGTAAGACAAGGCTGGGGGGGCTGTGTAATAAAGGTAAGACAAGGCTGGGGGGACTGTGTAATAAAGATAAGACAAGGCTGGGGGGGCTGTGTAATAAAGGTAAGACAAGGCTGGGGGGGCTGTGTAATAAAGGTAAGACAAGGCTGGGGGGGCTGTGTAATAAAGGTAAGACAAGGCTGGGGGGGCTGTGTAATAAAGATAAGACAAGTCTGGGGGGCTGTGTAATAAAGGTAAGACAAGTCTGGGGGGGCTGTGCAAGAAAGATAAGACAAGGCTGGGGGGGCTGTGTAATAAAGGTAAGACAAGGCTGGGGGGCTGTGTAATAAAGGTAAGACAAGGCTGGGGGGGGGGGCTGTGTAATAAAGGTAAGACAAGTCTGGGGGGGCTGTGTAATAAAGGTAAGACAAGGCTGGGGGGGCTGTGTAATAAAGGTAAGACAAGGCTGGGGGGGGTGTGTAATAAAGGTAAGACAAGGCTGGGGGGGCTGTGTAATAAAGGTAAGACAAGGCTGGGGGGGCTGTGTAATACAGGTAAGACAAGGCTGGGGGGGCTGTGTAATAAAGATAAGACAAGGCTGGGGGGGGCTGTGTAATAAAGGTAAGACAAGGCTGGGGGGGCTGTGTAATAAAGGTAAGACAAGGCTGGGGGGGTTGTGTAATAAAGGTAAGACAAGGCTGGGGGGGCTGTGTAATAAAGGTAAGACAAGGCTGGGGGGGCTGTGTAATACAGGTAAGACAAGGCTGGGGGGGCTGTGTAATAAAGATAAGACAAGGCTGGGGGGGCTGTGTAATAAAGGTAAGACAAGGCTGGGGGGGCTGTGTAATAAAGATAAGACAAGGCTGGGGGGGCTGTGTAATAAAGGTAAGACAAGGCTGGGGGGGCTGTGTAAGAAAGGTAAGACAAGGCTGGGGGGGCTGTGTAATAAAGATAAGACAAGGCTGGGGGGGCTGTGTAATAAAGGTAAGACAAGGCTGGGGGGGCTGTGTAATAAAGGTAAGACAAGGCTGGGGGGGCTGTGTAATAAAGGTAAGACAAGGCTGGGGGGGCTGTGTAATAAAGATAAGACAAGTCTGGGGGGCTGTGTAATAAAGGTAAGACAAGGCTGGGGGGGCTGTGTAAGAAAGGTAAGACAAGGCTGGGGGGGCTGTGTAATAAAGATAAGACAAGGCTGGGGGGGCTGTGTAATAAAGGTAAGACAAGGCTGGGGGGCTGTGTAATAAAGGTAAGACAAGGCTGGGGGGGCTGTGTAATAAAGATAAGACAAGGCTGGGGGGGCTGTGTAATAAAGGTAAGACAAGTCTGGGGGGGCTGTGCAAGAAAGATAAGACAAGGCTGGGGGGGCTGTGTAATAAAGGTAAGACAAGGCTGGGGGGGCTGTGTAATAAAGGTAAGACAAGGCTGGGGGGACAGGGGGATATTGAAGAGTGGCGGCAGAGAAAGACCAAAGAATAAGGGTGGGGGGAATTTGGAGGACCGCGGATGAAGAAAGGCGTGGTTGAACTGGATGGACTTGTGTCTTTTTTCAACCTAACTAACTATGTAACTATGTAATGTGGAGGACCTGGGATGAAGAAAGGTGGGGGGAATGTGGAGGACCTGGGATGAAGAAAGGTGGGGGGAATGTGGAGGACCGCGGATGAAGAAAGGTGGGGGGAATGTGGAGGACCGCGGATGAAGAAAGGTGGGGGGAATGTGGAGGACCGCGGATGAAGAAAGGTGGGGGGAATGTGGAGGACCTGGGATGAAGAAAGGTGGGGGGAATGTGGAGGACCGCGGATGAAGAAAGGTGGGGGGAATGTGGAGGACCGCGGATGAAGAAAGGTGGGGGGAATGTGGAGGACCGCGGATGAAGAAAGGTGGGGGGAATGTGGAGGACCTCGGATGAATGGAGCCCATGGTGGGACTTCCGGAAGTGGGGGATTACAGAAGATGTGTGGGAGCCCCCCAGGACATCGCTGACATCACACACACACTGATGATGTCACACGGAGCAGAGAGGAAGGAAGCACACATAAGGATATGGCAGAGGAGACGGGAAAGACAGTCGCCATGGAAACACCGGATGACATCACACAGTGAGTGACAGTGATGGGAGTAGGAAGGGGCAGCGGGGGAGGAAGCATTTGTAAAGAGAGAAGCGTGGGAAAGAGAGACAGGAAAGAGAGTGCAAGGCAGAATGTAATCCCCGAAATAAGACAGAAGGGGGGTGGGGGAAGGGAAGAGAGTGCAAGGCAGAATGTAATCCCCGAAATAAGACAGAAGGGGGAGGGGGAAGGGAAGAGAGTGCAAGGCAGAATGTAATCCCCGAAATAAGACAGAAGGGGGGTGGGGGAAGGGAAGAGAGTGCAAGGCAGAATGTAATCCCCGAAATAAGACAGAAGGGGGGAGGGGGAAGGGAAGAGAGTGCAAGGCAGAATGTAATCCCCGAAATAAGACAGAAGGGGGAGGGGAGGGGAAGAGAGTGCAAGGCAGAATGTAATCCCCGAAATAAGACAGAAGGGGGGTGGGGGAAGGGAAGAGAGTGCAAGGCAGAATGTAATCCCCGAAATAAGACAGAAGGGGGAGGGGAAGGGAAGAGAGTGCAAGGCAGAATGTAATCCCCGAAATAAGACAGAAGGGGGAGGGGAAGGGAAGAGAGTGCAAGGCAGAATGTAATCCCCGAAATAAGACAGAAGGGGGGTGGGGGAAGGGAAGAGAGTGCAAGGCAGAATGTAATCCCCGAAATAAGACAGATGGGGGGAGGGGGAAGGGAAGAGAGTGCAAGGCAGAATGTAATCCCCGAAATAAGACAGATGGGGGGAGGGGGAAGGGAAGAGAGTGCAAGGCAGAATGTAATCCCCGAAATAAGACAGAAGGGGGAGGGGGAAGGGAAGAGAGACAAGAGAAGGGGAAAATCTCACCGACTGAAAAGGACTTTACATGAACTCCACTGTCTTTTGTATTATCCCCCTCCCCCCCACCCCCGCCCCTCCCATCTAAACTCATCCAAACTCAATTGCTTTGGCAATGCTAAAATGGTTTTGGTCCTGCCAATAAAGCTTATTTGAACGGAATTGAATTGAACTGAGTTGACAGAGAGGAGAGAGAGGAGAGGAGAGAGAGGAGAGAAGAGACAGAGAGGACAGAAGAGAGAGAAGAGAGAGGAGAGGAGAGAAAGAGAAGAGAGAGAAGAGAAGAGGAGAGAGAAGTAGAGGACAGAAGAGAGAGAGGAGAGGAGAGAAAGAGAAGAGAGATGAGAGAGAGAGAGAAGTAGAGGACAGAAGAGAGAGAGTAGAGAGAGAAGAGAAGAGAGAATAAGTAGAGGAGATAGGAGACAGAGAGAGGAGAGAAGAGAATAGAGAGGAGAGAGGAGAGAAAAAGTGAAGAGAGAGACAGAGTAAAGAAATAATATTTAAGAGAGAGCGAGGAGAGAAAGAGAAGGAGATGAGAGAATAGAGAGGATAGAAGAAAGAGAGGATAGATGAGAGAGGAGAGAAGAGAGAAGAGAGAGGAGAGGAGAGAAGAGAGAGGAGAGAAGAGAGAGGGGAGAAGAGAGAGGAGAGAAGAGGAGATGAGAGAAGAAAAATAGAAGAGACAGAGAGGGGGAGAGAGAGAGGAGAGAAGAGAGAAGAGAGAGGAGAGAGAGAGGGGAGAATCATCTCATTGCTGGCAGATAAAAGAAGGTCAAAGTCTTCCATTCACCGGGCACAACACTCCATAATGCCCCAACACCCCAACCAACAAGGGGTCAGTCCCCTGATAAGAGTATTCATATACATGGTACTGTAGAGAACCCACAACCCCGGACCCGGCATAAACCATTCTCAGACAAACACAATAACAACCACCAGAAGACCCCAAACCTCTCCATCAATCCAAAACAAAAAGACCACAATCAACCCAAAACCAGGGCCACAAAGATGGTGAGAATGGAGGAGACCTCCCCCACTAAGATAGAAAACCATCACAGAGCAGAAGAATGGAGGAGATAAGGAGGAGTATTTAAACTAGGATTGAGGGGGGAGGGTGAACTAGAATTACATCAGGCAGACAGGTTAGCTAGGGGTCTGACATTAATGGAGGGTGGAATGGGAATAGATGGGGGAGGGTTATGGCAGGTGACAGGAAATTTCCAATGTTGCAAACCACTATTGGAAACTATAGTGCCATCTGTACTACTAAAAATGATATGAAAAAAAATGATATGAAAAACACCAGAGCAAAATGTAGTAATGCATTAAAGTGTTTGTTCACCAATGCCAGAAGTCTGCCAAGCAAAATAGGTGAGTTGGAAGCTCTGCTGCATGAGGAGAGCTATGATGTAATCGGTATTGCTGAAACTTGGCTTCAATCTTCACATGACTGGGCTATAAATATTCCTGGCTTTGCACTCTTTCGGAGAGACAGAGTACATAGGAAAGGTGGAGGGGTCTGTCTGTATGTGAGGAGTGATCTCAAAGCGAGTGTGAAAGAGGACCTGGGGGATGGAGAGTGTGACGAGTCTGAGGCATTATGGGGGGAACTGCATACAGATGTGAGTAGTTCAAAGTTAATCATTGGGGTTTGTTATAGACCACCCAATGTTAATGAGGAGGTGGAGACTCTTTGCACAGATGGAAAGGGCTGCAAGGGCTGGGACGGTGATAATAATGGGGGATGGTAACTACCCAGAAATTGACTGGAATAATGGCACTGCTGGGACAGTTAAAGGGCAAAAATTTATAAACCTATTACAGGACAATTTTATGGTCCAGTTTATTGAGGCCCCATCCAGGAATGATGCTCTGCTGGATCTGGTAATCTCAAACCATGCAGAGCGTATTACTAATGTTCAGATAAAGGAGCATCTGGGTAGCAGTGACCATAACATGATTTCATTTGATGTTAGCTGTAAGCAAGAAATACATACAGGAAAGATAAAAACACACAACTTCAAGAGAGCAAATTTTCCAAGGATGAGGGCTGCTCTCCAGAACTTGGACTGGGAGGGAATATTGGCAACAATGAGCACAGAACAGAAATGGGGATTCTTCAAAAAGACTGTTTGTGAACTCACTGCAAAGTATATTCCCATGGGCAATAAATTTAAAGGGCTAAAAATAAAACCTATGTGGCTCACGGTCAAAGTTGAAAAAGCTATAAACTATAAGAAAAGAGATTTTAAAAAATATAAAAATGAAGGAACACTAGTGTCATTTAAATGTTACAAAGAACATAACAGAATATGTAAAAAGGAAATCAAGGATGCAAAAATTGAAAACGAAAGACAGATTACAAAAGATAGTAGGACAAACCCCAAAAAATTCTTCAAATATATTAATAGTAAAAAGGTCAAGTCTGAGCATGTAGGCCCTTTACAAAATAATCTAGAGTGGGTGACTGGGGACAAAGAGAAGGCCAATTTATTAAATACTTTCTTCAGCTCTGTGTATACAAAGGAGCATGGGGGAGCTCATGTCCATAATGGGGGTGGTAGTGACACAGCCCTGAATGATCCACAATGGCTCAAAAGTGATATGGTCCAGAAATATGTAGACAGAATAAAGGTGGATAAAGCACCTGGACCTGATGGCATCCACCCACGGATCCTAAAAGAATTGAGCTCTGTAACTTCAAAGCCATTGTATCTAATTTTTAGGGACTCATTAATGATGGGAATAGTACCACTGGATTGGCGCAGGGCCAACGTGGTGCCTATATTTAAAAAGGGAACAAAGTCTTTACCAAGTAACTATAGACCTGTTAGTGTAACTTCTATAGTTGGGAAGATACTGGAGAGATGAATAAAAGACCACATAGACGAGTTCTTGCTGGGAAAAAATATTTTAAGCAACAGACAGCATGGATTCATGAAAGACAGAAGTTGTCAGACAAACCTGATTTCTTTTTATGAAGAGGTAAGTAAAACCTTGGACAGAGGGGTGGCTGTGGACGTGGTATACTTGGACAGAGGGGTGGCTGTGGACGTGGTATACTTGGACAGAGGGGTGGCGGTGGACGTGGTATACTTGGACAGACTTCTCTCTACAACCTGCAACCATCATTAATTGGTCCAAAGAGTCTCCAAAACTCAACCGGACTTCTCTCTACAACCTGCCACCATCATTAATTGGTCCAAAGAGTCTCCAAAACTCCACCAGACTTCTCTCTACAACCTGCCACCATCATTAATTGGTCCAAAGAGTCTCCAAAACTCCACCAGACTTCTCTCTACAACCTGCAACCATCATTAATTGGTCCAAAGAGTCTCCAAAACTCCACCGGACTTCTCTATGCAACCTGCCACCATCATTAATTGGTCCAAAGAGTCTCCAAAACTCCACCGGACTTCTCTCTACAACCTGCAACCATCATTAATTGGTCCAAAGATTCTCCAAAACTCCACCGGACTTCTCTATGCAACCTGCCACCATCATTAATTGGTCCAAAGAGTCTCCAAAACTCCACCGGACTTCTCTCTACAACCTGCCACCATCATTAATTGGTCCAAAGAGTCTCCAAAACTCCACCGGACTTCTCTCTACAACCTGCCACCATCATTTAATTGGTCCAAACAGTCCTCCACAAAATACAGAGAGGTAACTGACGGACCTGACATCAAAAAACAGCCCAAAACTATAGCTATGAGATATGCTCATGAGGTGAGAACCCGGCAGGAAAGGATGACCATAAATTATTACACACAATTGCAGAAACAGCCCAGCTGAGAAAAGTCAACTACAAAAAAAAACACCCAACAAACAATCCAATAAATGGTTTGACAAAGAATGCAAAGCACTGAGCAACACCTTACGGACAGTCTCCAGTAACAGAGACCCTGACAGCACCTTACGGACAGTGTCCAATAACAGAGACCCTGACAGCACCTTACGGACAGTCTCCAATAACAGAGACCCTGACAACACCTTACGGACAGTCTCCAATAACAGAGACCCTGACAACACCTTACGGACAGTCTCCAATAACAGAGACCCTGACAACACCTTACGGACAGTCTCCAATAACAGAGACCCTGACAACACCTTACGGACAGTCTCCAATAACAGAGACCCTGACAACACCTTATGGACATTCTCCAATAACAGAGACCCTGACAACACCTTACGGACAGTCTCCAATAACAGAGACCCTGACAACACCTTACGGACAGTCTCCAATAACAGAGACCCTGACAACACCTTATGGACATTCTCCAATAACAGAGACCCTGACAACACCTTACGGACAGTCTCCAATAACAGAGACCCTGACAACACCTTACGGACAGTCTCCAATAACAGAGACCCTGACAACACCTTACGGACAGTCTCCAGTAACAGAGACCCTGACAGCACCTTACGGACAGTGTCCAATAACAGAGACCCTGACAACACCTTACGGACAGTCTCCAATAACAGAGACCCTGACAACACCTTATGGACAGTCTCCAATAACAGAGACCCTGACAACACCTTACGGACAGTGTCCAATAACAGAGACCCTGACAACACCTTACGGACAGTGTCCAATAACAGAGACCCTGACAACACCTTACGGACAGTCTCCAGTAACAGAGACCCTGACAACCCCTTACGGACAGTGTCCAATAACAGAGACCCTGACAACACCTTACGGACAGTCTCCAATAACAGAGACCCTGACAACACCTTACGGACATTCTCCAATAACAGAGACCCTGACAACACCTTACGGACAGTCTCCAATAACAGAGACCCTGACAACACCTTACGGACAGTCTCCAATAACAGAGACCCTGACAACACCTTACGGAAAGTCTCCAATAACAGAGACCCTGACAACACCTTACGGACAGTCTCCAATAACAGAGACCCTGACAACACCTTACGGACAGTCTCCAATAACAGAGACCCTGACAACACCTTACGGACAGTCTCCAATAACAGAGACCCTGACAACACCTTACGGACAGTCTCCAATAACAGAGACCCTGACAACACCTTACGGACAGTCTCCAATAACAGAGACCCTGACAACACCTTACGGACAGTCTCAATAACAGAGACCCTGACAACACCTTACGGACAGTCTCCCAATAACAGAGACCCTGACAACACCTTACGGACAGTCTCCAGTAACAGAGACCCTGACAACACCTTACGGACAGTCTCCAATAACAGAGACCCTGACAACACCTTACGGACAGTCTCCAATAACAGAGACCCTGACAACACCTTACGGACAGTCTCCAATAACAGAGACCCTGACAACACCTTACGGACAGTCTCCAATAACAGAGACCCTGACAACACCTTACGGACAGTCTCCAATAACAGAGACCCTGACAACACCTTACGGACAGTCTCCAATAACAGAGACCCTGACAACACCTTACGGACAGTCTCCAATAACAGAGACCCTGACAACCCCTTACGGACAGTCTCCAATAACAGAGACCCTGACAACACCTTACGGACAGTCTCCAATAACAGAGACCCTGACAACACCTTACGGACAGTCTCCAATAACACAGACCCTGACAACACCTTACGGACAGTCTCCAATAACAGAGACCCTGACAACACCTTACGGACAGTCTCCAATAACAGAGACCCTGACAACACCTTACGGACAGTCTCCAATAACAGAGACCCTGACAACACCTTACGGACAGTCTCCAATAACAGAGACCCTGACAACACCTTACGGACAGTCTCCAATAACAGAGACCCTGACAACACCTTACGGACAGTCTCCAATCACAGAGACCCTGACAACCCCTTACGGACAGTCTCCAATCACAGAGACCCTGACAACACCTTACGGACAGTATCCAATAACAGAGACCCTGACAACACCTTACGGACAGTCTCCAGTAACAGAGACCCTGACAACACCTTACGGACAGTCTCCAGTAACAGAGACCCTGACAACACCTTACGGACAGTCTCCAATAACAGTGACCCTGACAACACCTTACGGACAGTCTCCAATAACAGAGACCCTGTCAACACCTTACGGACAGTCTCCAATAAGGACCCTGACTCCTTTACGGACAGTCTCCAATAACAGAGACCCTGACAACACCTTACGGACAGTCTCCAGTAACAGAGACCCTGACAACACCTTACGGACAGTCTCCAGTAACAGAGACCCTGACAACACCTTACGGACAGTCTCCAATAACAGAGAGTCCCTGACAACACCTTACGGACAGTCTCCAATAACAGAGACCCTGACAACACCTTACGGACAGTCTCCAATAACAGAGGACCCTGACAACACCTTACGGACAGTCTCCACTAACAGAGACCCTGACAACACCTTCCCATAACGAGACCCTGACGGACAGTCTCCAATAACAGAGACCCTGACAACACCTTACGGACAGTCTCCAATAACAGAGACCCTGACAACACCTTACGGACAGTCTCCAATACCAGAGACCCTGACAACACCTTACGGACAGTCTCCAATAACAGAGACCCTGACAACCCCTTACGGACAGTCTCCAATAACAGAGACCCTGACAACACCTTACGGACAGTCTCCAATAACAGAGACCCTGACAACACCTTACGGACAGTCTCCAATAACAGAGACCCTGACAACACCTTACGGACAGTCTCCAATAACAGAGACAGAGACCCTGACAACACCTTACGGACAGTCTCCAATAACAGAGACCCTGACAACACCTTACGGACAGTCTCCAATAACAGAGACCCTGACAACACCTTACGGACAGTCTCCAATAACAGAGACCCTGACAACACCTTACGGACAGTCTCCAATAACAGAGACCCTGACAACACCTTACGGACAGTCTCCAATAACAGAGACCCTGACAACACCTTACGGACAGTCTCCAATAACAGAGACCCTGACAACACCTTACGGACAGTCTCCAATAACAGAGACCCTGACAACACCTTACGGACAGTCTCCAATAACAGAGACCCTGACAACACCTTACGGACAGTCTCCAATAACAGAGACCCTGACAACACCTTACGGACAGTCTCCAATAACAGAGACCCTGACAACACCTTACGGACAGTCTCCAATAACAGAGACCCTGACAACACCTTACGGACAGTCTCCAATAACAGAGACCCTGACAACACCTTACGGACAGTCTCCAATAACAGAGACCCTGACAACACCTTACGGACAGTCTCCAATAACAGAGACCTGACAACACCTTACGGACAGTCTTCAATAACAGAGACGCTGACAACCCCTTACGGACAGTCTCCAATAACAGAGACCCTGACAACACCTTACGGACAGTCTCCAATAACAGAGACCCTGACAACACCTTACGGACAGTCTCCAATAACAGAGACGCTGACAACACCTTACGGACAGTCTCCAATAACAGAGACCCTGACAACACCTTACGGACAGTCTCCAATAACAGAGACCCTGACAACACCTTACGGACAGTCTCCAATAACAGAGACGCTGCGGACAGTCTGTAACAGAGACCCTGACAACACCTTACGGACAGTCTCCAATAACAGAGACCCTGACAAGCCCATGGCTCCTAACAGAGACCCTGACAACACCTTACGGACACAATAACCAGTCTTAAACTACCTACAGAAAACATACAAACAAACCCTTAACTACCTCCCCTGTCGCTTGGGATCCCTTCTCCTTCTGGGCCGACAGCATATAATGTCACCGAGTCTCACCGCAATTGCGCGCTCGCAGGGGCCGCACAGCACGACGATCGCAGTCGCACCATGTTCCTAGGACCAATGACATGGCTCTTTACCCATGTGATCGGCTGTGTCCAATCACAGCCGGTCACATGTAAACATGGAAGTGCCGTTTATCGGAAAGCTTCTCAGGCAGGAAGGGGGTGAAAGGGCCCGGTATTGAAGGGATTAAAAAGAAAAAGAAAAACTAAAAAGAAAAAGAAAAACTTCATCTCCAAAAACCTGCAACAGTTGGAAGAGGCACTTCTGGAAAACTCTTTCTGGGAAATATGGAAGAATATTGTCTCAGCACCCAGGAAAAACATCCTCCACATCCAAAATGGAGACATCTGGCTCTACAAAGATATTCCACAGGAGGCGCTAACTGTAGAACAAAAAGACATCATCAAAAGACTAAATGATATGAAGGAAAACATAAAGGACTTCCAGAACCCCCTAGATGTACCGGTTACACTACAAGAAGAAATGGAGAGAATCTGCAAACTAAAAAAGCCAGTGGGGTGGACGGAATCCTGCCAGATACGGCTCCCCGATGTACACACTGCAATATGTAAGGTGTTCAATCTGGTCCTGAGTGCTGGTTACCACCCTCAAGTATGGAACCAAGGCCTCATAACACCCATCCATAAGAGTGGCGACCGGTGTGACCCAGCCAACTACAGAGGGATATGTGTCAGCAGCACGCTGGTAAACTATTCAACAGGATCCTCAAATTCCCGACACAACAAAATGTCCACCATACATGTGGGGTTCATGCCAAACCACGGCACTACAGACCACATCTACACCCTGCAAGGCCTCATCAAGAACCATGTCCACCATACGATACATGGGAAGATATTCATGGGAAGATATTCACCTGTTTTGTGAACTTTAAGAAGGCCTTTGATTCAGTGGGCACCCAGGCCTGTTTCTCAAACTATTGGAGAGTGGAATAGGAGGGAAAATTATGTCATCAAGAGTTCATTTAATGAGAACAGCTAGTAAAGGTGAATGGGAAAAGAACAGAGTGCTTCCAGCAGGACAGGGGAGTTAGACAGGGCTGCAGCCTAAGTCCAACCCTCTTCAACATCTACACCAATGACCTGGCTGCATCTCTAGAATCCTCCCCAGCACCGGGACTGACTCTACATGACACCGAGGTGAAGTTCCTGCCGTATGCGGACAACCTCCTACTTCTGTCACCAACATAGAGAGGCCTACAAGACAGCCTGGAAGGGCTGGAGAAATTTAGTGCCACATGGGCACTACCTATCAACTCAAGGGAAACAAAAATCATGGCGCTCCAAAGGAAAAACTCAAAACAAACAAAGAGCCCTTTCCTTTACACAACTAACAGCTACGCATACTTCAACCTAACTATTCAGGAGGATTCAACCAGCCATAGAGGCCCTAAAAGACAAGGCATGCAGAGACAGCTGGACCACCTAAACCCACCATTGAGAGTCTAGCTTATCACCCCAATCCTTCTTTATGGCAGTGAAGTTTGTGGTCACCTTCCCAGACCAATCCAAATGTGACTCCAGCCCGACAGAAACATTCCATCTGGAATTCTGCAAGCACCTCCTCCAAGTCCATCCGGGCTTCTACCACAGTGCTTGCCAGTCTGAGCTGGGCGGATTTCCCTTACTTCTCATGGTACAGAAGAGGGTGCTATCAAACTGGGACCAACTCATACCACCATAAAGCCCTACTGACCAATAAGGACCAGTCCAAGCCGTGCCGTCTGCAACAACTCATCAGTGCCTTGTCCATCCCAAACTGCCAACAACTCATCAGCGCCTTGTCGAGCCCAAATCCCCAACAACTCATCAGTGTCTTGTCCATCCCAAACCCTCAACAACTCATCAGTACCGTGTCTATCCCAAACTCCCAACAACTCATCTGTGCCTTGTCCATCCCAAACTCCCAACAACTCATCAGCACTTTGTCTATCCCAAACTCCCAACAACTCATCAGCACCTTGTCTATCCCAAACTCCCAACAACTCATCAGCACTTTGTCTATCCCAAACTCCCAACAACTCATCAGCACCTTGTCTATCCCAAACTCCCAACAACTCATCAGTACCTTGTCCATCCCAAACCCCAACAACTCATCAGCACCTTGTCTATCCCAAACTGCCAACAACTCATCAGTACCTTGTCCATCCCAAACCCGCAACAACTCATCAGCACCTTGTCTATCCCAAACTCCCAACAACTCATCAGTACCTTGTCCATCCCAAACCCCCAACAACTCATCAGCACCTTGTCCATCCCAAACTCCCAACAACTCATCAGCACCTTGTCCATCCCAAACCCCAACAACTCATCAGCGCCTTGTCCATCCCAAACTCCTAACAACTCATCAGCACCTTGTCCACCCCAAACCCCCAACAACTCATCAGCACCTTGTCCATCCCAAACCCCCAACAACTCATCAGGACCTTGTCCATTCCAAACCCCAACAACTCATCAGTGCCTTGTCCATTCCAAACCCCAAACAACTCATCAGCACCTTGTCCATTCCAAACCCCAAACAACTCATCAGCACCTTGTCTATTCCAAACCCCCAACAACTGATCAGCACCTTGTCCATCCCAAACCCCCAACAACTCATCTGCACCTTGTCCATCCCAAACTCCAAACAACTCATCAGCACCTTGTCCATCCCAAACTCCCAAAAACTCATCAGCACCTTGTCCATCCCAAACTCCCAACAACTCCTCAGCGCCTTGTCCATCCCAAACTCCCAACAACTCATCAGCACCTTGTCCATCCCAAACTCCCAACAACTCATCAGCACCTTGTCCATCCCAAACTCCCAACAACTCATCATTACCTTGTCCATCCCAAACTCCCAACAACTCATCAGCGCCCTGTCCATCCCAAACTCCCAACAACTCATCAGCACCTTGTCCATCCCAAACTCCCAACAACTTATCAGTACCTTGTCCATCCCAAACTCCCAACAACTCATCAGCGCCCTGTCCATCCCAAACTCCCAACAACTCATCAGCACCTTGTCCATTCCAAACCCCCAACAACTCATCAGCACCTTGTCCATCCCAAACTCCCAACAACTCATCAGTACCTTGTCTATCCCAAACCCCCAACAACTCATCAGCACCTTGTCCACCCCAAACCCCCAACAACTCATCAGCACCTTGTCCATCCCAAACTCCCAACAACTCATCATCGCCTTGTCCATCCCAAACCCCCAACAACTCATCAGCACCTTGTCCACTACAAACTCCCAACAACTCATCAGCACCTTGTCCATCCCAAACCCCCAACAACTCATCAGCACCTTGTCCACCCCAAACCCCCAACAACTCATCAGCACCTTGTCCATCCCAAACCCCAACAACTCATCAGCACCTTGTCCACCCAACAATACACCTTGTCCATCCAACCAACAACTCATCAGCACCTTGTCCAAACTCCCAACAACTCATCAGCGCCTTGTCCATCCCAAACCCCCAACAACTCATCAGCACTTTGTCCATCTCAAACCCCCAACAACTCATCAGTACCTTGTCTATCCCAAACCCCCAACAACTCATCAGCACCTTGTCCACCCCAAACCCCCAACAACTCATCAGCACCTTGTCCACTACAAACTCTCAACAACTCATCAGCGCCTTGTCCATCCCAAACCCCCAACAACTCATCAGCACCTTGTCCACTACAAACTCCCAACAACTCATCAGCGCCTTGTCCATCCCAAAACCCCAACAACTCATCAGCACCTTGTCCACCCCAAACTCCCAACAACTCATCAGCACCTTGTCCATCCCAAACCCCCAGCAACTCATCAGGACCTTGTCCATCCCATATACCCAAACTCCCAACAACTCATCAGCGCCTTGTCCATCCCAAACCCCCAACAACTCATCAGCACCTTTGTCCATCCCAAACCCCCAACAACTCATCAGTACCTTGTCTATCCCAAACCCCCAACAACTCATCAGCACCTTGTCCATCCCAAACCCCCCCAAACCCCCAACAACTCATCAGCACCTTGTCCACTACAAACTCTCAACAACTCATCAGCCTTGTCCATCCCAAACCCCAACAACTCATCAGCACCTTGTCCACTACAAACCCCCAACAACTCATCAGCACTTTGTCCATCCCAAAAGCACCTTGTCCATCCCCCCAACAACTCATCAGCACTTTGTCCATCCCAAACCCCCAACAACTCATCAGTCATCCACCCCACCTTGTCCAGCGCCTTGTCCATCCCAAACTCCAAACAACTCATCAGCACCTTGTCCATCCCAAACTCCCAAAAACTCATCAGCACCTTGTCCATCCCAAACTCCCCCAACAACTCATCAGCGCCTTGTCCATCCCAAACTCCCAACAACTCATCAGCACCTTGTCCATCCCAAACTCCCAACAACTCATCAGCACCTTGTCCATCCCAAACTCCCAACAACTCATCATTACCTTGTCCATCCCAAACTCCCAACAACTTATCAGTACCTTGTCCATCCCAAACTCCCAACAACTCATCAGCGCCCTGTCCATCCCAAACTCCCAACAACTCATCAGCACCTTGTCCATTCCAAACCCCCAACAACTCATCAGCACCTTGTCCATCCCAAACTCCCAACAACTGATCAGTACCTTGTCCATCCCAAACCCCCAAACAACTCATCAGCACCTTGTCCATCCCAAACCCCCAACAACTCATCAGCACCTTGTCCATCCCAAACCCCAACAACTCATCAGCACCTTGTCCATCCCAAACCCCCAGCAACTCATCAGGACCTTGTCCATCCCAAACCCCAAACAACTCATCAGCGCCGTGTCCATCCCAAACTCCCAACAACTCATCAGCGCCTTGTCCATCCCAAACCCCCAACAACTCATCAGCACCTTGTCCATCCCAAACTCCCAACAACTGATCAGTACCTTGTCCATCCCAAACTCCCAACAACTCATCATCACCTTGTCCATCCCAAACCCCCAACAACTCATCAGCGCCTTGTCCATCCAAAACCCCCAACAACTCATCAGCACTTTGTCCATCCCAAACCCCCAACAACTCATCAGTACCTTGTCCATCCCAAACCCCCAACAACTCCTTGTCCATCCCAAACCCCCAACAACTCATCAGCACCTTGTCCACCCCAAACCCCCAACAACTCATCAGCACCTTGTCCATCCCAAACTCCCAACAACTCATCAGCACCTTGTCCATCCCAAACCCCCAACAACTCATCAGCACCTTGTCCAACCCAAACTCCCAACAACAACTCATCAGCACCTTGTCCACCCCAAACCCCAAACAACTCATCAGCACCTTGTCCATCCCAAACCCCCAACCACCTTTCCCAACAACTCATCAGCGCCTTGTCCATCCCAAACCCCCAACAACTCATCAGCACCTTGTCCATCCCAAACTCCCAACCCCAACCCCAACAAAGCGCCTTGTCCATCAACTCATCAGCACCTTGTCCATCCACCCCAAACTCATCAGCGCCTTGTCCCCAACAACTCATCAGCACCTTGTCCACATCCCAAAACTCATCCCCAACAAACCCCCAACAATCATCAGCACCTTGTCCAAACCCAACAAACCCAACACAACTCATCAGCACCTTGTCCATCAGCGCTTTGTCCATCCCACACCTCCCAAACCCCAACAACTCATCAGCACCTTGTCCATCCCAAACCCCAACAACTCATCAGCACCTTGTCCATCCCAAACCCCCAACAACTCCCCTCCCAAACCCCCAAAATCAGCACTTGTCCATCCCAAACCCCCAACAACTCATCAGAACCTTGTCCATACAAACTCCCAACAACTCATCAGCGCCTTGTCCATCCCAAACCCCCAACAACTCATCAGCACTTTGTCCATCCCAAACCCCCAATAACTCATCAGCACCTTGTCCATCCCAAACCCCCCAACATCACCTTGTCCACTACAAACTCCCAACAACTCATCAGCGCCTTGTCCAAACCCCCAACAACTCATCAACCCCAACCCCCAACAACTCATCAGTACCTTGTCCACTACAAACCCCCACCAACTCATCAGCGCCTTGTCCATCCCAAACCCCCAACAACTCATCAGCACCTTGTCCACTACAAACTCCAACAACTCATCAGCACCTTGTCCATCCCCAACCCCCAACAACTCATCAGCACCTTGTACAAAACCCCCAACAACTCATCAGCACCTTGTCCACAACAAACCCCCAACAACTCATCAGCACCTTGTCCACTACAAACTCCCAACAACTCATCAGCACTTTGTGTATCCCAAACTCCCAACAACTCATCAGCACTTTGTCCATCCCAAACTCCCAACAACACACTAATCAGCGCCTTGTCCATCCCCCAAACCCCAACAACTCATCAGCGCCTTGTCCATCCCAACAACATCACGCCCCATCCCAAACCCAACAACTCATCAGCGTCCCTGTCCTCACCATCCCAAACTCCCAACCTTGTCCAAACCCAAACTCCATCCCAACAACTCATCAGGCACCTTGTCCATCCCAAAACTCCCCAACAACTCATCAGTCACCTTGTCCATCCCAAACCCCCAACAACTCATCAGCGCCTTGTCCATCCCAAACCCCCAACAACTCATCATCAGCACCTTGTCCATCCCAAACCCCCAACAACTCATCAGCACCTTGTCCTTCCAAACCCTCCAACAACTCATCAGCGCCTTGTCCCCAACAACTCATCAGCGCCTTGTCCATCCCAAACCCCCAACAACTCATCAGCACCTTGTCCATCCCAACCCCCAACAACTCATCAGCACCTTGTCCATCCCAAACCCCAACAACTCATCAGCACCTTGTCCATCCCAAACCCCCAACAACTCATCAGTACCTTGTCCATCCAAACCCCAACAACTCATCAGCCTTGTCCATCCCAAACCCCCAACAACTCATCAGCACCTTGTCCATCCCAAACCCCCAACAACTCATCAGCACCTTGTCCATCCCCAAATCCCCCAACAACTCATCATCACCTTGTCCATCCCTAACCCCCATCAACTCATCAGCACCTTGTCCATCCCAAAACCCCCCCAACACTCATCAGCGCCTTGTCCATCCCAAACTCCCAACAACTCATCAGCGCCTTGTCCATCCCAAACCCCCAACAACTCATCAGCACCTTGTCCACTACAACTCCCAACAACATCTACCTTGTCCATCCCAAACCCCAACAACTCATCAGCACTTGCCATCCCAAATCCCCAACAACTCATCAGCACCTTGTCCATCCCAAACATCCCAACAACTCATCAGCACCTTGTCCATCCCAAACCCCCAACAACTCATCAGCACCTTGTCCATCCCAAACTCCCAACAACTCATCAGCACCTTGTCCATCCCAAACTCCCAACAACTCATCAGCACCTTGTCCATCCCAAACCCCAACAACTCCACAAACTCCCAACAACTCATCAGCACCTTGTCCATCCCAAACTCCCAACAACTCATCAGCACCTTGTCCATCCCAAACTCCCAACAACTCATCAGCACCTTGTCCATCCCAAACTCCCAACAACTCATCAGCACCTTGTCCATCCCAAACCCCCAACAACTCATCAGCAACTTGTCCATCCCAAACCCCCAACAACTCATCAGCACCTTGTCCATCCCAAACCCCCAACAACTCATCAGCACCTTGTCCATCCCAAACCCCCAACAACTCATCAGCACCTTGTCCATCCCAAACTCCCAACAACTCATCAGCGCCTTGTCCATCCCAAAACCCCAACAACTCATCAGCACCTTGTCCATCCCAAACCCCCAACAACTCATCAGGACCTTGTCCATCCCAAACTCCCAACAACTCATCAGGACCTTGTCCATCCCAAACTCCCAACAACTCATCAGCACCTTGTCCATCCCAAACCCCAACAACTCAACTCCATCCCAACCCCAACCACACAACTCCATCCCAAACCCCCAACAAACTCCCAACAACTCATCAGCACCTTGTCCATCCCAAACCCCCCCCACTCTCAACCTTGTCCATCCCAAACCCCCAACAACTCATCAACAGCGCCTTGTCCATCCCAAACCCCCCAACAACTCATCAGCAACTCTTGTCCTTACAAAACCCCAACAACTCATCAGCGCCTTGTCCATCCCAAACCCCCAACACTCATCAATGTCCACAACAAACTCCCAACACCTCTCATCAGCGCCTTGTCCACCCCCAAACCCCCAACAACTCATCAGCACCTTGTCCACTACAAACTCTCAACAACTCATCAGCGCCTTGTCCATCCCAAACCCCCAACAACTCATCAGCACCTTGTCCACTACAAACCCTCAACAACTCATCAGCGCCTTGTCCATCCCAAACCCCCAACAACTCATCAGCACCTTGTCCACCCCAAACCCCCAACAACTCATCAGCACCTTGTCCATCCCAAACCCCCAGCAACTCATCAGGACCTTGTCCACTACAAACTCCCAACAACTCATCAGCGCCTTGTCCATCCCAAACCCCCAACAACTCATCAGCATTTTGTCCATCCCAAACCCCCAACAACTCATCAGTACCTTGTCTATCCCAAACCCCCAACAACTCATCAGCACCTTGTCCACCCCAAACCCCCAACAACTCATCAGCACCTTGTCCACTACAAACTCTCAACAACTCATCAGCGCCTTGTCCATCCCAAACCCCCAACAACTCATCAGCACCTTCTCCACTACAAACCCCCAACAACTCATCAGCACCTTGTCCACTACAAACCCCCAACAACTTATCAGCACCTTGTCCACTACAAACTCCCAACAACTCATCAGCACTTTGTGTATCCCAAACTCCAAACAACTCATCAGCACTTTGTCTATCCCAAACTCCCAACAACTAATCAGCGCCTTGTCCATCCCAAACTCCCAACAACTCATCAGCGCCTTGTCCATCCCAAACTCCCAACAACTCATCGGCACCTTGTTCATTCCAAACTCCCAACGACTCATCAGCGCTTTGTCCATCCCACACTCCCAACAACTCATCATCGCCTTGTCCATCCCAAACCCCCAACAACTCATCAGAACCTTGTCCATCCCAAACACCCAACAACTCATCAGTGCCTTGTCCATCCCAAACCCCCAACAACTCATCAGCGCCTTGTCCATCCCAAACCCCCAACAACTCATCAGTACCTTGTCTATCCCAAACCCCCAACAACTCATCAGTATCTTGTCCATTCCAAACTCCCAACAACTCATCAGCACTTTGTGTATCCCAAACTCCCAACAACTCATCAGCGCCTTGTTCATTCCAAACTCCCAACGACTCATCAGCGCTTTGTCCATCCCACACTCCCAACAACTCATCATCGCCTTGTCCATCCCAAACCCCCAACAACTCATCAGAACCTTGTCCATTCCAAACCCCCAACAACTCATCAGCGCCTTGTCCATCCCAAACCCCCAACAACTCATCAGCACCTTGTCCATCCCAAACCCCCAACAACTCATCAGCACCTTGTCCATCCCAAACCCCCAACAACTCATCAGCGCCTTGTCCATCCCAAACTCCCAAAAACTCATCAGCGCCTTGTCTATCCAAAACTCCCAACAACTCATCGGCACCTTGTCTATTCTAAACCCCCAACAATCCGGCCTGACAAAATCTCACATAACGTACAACATAATAAATGATTCCTAAGAAAAATATGAATAGAGAAATAAAATAACAAACTCTCACACACAGTATGTCCATACTTCCAGTTACACCCCAAAATACATTCTTCTACTCCTCCTGAGTATGTGTGAGACTTTTACACAGCCTAGGCATATAGAGAGGCCCAACATGCAGGGAGCACCGTCAGGAGCATAAATTACACATATCATTTCCTGACTACCTATCGCACTGTTGAAGGTCCTGGAGCACCAGCACAGTGGAAATTCCAACAAAATGACCCCATTTAGGAAAGCAAATACCCCATATATATTCAATGAGGCATGGGCTGATAGGTACTCTGATGGGCTGCAGATAGGTACTCGGTACTCTGATGTGCTGGAAACAGGTACTCGGGTACTCAGAAGGGCTGCAGATAGGTACTTGGGTACTCTGGGCTGGAGACAATGAGTTGGATACTCTGATGGGCTGCAGATAGCTACTCAGGTGCTCTGATGGGCTGGAGACAGGTACTCGGGTACTCTGATGGGTTGCAAACAGGTACTCGGGTACTCTGATGGGTTGCAGATAGGTACTCGGGTACTCTGATGGGCTGGAGACAGGTACTTGGGTACTCTGGGCTGGAGACAGGTGCTCGGGTACTCTGATGGGCTGGAGACAGGTACTCTGGTACTCTGATGGGCTGGTGACAGGCACTCGGGTACTCTGGGCTGGAGACAGGTGCTCGGGTACTCTGATGGGCTGGAGACAGGTACTCTGGTACTCTGATGGGCTGGTGACAGGCACTTGGGTACTTTGATGGGCTGGTGACAGGTACTCGGGTACTCTGGGCTGGAGACAGGTGCTCGGGTACTCTGATGGGCTGGAGACAGGTACTCTGGTACTCTGATGGGCTGGTGACAGGCACTCGGGTACTCTGATGGGCTGGAGACAGGTACTCGGGTACTCTGATGGGCTGGAGACAGGTACTCAGATACTCTGGGCTGGAGACAGGTGCTCGGGTACTCTGATGGGCTGGAGACAGGTACTCTGGTACTCTGATGGGCTGGTGACAGGCACTCGGGTACTCTGATGGGCTGGAGACAGGTACTCGGGTACTCTGGGCTGGAGACAGGTGCTCGGGTACTCTGATGGGCTGGAGACAGGTACTCTGGTACTCTGATGGGCTGGTGACAGGCACTCGGGTACTTTGATGGGCTGGAGACAGGTACTCGGGTACTCTGATAGGCTGCAGATAGGTACTCGGGTGGGCTGGAGATAGGTACTTGGTTAATCTGATGGGCTGCAGATAGGTAATTGGGTGGGCTGGAGATAGGTACATGGGTACTCTGATGGGCTGGTGACAGCTTCATTTTACAATGCACTGGTAGGGAAGGGGTTTAATTACCTCTCCTCCTTCTAATACAAATGTTGGCAATGCTAAAATGTATTTGGTCCCGCCAACAAAGCTTATTTGAATTTAATTCAATTGAGAGAGAGAAGAGAGAGCAAAAGAGACAGGAGAGAACAGAGAAAGAGAGGAGAGAGAAGAGAGAGGAGAGAGAACAAGAGAGGAGAAAAGAGAGAGAAGAGAGAAGAGAGAGAGAGGAGAGAAAAGAGAGGAGAGAAGAGAGAGAGGAGAGAAGAGAAGAGAGGAGAGAAGAGAGAGAGCAGAGAAAAGAGAGAGCAAAAGAGGCAGGAGAGAACAGAGAAAGAGAGGAGAGAGAGGAGAGAGAACAAGAGAGGAGAGAGGAGAGAGAGAGAGAGAGAGAGGAGAGAGAGGAGAGAAAATAGAGGAGAGAAGAGAAGAGAGAGGAGAGAGAGAGTAGAGAGACGAGAGAGGAGAGGACAATAAACCCATATGAATAATTCTTCCCCCCAAGTATGAGACAAGGATCTGTACGGGGGTCAAACAGGAATCAGACTCTCCGTACACAGCCTCGTCTCGTACTTGGGGGGGAGAATTATTCGTATGGGTTTCTTGTTCGGCTGATCGGAGTGTTCGGTAGCTGCCTTTGTGTTTGGAAATGGAATGTCCTAAAAGGCTTTAACCCCTTTCATACTCGTGGTGTTGTTACAATTGGTGGCAGCGGTGGGATCTTAGCACAAAAGGATATTTAGATAGGTACTCGGGTACTCTGGGCTGGAGACAAATACTCAGGTACTCTGATGGGCTGGAGACAGGCACTCGGGTACTCTGATGGGCTGCAGATAGGTACTTGGGTACTCTGGGCTGGAGACAAGTACTCAGGTACTCTGATGGGCTGGAGACAGGTACTCGGGTACTCTGGGCTGGAGACAGGTACTCGGGTACTCTGGACTGGAGACAGGTACTCAGGTACTCAGATGGGCGGGAGACAGGAACTCGGGTACTCTGATGGGCTGCAGATAGGTACTTGGGTACTCTGGGCTTGAGACAAGTACTCAGGTACTCTGGGCTGGAGACAGGTACTCGGGTACTCTGGACTGGAGACAGGTACTCAGGTACTCTGATGGGCGGGAGACAGGAACTCAGGTACTCTGATGGGCTACAGATAGGTACTCGGGTACTCTGATGGGCTGGAGACAGGTACTCAGGTACTCTGATGGGCTGGAGACAGGTACTCGGGTACTTTGGGATGGAGACAGGTACTCGGGTACTACCCGAGTACCTGTCCCCAGCCCAGAGTACCCGAGTACCTGTCTCAAGCCCATCAGAGTACCCGAGTACCTATCTGCAACCCATGAGAGTACCCGAGTACCTGTTTGCAACCCATCAGAGTACATTTGGTGTCTCAGAGATACAAAGAACCAATGGATAAATGCCAATCAGTATCCACACACAACCAAACTGTCAGTTTTGGACAGACACGGCTTATAAAGAAGCCATAGCTGGTTTGAATTTTGGCCAGTTCAGCAGGGACCGGCTGAGATTGGATCCATGTATGGGCTGGCTAACTGTACCCAAGTCAATCCATCATCCGACTCGGGTACAATCAGCATGTTGGATTTTTAGCAAGCGATTATTGCCATTGGCTATAGCCGCTAGCAATAATCACTGTTCTTCCAGCAGGGACGGCTCCCCCTACCTGGAGAACACAATAGCTCCCGCAGGAGGAATTCTCCCAACACTGCCTGTGTTGATAGGGGAATTAAGCGATTTTCTTTCCTGCAACCTCAGGTTGCAGGAAAGAAAATCTGTCTATGGCCTTCCCAAGACTGGTTTGTCAAACTTTTAAGGACAATTTTATATTGCTTGGATTATATGCAGCAAAATGTCAGGTCAAAAATGTATTTGAGAAAAATAAATGAGTGTAAAGAGGATTTGTAGGAAACCATAACACAACACTTCTTGGTGATCCAAACACTTAGTATAAAAATGGCCCACATGGACGAACAATACCTACTCCACCCCTACTATAGGTTTTAGTATTCAGAGCTAAATACAAAGAAAAGAAAAACCTCGCTTAAGAAAGCATTACACACAAATCACATGAAAAAGATGAGTAAAAATCAGGATTCTCAATGGTTATTCATCATTGATTAAAATATGGCTGCCTATGGATTTAAGTAGCTGGGATGAAATTTATGAAACTATGCCTAAAGGGGTTGTCTCAACTCTGGAGGGCTGAGTACATGTAGTTACCACAGGAGAGAAGAGAGAGAGGAGAGAAGAGAGAAAGAAAAGAGAGAAGAGAGAGGAGAGAGAGAGGAGAGAAGAGAGAAAAAAAGGAGAGAAGAGAGAGGAGAGAGAGAGGAGAGAAGAGAGAAAGAAAAGAGAGAAGAGAGAGGAGAGAGAGGAGAGAAGAGAGAAAGAAAAGAGAGAAGAGAGAGGGAGAAGAGAAAGAGCGGAGAAAAGAGAGAAAGTAAAGAGAGAAGAGAGAGGAGAGAGAGAGGAGAGAAGAGAGAAAGAAAGAGAGAGAAGAGAGAGGAGAGAAGAGAGAAAGAAAAGAGAGAAGAGAGAGGAGAGACGAGAGAAAGAAAAGAGAGAAGATAGAGGAGAGAGAAAGTAAAGAGAGAAGAGAGTGAGAAATAAAGGAGAGTAGAGAGAGAGAGTAAAGAGGGTGAGAAATAAAGGAGAGTAGAGAGAGGGAGGAGAGAGAGAAATAAAGGAGAGCAGAGAGAGAGTAAAGAGAGTGAGAAATAAAGGAGAATACAGAGAGAGGAGAGAGAGAGAAGAGAGAGAGGAGAGAAGGAGAGGAGAGGGAGAGGAGAGAATAGAGATTTCCATAGCAACTTTACAGTGCAACTTGATGTCACTTTGATGCGACTTTGTTGCCATTTTGACTTTGACCAATCATAACATACATGACACAATTCATTTTCCTGCTACAATGATGGCTAGGGTTAGGGTTAAGGGTAGAGTGAGGGTTAGACTAGGGTTAGGGTAGGGTGAGGGTTAGGGTTAAGGTGAGGGTTATGCTAGGGTTAGGGGTAGGGTGAGGGTTATGCTAGGGTTAGGGTTATGGCTAGGGGTAGGGTGAGGGTAAGGCTAGGGTTATGGCTAGGGGTAGGGTGAGGGTTATGGTCAGGGTTATGGCTAGGGGTAGGGTGAGGGTTAGGGTCAGGGTTATGGCTAGGGGTAGGGTGAGGGCTAGGGTTAGGGTTAGGCTAGGGTTATGGCTAGGGGTAGGGTGAGGGTTATGGTTAGGGTTAGGCTAGGGTTAAGGGTAGGGTTAGGGTTAGGGTTATGCTAGGGTTAAGGCTAGTGTTAAGGGTAGGCTGAGGGTTATGGTTAGGGTTAGGCTTGGGTTATGACTAGGGTTATGGGTAGGGTTAGTGCTATGGCTAGGGTTAGGGTTATGGCTAAGGTTAGGCTAGGGTGAGGGTTATGGCTAGGGTTAAGGTTAGGGTTATGGCTAGGATAAGGCTAGGGTTATGGCTAGGTTTAGGGTTATGGCTAAGGTTAGGCTAGGGTTTGGGTTATGGCTAGGGTTAAGACTAGGGTTAGGCTAGGGTTATGGCTAAGGTTAGAGTTATGACTAAGGTTAGGCTAGGGTTTGGGTAATGGCTAGGGTTAGGGCTAGGGTTAAGTCTATGGCTAGGGTTATAGCTAGGGTTATGGCTAAGGTTAGGATAGGGTTTGGGTAATGGCTGGGGTTATAGCTAGGGTTAGGGTTAGGGTTAGGGTTATGGCTAGAGTTAGGGTTAAGGTTAAGGCTAGGGTTATAAGGCTAGGCTTAGGGTTATGGCTGGAGTTAGGGTTATTGCTAGGGTTATGGCTAGGGTTAGGGTTATTGCTAGGTTTAGGCTAGGGTTAGGGTTAGGGTTAGGGTTATTGCTAGGTTTAGGCTAGGGTTCTGGCTAGGGTTAGGGTTGAGCTAGGGTTTGGATTATGGCTAGGGTTATGGCAAGGTTTAAGGCTAGGGTGAAGTTTATTGCTAGGGTTATGTCTTGGGTTAGGCTATAGTTAGGGTTATGGCTAGGCTTAAGGTTAAGGTTAGGGTTAGGCTATAGTTAGGGTTATTGCTAGGCTTAGGCTATGCCTAGGGTTAGGGTTATGGTTATGGCTAGGCTTAAGGTTAGGGTTAGGCTATAGTTAGGGTTATTCCTAGGCTTAGGCTATGCCTAGGGTTAGGGTTATGGTTATGGCTAGGGTTAGGCTATGGTTAGGGTTATGGCTAGGATTATGGTTATGGCTAGGGTTAGGCTAATGGCTATGGTTAGGGTTATGGCTAGGGTTATGGCTAGGGTTAGTTTTAGGGTTATGGCTAGGGTTAAGGTTAGGGTTATGGCTAGGATAAGGCTAGGGTTATGGCTAGGTTTAGGGTTATGGCTAAGGTTAGGCTAGGGTTTGGATTATGGCTAGGGTTATGGCAAGGTTTAAGGCTAGGGTGAAGTTTATTGCTAGGGTTATGTCTTGGGTTAGGCTATAGTTAGGGTTATGGCTAGGCTTAAGGTTAAGGTTAGGGTTAGGCTATAGTTAGGGTTATGGCTAGGCTTAGGCTATGCCTAGGGTTAGGGTTAGGGTTATGGCTAGGGTTAGGTTAGGGTTAAGGTTAGGCTAGGGTTAGTTATGGCTAGAGGTGCACAGAATGGAAATTTTGGTGGCAAAACCGAAAATGCAGGATGCACTTGGACGAAAACCGAAAAAGAAAAATTTGAAAAAATATATATTTTTTATACATATATATATAATTGTATTATATACAAATTTTAAGAAATTTCATGAATGAAAATGAATTTATTGTCGGCCAAGAAGAATGCATCTCTTTAACCACTTCAATACCAGCGCACTGATGGGCACTGATAGGCGGGACTGATATCCAGCACTGACGGGCACTGATATGCAGCACTGACGGGCATTGATATGCAGCACTGATGCGCACTAATAGGTGGCACTGATTGTCATCACTGATAAGCAGGCACTGAAAGGCAGCACTGACTGGCATCACTGCTGGGCACTGACTGGCATCACTGCTGGGCATGGTTGGGGCTGCACTGAAGATCACTGCCCTGTTCTGGGGACAGAGCGCACCATGATTGCCACGCTTGTGTGCCCGCGAGAGTGGGACAAGGTCATATGACGTCGTTCCAGAACAGGAGAGCACCCTGCCCACTGTCATTTGTCTATACGGCTGGCGGGAGGTGGTGAAATTCTCTGTATGTCGCACGGGTCCGTTGCGCCTCCGTTGTGATGTTAAAAATCCTACTTGCTGCATTTTTTATCAGTTAAAAAAACGCACCTCCCCATTGAAATGCAATGAAATCGCAGCAAGAATGCATCAATAATGCACCCATGTTATGTATATGATGCAGTTTGTGGGTCACATGACCTATGAATAATACCCACCGTAACCTTAGTAAAATTGTGATGAAATCACAGCAAAATTACATGCATTTTTGGTGCAATTATCGGCACCTTTTTCTCTTATCGGCAAAATGCAGATAACACCATTTTCAGCTTGATATGTTTTCGGCAGCCAAAATGTTGTTGCATCTCTAATTATGGCTTGGGTTAGGCTGGGGTTAGGGTTAGGGGGTTAGGTTTAGGGTTAGGCTGGGGTTAGGGTTATGGCTAGGGTTAGGTTTAGAGTTAGGCTGGAGTTAGAGTTAGGGTTAGGGTTATGAATAGGGTTAGGCTAGGGTTAGGTTCAGGGTTAGGCTGGGGCTAGGGTTAGGCTAGGGTTAGGCTTATGGCTAGGGTTAGGGTTATGAATAGGGTTAGGCTGGGGTTAGGTTAGGGTTAGGTTAGGGTTAGGCTTGGGTTAGGCTGGGGTTAGGGTTATGGCTAGGGTTAGGTTTAGGGTTAGGTTAGGGTTAGGCTAGGGTTAGGCTTATGGCTAGGGTTAGGTTTAGGGTTAGGTTAGGGTTAAGCTGGGGTTAGGCTTATGGCTAGGTTTAGGGTTAGGCTGGGGTTAGGGTTATGGCTAGAGTTAGGTTTAGGTTAGGGTTAGGCTAGGGTTAGGCTTATGGCTAGGGTTAGGTTTAGGGTTAGGTTAGGGTTAAGCTGGGGTTAGGCTTATGGCTAGGTTTAGGGTTAGGCTGGGGTTAGGGTTATGGCTAGAGTTAGGTTTAGAGTTAGGCTGGAGTTGGGGTTAGGGTTATGAATAGGGTTAGGTGCAGGGTTAGGTTCAGGGTTAGGCTGGGGCTAGGGTTAGGCTAGGGTTAGGTTTAGGGTTAGGTTAGGGTTTGGCTGGGCTTAGGGTTATGGCTAGGGTTAGGTTTAGAGTTAGGCTGGAGTTATGGTTATGAATAGGGTTAGTGTGACAGACCTAGCCGGGACAGAGGCTGTTGGAGGGGACTGAATGCGATCCTCTTGCCTTGTGATTATGGGCCCTGGCATTGGGGGGAACGGTGCTGTTTGTGAGCTGTATGCCTGGGGACCGCTGAGCTGGTTTTACTTGGATTCAGGTCCATGCTGGCCCCCAAGACACATAGACTCTGGATATGTATATGCCATATCAGCAATAGACTGGTCACACTGTTGGGACACAAGCTGTCGGATGCTGGTGTCGTCAACTCCAGCCACCTGTCTGTTGTGTAAATGAGTCTAGTCTGGCTTGTAAGAATATTCCACAATGTTGTTGTGCTAATTAACCCTGTGTTGATGTTTATGGTAATATGATAATGTCTATTCAATGAGCTAGGAGCCTTAAAGTCTTACCCTGAAAAGTCTTCTCTCAGTCAACTAGTCTGTGTCAATGATTAGATAATTAGCTCATGCTAATTAGGTTAGGTTTTAGTCATCAGCCTGTATATATTTGTGTGACATGTCAAATAAAAGTTATTCCGGATGTATCCTACACTGGTGTTGTCTGGTGACTGGGTGAGCTAAGGGGTCTTGGATTGTGTGGTACCGGACAGAGGAAGCATTTACGACGGACATCTTGAGTACGGGGTCCGTGACAGTTAGGTTTAGGGTTAGGTTCAGGGTTAGGCTGGGGCTAGGGTGAGGCTAGGGTTAGGCTTATGGCTAGGGTTAGGTTTAGGGTTAGGCTGGGGTTAGGGTTATGACTAGGGTTAGGTTTAGGGTTAGGCTGGGGTTAGGGTTATGGCTAGGGTTAGGTTTAGAGTTAGGCTGGAGTTAGGGTTAGGGTTATGAATAGGGTTAGGTTCACAGTTAGGTTCAGGGTTAGGCTGGGGCTAGGGTTAGGCTAGGATAAGGTTTAGGGTTAGGTTAGGGGTTAGGTTAGGGTTAGGCTGGGGTTAGGGTTATGGCTAGGGGTAGGTTTTGAGTTAGGGTTCTGAATAGGGTTAGGTTCAGGGTTAGGTTCAGGGTTAGGCTGGGGCTAGGGTTAGGCTAGGGTTAGGCTTATGGCTAGGGTTAGGTTTAGGGTTAGGCTAGGGTTAGGTTCAGGGTTAGGCTGGGGCTAGGGTTAGGCTAGGGTTAGGCTTATGGATAGGGTTAGGTTTAGGGTTAGGTTAGGGTTAGGCTGGAGTTAGGCTGGGGTTAGTGTTATGGCTAGGGTTAGGCTTAGGGTTAGGTTAGGGTTAGGCTAGGGTTAGGTTTAGGGTTAGGTTTAGGGTTAGGTTCAGGGTTAGGCTGGGGCTAGGGTTAGGCTTATGGCTAGGTTTAGGTTTAGGTTTAGGGTTAGGTTAGGGTTAGGCTGGGGGTAGGGTTATGGCTAGGGTTAGGTTTAGGGTTAGGTTAGGGTTAGGCTGGGGTTAGGCTGGGGTTAGGGTTATGGTTAGGGTTAGGTTTAGGGTTAGGTTTAGGGTTAGGTTAGGGTTAGGCTGGGGTTAGGGTTAGGGTTAGGGTTAGGGTTATGGTTAGGGTTAGGTTAGGGTTAGGCTAGGGTTAGGTTAAGGTTAGGCTGGGGTTAGGGTTATGGCTAAGGTTAGGTTTAGAGTTAGGCTGGAGTTAGGGTTAGGGTTATGAATAGGGTTAGGTTCAGGGTTAGGTTCAGGGTTAGGCTGGGGCAGGGGTTAGGCTAGGGTTAGGCTAGGCTTAGGCTTATGGTTAGGTTTAGGGTTATGGCTAGGGTTAGGTTCAGGGTTAGGCTGGGGCTAGGGTTAGGCTAGGGTTAGGCTTATGGCTAGGGTTAGGGTTAGGGTTAGGGTTAGGCTGGGGTTAGGTTTAGGGTTAGGTTTAGGGTTAGGCTGGGGTTAGGTTTATGGCTAGGGTTAGGGTTAGTGATGGGTTAGGGGGCTGTGATGGGTTAGGGTTAGGTTAGGGTTAGGCTAGGGTTAGGTTTAGGGTTAGGGTTAGGGTTAGGGTTAGGGTTAGGCTAGGGTTAGGCTAGGGTTAGGCTAGGGTTAGGCTAGGGTTAGGTTTAGGGTTAGGCTAGGGTTAGGTTTAGGGTTAGGTTTAGGGTTAGAGCTCATATCTCTTATAGAAGAGACACCAAGAGCATAGATAAATGGACAATTTGCTCGGGAGGGAGGGGCTTCTCTACAGAAGGGATGGGCTGGGACTGGGGTTAAAAAGCAGTGATTGCTTGTGCTTTACAAGGTTGCATGCAAGTCGCATCTATATCTTGCAAGTGTGACTTTCATGTGACTTTTGAGGATTTACATTGAAGTCTATGGAACTCAAGCTGCATGAAAGTCGACCAAAGTATTGCAGGAACTACTTTAAAGTCATTGCGACTTTAAGTCGCACAGATACGAACTGTATTTTGGTGTCCAAAGTCGCATGACAAATCGCACAAGTGTGAACTGGGCCTAACAGAGACTGCGCAACACTCCAAATACTGTCCTCCCTTCTTCCAAGGAAGGAAAAACCAAACAATATAATCCAGCAAATCTACACAGAGCTGGCAGACAAAACCAGATCAAAGCCTCCCATTCACTGGGCACATCATTCTCTAATGCCCCAACACCTCTATGACAACCAACACCTCTATGACAACCAACACCTCCACAAACAAGGGGTCAGTCACCTGGCAAGAGAACTCAAAGACATCGTACTGAATAGAACCCACAACCCTGAACCCGGGATAAACCATTCTCAGACACAAATGGGCAGATAAAACCTCTGGTCTGGAATTCACCCCTGGGTTCTAAAGGAACTTAGCTCAGTTCTCTGTATAAGTTCTTTTCATTCGGGGATAGTGATAACAAAGAGGGAAATGACAATTCTGGTGATCTTTTGTTCAAAGATTTTGCATCTTCTAAATAAAATCAGAATATTTGGACATTCAGTTTTCTCCTTTTCAATCCTAAATTTTCAGCTTTCAAAGATTGTCACCATTCCTGACATTTAGAAATAATATAACATATATCATACTGGAAATAAAATTTGCTGTTATTTCTGTTGAAATAGTAATGAAGTATCTATGATAATTGGAACTAAACCCATCGATATAACAGTTTCACAAAACAGTTACATTCCGAGCACATGCCGGGAATGTAACTGTCACATTGGTTGTGCCTCACAAACAAACTGTCAAACCATCCAATGGCTGCTTTCATGACTGATCACATGTGCAGCATCATGGCAGCTGAAGATTAAACAGGCCAAGATGGCGGCTTCCTTGGCTGAAAACGATAGGAGGGTTTACTTCCATTTTAAGTATTTACTTAAAGGGGAAGTAACACCATTACTACACTTCTGTGTCAAAATGTTCACATTGTAAAAACCCTCTCGGGCTCGATCTGAGAAAGAGGCAACGATGACATGAGAAATTTTTATGAGTTCATATCTGGAATTTTCTACTCATGTGATATATTGTTTCTTAGGATACAACTATTAGGAGACACGGGTAACAAACTGGTTATAGGGAAAGTCAAGCACAGAATATAATCCAAGTGAGCGGAGAGTAGAACCTTGTGTATTGGTCATTTCAATTCATTTGTTAATGAACTGGTAGTGCTGGTGCTTCATGATATCTGGCCTCAGTCCTCCCATCACAGTATAATAACAACAGTCCTGGTCTTGGATTGGAGGAAATCCTCATCCAGTCAGGGTGCTGGTTACTGGGAAGAGGCCATCCTGCAAAGATTGTTGAAGAAGAAACCACTTTGTGTGTCTGTGGGGGGGGGGGGGGGCAGCCCACCAAGTTATCCCTGGACATAGTCCCTTACCATGGTAGGAGGGGCATCACGTTTCCCCGGGGAATGCCAATGTCACAGTGACACCTGCAAGGAAGAACTATATGCCGGTCACATAGTTCCTGCTATATAGGCATTTATCTGGTCGGTTGCTGAAGCCGACGTTTCCCAAGTTCAGGAGAACCTCAGCAGCAGGAACAGAATATCTTCATGTCTATTGACAACAACGTACTGTAAGAGTCCCGGTGGTTTGAGGTGAAGTGAGTGCAATTGGGGGATGGAAGCTGCACCAGAATTAGCATCAGATTGGTAGCAAAGTATGGGGAGGTGGAGAGAGGTATGGTGAGGTGGAGAGAAGTATGGTGAGGTGGAGAGAGGTATGGTGAGGTGGAGAGAAGTATGGTGAGGTGGAGAGAGGTATGGTGAGGTGGTGAGAGGTATGGTGAGATGGAGAGAAGTATGGTGAGGTGGAGAGAGGTATGGTGAGGTGGAGAGAAGTATGGTGAGGTGGAGAGAAGTATGGTGAGGTGGTGAGAAGTATGGTGAGGTGGAGAGATGTATGGTGAGGTGGAGAGAGGTATGGTGAGGTGGAGAGAAGTATGGTGAGGTGGTGAGAGGTATGGTGAGGTGGAGAGAAGTATGGTGAGGTGGAGATAGGTATGGTGAGGTGGGGAGAAGTATGGTGAGGTGGAGAGAGGTATGGTGAGGTGGAGAGAGGTATGGTGTGGTGGAGAGAGGTATGGTGAGGTGGGGAGAGGTATGGTGAGGTGGAGAGAGGTATGGTGAGTGGAGAGAGGTATGGTGAGGTGGAGAGTGGTATGGTGAGGTGGAGAGAAGTATGGTGAGGTGGAGAGAGGTATGGTGAGGTGGAGAGAGGTATGGTGAGGTGGAGAGAAGTATGGTGAGGTGGAGAGAGGTATGGTGAGGTGGAGAGAGGTATGGTGAGGTGGAGAGAAGTATGGTGAGGTGGAGATAGGTATGGTGAGTGGAGAGAAGTATGGTGAGGTGGAGATAGGTATGGTGAGGTGGTATGGTGAGGTGGTGAGAAGTATGGTGAGGTGGAGAGAGGTATGGTGAGGTGGAGAGAAGTATGGTGAGGTGGAGATAGGTATGGTGAGGTGGAGAGAGGTATGGTGAGGTGGAGATAGGTATGGTGAGGTGGAGATAGGTATGGTGAGGTGGTGAGAGGTATGGTGAGGTGGAGAGAGGTATGGTGAGGTGGAGAGAGGTATGGTGAGGTGGAGAGAAGTATGGTGAGGTGGAGAGAAGTATGGTGAGGTGGAGAGAGGTATGGTGAGGTGGGAGAGAGGTATGGTGAGGTGGAGAGAGTATGGTGAGGTGAGATGGTGGTGGAGTGGAGAGAGGTATGGTGAGGTGGTGAGGTATGGTGAGGTGGAGAGAGGTATGGTGAGGTGGAGAGAAGTATGGTGAGGTGGAGAGAAGTATGGTGAGGTGGAGAGAGTAGGTGAGGGTGGTGAGGTGGGAGAGAGGTATGGTGAGGTGGAGAGAGGTATGGTGAGGTGGAGAGAAGTATGGTGAGGTGGAGAGAGGTATGGTGAGGTGGAGAGAGGTATGGTGAGGTGGAGAGAGGTATGGTGAGGTGGAGAGAGGTATGGTGAGGTGGTGAGAGGTATGGTGAGGTGGAGAGAGGTATGGTGAGGTGGAGAGAGGTATGGTGAGGTGGAGAGAAGTATGGTGAGGTGGAGAGAGGTATGGTGAGGTGGAGAGAGGTATGGTGAGGTGGAGAGAGGTATGGTGAGGTGGAGAGAGGTATGGTGAGGTGGAGAGAGGTATGGTGAGGTGGTGATAGGTATGGTGAGGTGGAGAGAAGTATGGTGAGGTGGAGAGAGGTATGGTGAGGTGGTGAGAGGTATGGTGAGGTGGGAGAAGTATGGTGAGGTGGAGAGAGGTATGGTGAGGTGGGGAGAGGTATGGTGAGGTGGTGAGAGGTATGGTGAGGTGGAGAGAAGTATGGTGAGGTGGAGAGAGGTATGGTGAGGTGGAGAGAAGTATGGTGAGGTGGAGAGAGGTATGGTGAGGTGGGGAGAAGTATGGTGAGGTGGAGAGAGGTATGGTGAGGTGGAGAGAAGTATGGTGAGGTGGAGATAGGTATGGTGAGGTGGAGAGAGTAAGGTGAGGTGGAGAGAAGTATGGTGAGGTGGAGAGAGGTATGGTGAGGTGGAGAGAGGTATGGTGAGGTGGAGAGAAGTATGGTGAGGTGGAGAGAGGTATGGTGAGGTGGAGAGAAGTATGGTGAGGTGGAGAGAGGTATGGTGAGGTGGAGAGAAGTATGGTGAGATGGAGAGAGGTATGGTGAGGTGGAGTGAGGTATGGTGAGGTGGAGAGAGGTATGGTGAGGTGGAGAGAGGTATGGTGAGGTGGAGAGAGGTATGGTGAGGTGGAAGGAGGTGATGGTGAGGTGGAGAGAGGTATGGTGAGGTGGAGAGAGTGTGTGTGTGGAGAGAGGTATGGTGAGGTGGAGAGAGTTATGGTGAGGTGGAGAGAGGTATGGTGAGGTGGAGAGAAGTATGGTGAGGTGGAGAGAGTAGGTGAGGTGAGGTGAGGAGAGAGGTATGGTGAGGTGGAGAGAGGTATGGTGAGGTGGAGAGAGGTATGGTGAGGTGGAGAGAAGTATGGTGAGGTGGAGAGAGGAATGGTGAGGTGGAGAGAGGTATGGTGAGGTGGAGAGAGGTATGGTGAGGTGGAGAGAGGTATGGTAGGTGAGGTGGAGAGAAGTATGGTGAGATGGAGAGAGGTATGGTGAGGTGGAGAGAGGTATGGTGAGGTGGAGAGAGAGGTATGGTGAGGTGGAGAGAAGTATGGAGAGGTGGAGAGAGGTATGGTGAGGTGGAGAGAGGTATGTGAGGTGGAGAGAGGTATGGTGAGGTGGAGAGAGGTATGGTGAGGTGGAGAGAAGTATGGTGAGGTGGAGAGAGGTATGGTGAGGTGGAGAGAGGTATGGTGAGGTGGAGAGAAGTATGGTGAGGTGGAGAGAGGTATGGTGAGGTGGAGAGAGGTATGGTGAGGTGGAGAGAGGTATGGTGAGGTGGAGAGAGGTATGGTGAGGTGGAGAGAGGTATGGTGAGGTGAGGTGGAGAGAGGTATGGTGAGGTGGAGAGAAGTATGGTGAGGTGGAGAGAAGTATGGTGAGGTGGAGAGAGGTATGGTGAGGTGGAGAGAGGTATGGTGAGGTGGAGAGAGGTATGGTGAGGTGGAGAGAGGTATGGTGAGGTGGAGAGAAGTATGGTGAGGTGGAGAGAGGTATGGTGAGGTGGGAGAGAGGAGGGTATGAGTGAGGTGGAGAGAGGTATGGTGAGAGGTATGGTGAGGTGGAGAGAGGTATGGTGAGGTGGAGAGAAGTATGGTGAGGTGGTGAGAGGTATGGTGAGGTGGAGAGAGGTATGGTGAAGTGGTGAGAAGTATGGTGAGGTGGAGAGAGGTATGGTAAGGTGGAGAGAAGTATGGTGAGGTGGAGAGAGGTATGGTAAGGTGGAGAGAAGTATGGTGAGGTGGAGAGAGGTATGGTGAAGTGGTGAGAAGTATGGTGAGGTGGAGAGATGTATGGTGAAGTGGTGAAGTGGTGAGAAGTATGGTGAGGTGGAGAGAGGTATGGTGAAGTGGTGAGAAGTATGGTGAGGTGGAGAGAGGTATGGTAAGGTGGAGAGAAGTATGGTGAGGTGGAGAGAGGTATGGCAAGGTGGAGAGAAGCAGGAGGAGAAGGAGCATAGACTCATAGACCCCTTCTATCACTGTGCCACCCTACAGGAGGAGGAGGAGGAGGGCAGACTTATAGGAGGAGGAGGAGGAGGGCAGACTTATAGTCCCCTCCCATGCCACCCTGGAAGAGGAGGAGGGCAGACTTATAGTCCCCTCCCATGCCACCCTGGAAGAGGAGGAGGGCAGACTTATAGCCTCCTCCCATGCCACCCTGCAGGAGGAGGAGGGCAGACTCATGGACCCCTTCTGTCACTGTGCCACCCTGCAGGAGGAGGAGGGCAGACTCATAGACCCCTTCTGTCACTGTGCCACCCTGCAGGAGGAGGAGGAGGAGGGCAGACTCATAGACCCCTTCTATCACTGTGCCACCCTGCAGGAGGAGGAGGAGGAGGGCAGACTCATAGACCCCTTCTATCACTGTGCCACCCTGCAGGAGGAGGAGGGCAGACTCACAGCTCCCTTCTGTCGCTCCTCGTCTCCTTGCTGTATAATGGAGAGTTCTGCTCTCATTGTATCCATGTTGCTCTTTTCATCTTTCATCTCTAATTAACTTCCTGTTGGCGTAATTAATAAAGTGAGCAATTCATATTGTCCATCGGGGAATATTATCGTCTTATAACTTTATCTGTCCCAGATTTCTGAGCTCAAATCAAACGTCTGCTAATGAGTGCGTTCAGACCAGTCTGCAGTGACCAATGAGGTCAGCATGAGGCGATATATGTATACCATAGAGGTTCATTGTTCACCGATACAGCAACACCGTACAGATCACCATCATTGTCGGGTGTATCACTGTACAATACCACCAATACAGGACACCGTACAGATCACCATCATTATCGGGTGTATCACTGTACAATACCACCGATACAGGACACCGTACAGATCACCATCATTATCGGGTGTATCATTGTACAATACCACCGATACAGGACACCGTACAGATCACCATCATTATCGGGTGTATCATTGTACAATACCACCGATACAGGACACCGTACAGATCACCATCATTATCGGGTGTATCACTGTACAATACCACCGATACAGGACACCGTACAGATCACCGTCATTGTCGGGTGTATCACTGTACAATACCACCGATACAGGACACCGTACAGATCACCATCATTATCGGGTGTATCATTGTACAATACCACCGATACAGGACACCGTACAGATCACCATCATTATCGGGTGTATCATTGTACAATACCACCGATACAGGACACCGTACAGATCACCATCATTATCGGGTGTATCATTGTACAATACCACCGATACAGGACACCGTACAGATCACCGTCATTATCGGGTGTATCACTGTACAATACCACCGATACAGGACACCGTACAGATCACCGTCATTGTCGGGTGTATCACTGTACAATACCACCGATACAGGACACCGTACAGATCACCATCATTATCGGGTGTATCATTGTACAATACCACCGATACAGGACACCGTACAGATCACCATCATTATCGGGTGTATCATTGTACAATACCACCGATACAGGACACCGTACAGATCACCGTCATTGCCGGGTGTATCACTGTACAATACCACCGATACTGGACACCGTACAGATCACCATCATTGCCGGGTGTATCACTGTACAATACCACCGATACAGGACACCGTACAGATCACCATCATTATCGGGTGTATCATTGTACAATACCACCGATACAGGACACCGTACAGATCACCGTCATTGTCGGGTGTATCACTGTACAATACCACCGATACAGGACACCGTACAGATCACCATCATTATCGGGTGTATCATTGTACAATACCACCGATACAGGACACCGTACAGATCACCATCATTATCGGGTGTATCACTGTACAATACCACCGATACAGGACACCGTACAGATCACCGTCATTGCCGGGTCTATCATTGTACAATACCACCGATACAGGACACCGTACAGATCACCATCATTATCGGGTGTATCACTGTACAATACCACCGATACAGGACACCTTACAGATCACCATCATTGCTGGGTGTATCATTGTACAATACCACCGATACAGGACACCGCACAGATCACCATCATTGTCGGGTGTATCACTGTACAATACCACCGATACAGGACACCGTACAGATCACCGTCATTGCCGGGTGTATCATTGTACAATACCACCGATACAGGACACCGTACAGATCACCATCATTGCCGGGTGTATCATTGTACAATACCACCAATACAGGACACCGCACAGATCATCGTCATTGCTGGGTGTATCATTGTACAATACCACCGATACAGGACACCGTACAGATCACCATCATTGCTGGGTGTATCATTGTACAATACCACCGATACAGCAACACCGTACAGATCACCATCATTATCGGGTGTATCACTGTACAATATCACTGATACAGGACACCGTACAGATCACCATCATTGCTGGGTGTATCACTGTACAATCCCACCATTACAGGACACCGTACAGATCACCATCATTGCCGGGTGTATCATTGTACAATACCACCAATACAGGACACCGTACAGATCACCATCATTGTCGGGTGTATCATTGTACAATACCACCGATACAGGACACCGCACAGATCACTGTCATTGCCGGGTGTATCACTGTACAAAATCACCAATACAGGACACCGTACAGATCACCATCATTGCCGGGTGTATCACTATACAATCCCACCATTACAGGACACCGTACAGATCACCATCATTGTCGGGTGTATCACTGTACAATACCACCAATACAGGACACCGTACAGATCACCATCATTGTCGGGTGTATCACTGTACAATACCACCAATACAGGACACCGTACAGATCACCATCATTGTCGGGTGTATCATTGTACAATACCACCGATAGAGGACACCGTACAGATCACCATCATTGCCGGGTGTATCATTGTACAATACCACCCATACAGGACACCGTACAGATCACCGTCATTGCCGGGTGTATCACTGTACAATACCACCGATACAGGACACCGTACAGATCACCATCATTGCCGGGTGTCTCATTGTACAATACCACCAATACAGGACACTGTACAGATCACCATCATTGTCGGGTGTATCATTGTACAATACCACCGATAGAGGACACCGTACAGATCACCATCATTGTCGGGTGTATCATTGTACAATACCACCAATACAGGACACCGTACAGATCACCATCATTGTCGGGTGTATCACTGTACAATACCACCAATACAGGACACCGTACAGATCACCATCATTGTCGGGTGTATCACTGTACAATACCACCAATACAGGACACCGTACAGATCACCATCATTGTCGGGTGTATCATTGTACAATACCACCGATAGAGGACACCGTACAGATCACCATCATTGCCGGGTGTATCATTGTACAATACCACCAATACAGGACACCGTACAGATCACCATCATTGTCGGGTGTATCATTGTACAATACCACCGATAGAGGACACCGTACAGATCACCATCATTGTCGGGTGTATCATTGTACAATACCACCAATACAGGACACCGTACAGATCACCATCATTGCCGGGTGTATCACTGTACAATACCACCGATACAGGACACCGTACAGATCACCATCATTGTCGGGTGTATCACTGTACAATACCACCAATACAGGACACCGTACAGATCACCATCATTGTCGGGTGTATCACTGTACAATACCACCAATACAGGACACCGTACAGATCACCATCATTACCGGGTGTATCATTGTACAATACCACCGATACAGGACACCGTACAGATCACCATCATTGCCGGGTGTATCATTGTACAATACCACCGATACAGGACACTGTACAGATCACCATCATTACTGGGTGTATCATTGTACAATACCACCGATACAGGACACCGTACAGATCACCATCATTGCCGGGTGTATCATTGTACAATACCACCGATACAGGACACCGTACAGATCACTATCATTGTCGGGTGTATCATTGTACAATACCACCCATACAGGACACCGTACAGATCACCATCATTGCCGGGTGTATCATTGTACAATACCACCGATACAGGACACTGTACAGATCACTATCATTGTCGGGTGTATCATTGTACAATACCACCGATACAGGACACCGTACAGATCACCATCATTGCCGGGTGTATCATTGTACAATACCACCAATACAGGACACCGTACAGATCACCATCATTGCCGGGTGTATCATTGTACAATACCACCAATACAGGACACTGTACAGATCACCGTCATTGCCGGGTGTATCATTGTACAATACCACTGATACTGGACACCGTACAGATCACCGTCATTGCCGGGTGTATCATTGTACAATGCCACCGATACAGGACACCGTACAGATCACCATCATTGTCGGGTGTATCACTTACAATACCACCGATACAGGACACCGTACAGATCACCATCATTGTCGGGTGTATCACTGTACAATACCACCGATACAGGACACCGTACAGATCACCATCATTGTCGGGTGTATCACTGTACAATACCACCGATACAGGACACCGTACAGATCACCGTCATTGTCGGGTGTATCACTGTACAATACCACCAATACAGGACACCGTACAGATCACCATCATTGTCGGGTGTATCACTGTACAATACCACCTATACAGGACACCGTACAGATCACCGTCATTGTCGGGTGTATCACTGTACAATACCACCAATACAGGACACCGTACAGATCACCATCATTGTCGGGTGTATCACTGTACAATACCACCTATACAGGACACCGTACAGATCACCATCATTGTCAGGTGTATCACTGTACAATACCACCAATACATGACACCGTACAGATCACCATCATTGCTGGGTGTATCATTGTACAATACCACCGATACAGGACACCGTACAGATCACCATCATTGTCGGGTGTATCACTGTACAATACCACCGATACAGGACACCGTACAGATCACCATCATTACCGGGTGTATCATTGTACAATACCACCGATACAGGACACCGTACAGATCACCATCATTGTCGGGTGTATCATTGTACAATACCATCAATACAGGACACCGTACAGATCACCATCATTGCCGGGTGTATCACTGTACAAAACCACCAATACAGGACACCGTACAGATCACCATCATTGCCGGGTGTATCACTGTACAAAACCACCAATACAGGACACCGTACAGATCACCATCATTGCCGGGTGTATCACTGTACAAAACCACCATTACAGGACACCGTACAGATAACCATCATTGTCGGGTGTATCACTGTACAATACCACCAATACAGGACACCGTACAGATCACCATCATTGTCGGGTGTATCACTGTACAATACCACCGATACAGGACACCGTACAGATCACCGTCATTGCTGGGTGTATCATTGTACAATACCACTGATACAGGACACCGTATAGATCACCGGCATTGCCGGGTGTATCACTGTACAATACCACTGATACAGGACACCGTACAGATCACTGTCATTGTCGGGTGTATCATTGTACAATACCACCAATACAGGACACCGTACAGATCACCGTCATTGCCGGGTGTATCATTGTACAATACCACCAATACAGGACACCGTACACATCACCATCATTGTCGGGTGTATCATTGTACAATACCACCAATACAAGACACCGTACAGATCACCATCATTACCGGGTCTATCATTGTACAATACCACCGATACAGGACACCGTACAGATCACCGTCATTGCCGGGTGTATCACTGTACAATACCACCGATACTGGACACCGTACAGATCACCATCATTGCCGGGTGTATCACTGTACAATACCACCGATACAGGACACCGTACAGATCACCATCATTGCCGGGTGTATCATTGTACAATACCACCGATACAGGACACCGTACAGATCACCATCATTGCTGGGTGTATCATTGTACAATACCACCAATACAGGACACCGTACAGATCACCATCATTGCCGGGTGTATCACTGTACAATACCACCGATACAGGACACCGTACAGATCACCATCATTGCTGGGTGTATCATTGTACAATACCACCGATACAGGACACTGTACAGATCACCATCATTACTGGGTGTATCATTGTACAATACCACCGATACAGGACACCGTACAGATCACCATCATTGCCGGGTGTATCATTGTACAATACCACCGATACAGGACACCGTACAGATCACCATCATTGTCGGGTGTATCACTGTACAATACCACCGATACAGGACACCGTACAGATCACCGTCATTGTCGGGTGTATCACTGTACAATACCACCAATACAGGACACCGTACAGATCACCATCATTGCCGGGTGTATCATTGTACAATAACACCAATAAGGACACCGTACAGATCACCATCATTGCCGGGTGTATCACTGTACAATCCCACCAATACAGGACACCGTACAGATCACCATCATTGCCGGGTGTATCACTGTACAATACCACCGATACAGGACACCGTACAGATCACCGTCATTGCCGGGTGTATCACTGTACAATACCACCGATACTGGACACGTACAGATCACCATCATTGTCGGGTGTATCACTGTACAATACCACCAATACAGGACACCGTACAGATCACTGTCATTGTCGGGTGTATCATTGTACAATACCACCAATACAGGACACCGTACAGATCACCGTCATTGTCGGGTGTATCACTGTACAATACCACCAATACAGGACACCGTACAGATCACCATCATTTCCGGGTGTATCACTGTACAATACCACCAATACAGGACACCGTACAGATCACCATCATTTCCGGGTGTACCATTGTACAATACCACCGATACAGGACACCGTACAGATCACCATCATTGCCGGGTGTATCACTGTACAATACCACCGATACTGGACACCTTACAGATCACCACCATTTCCGGGTGTATCACTGTACAATACCACCAATACAGGACACCGTACAGATCACCATCATTTCCGGGTGTACCATTGTACAATACCACCGATACAGGACACCGTACAGATCACCGTCATTGCCGGGTGTATCACTGTACAATACCACCGATACAGGACACCGTACAGATCACCATCATTGCCGGGTGTATCACTATACAATCCCACCAATACAGGACACCGTACAGATCACCGTCATTGCCGGGTGTATCATTGTAAAATACCACCGATACAGGACACCGCACAGATCACCATCATTGCTGGGTGTATCATTGTACAATACCACCAATACAGGACACCTTACAGATCACCATCATTACCGGGTGTATCATTGTACAATACCACCGATACAGGACACCGTACAGATCACCATCATTGCTGGGTGTATCACTGTACAATACCACCGATACAGGACACCGTACAGATCACCATCATTTCCTATACGGCACTAGAGGGTATATCAGATGTTTGAAGAAAAGTTATTGAACAATACCACTACTACCCTGAGTCCGGGGCACCGCATGGTGTCACCATAGAAGAGTCAGAGACATTATAGGGTGTCACTACTACCCTGAGTCCGGGGCATCGCATGGTGTCACCATAGAAGAGTCAGAGACATTATAGGGTGTCACTACTACCCTGAGTCCGGGGCACCGCATGGTGTCACCATAGAAGAGTCAGAGACATTATAGGGTGTCACTACTTCCCTGAGTCCGGGGCATCGCATGGTGTCACCATAGAAGAGTCAGAGACATTATTGGGTGTCACTACTACCCTGAGTCCGGGGCATCGCATGGTGTCACCATAGAAGAGTCAGAGACATTATAGGGTGTCACTACTTCCCTGAGTCCGGGGCATCGCATGGTGTCACCATAGAAGAGTCAGAGACATTATAGGGTGTCACTACTACCCTGAGTCCGGGGCACCGCATGGTGTCACCATAGAAGAGTCAGAGACATTATAGGGTGTCACTACTACCCTGAGTCCGGGGCACCGCATGGTGTCACCATAGAAGAGTCAGAGACATTATAGGGTGTCACTACTACCCTGAGTCCGGGGCACCGCATGGTGCCACCATAGAAGAGTCAGAGACAGTAACTGGCGTCTCCTTAAAAGATACATCATTAATGTAATACTGAATAATATAAAACATGTGTAGCGATTAATACCAAGAGATTTCAGTTTTCTGTAGTCAGCTGCTGAAAGATGAATTCTCATTGGTTGCTAATGTTTTGTGTAGTTTGCTTTTCATGTAGCCAGATGACAAAAGAAGAACCACGACACAAAACCTGACAGCAGCAGCTGATAGAACATCCAGTACTGAGAGATATGTGATAAGCCCCCAAATCATATATACCGCACTGTATATAGAGGGGGTGTCCTATATATATATTCAGTATATACCACACTGTATATAGAGGGGGTGTCCTATATATATATTCAGTATATACCACACTGTATATAGAGGGGGTGTCCTATATATATATATTCAGTATATACCACACTGTATATAGAGGGGGTGTCCTATAAATATATTCAGTATATACCACACTGTATATAGAGGGGGTGTCCTATATATATATATTCAGTATATACCACACTGTATATAGAGGGGGTGTCCTATAAATATATTCAGTATATACCACACGGTATATAGAGGGGATGTCCTATATATATACAGTATATACCACACGGTATATAGAGGGGATGTCCTATATATATATTCAGTATATACCACACTGTATATAGAGGGGGTGTCCTATATATATATTCAGTATATACCACACTGTATATAGAGGGGGCGTCATATATATATATATACAGTATATACCACACTGTATATAGAGAGGAGAGGTGTCCTATTCAGCACAAGAGAAATATATACAGTATATACCACACTATATAGAGGGAGAGGCCTTCTATACAGCACATGATATCTTTTTACTATAAAACCAACTCCAGCACCATGGACAGAGACGTATACTGCACTGTATATAGAGAGTCCAGCACCATGGACAGAGACGTATACTGCACTGTATATATAGAGTCCAGCACCATGGACAGAGACGTATACTGCACTGTATATAGAGAGTCCAGCACCATGGACAGAGACGTATACTGCACTGTATATAGAGAGTCCAGCACCATGGACAGAGACGTATACTGCACTGTATATAGAGAGTCCAGCACCATGGACAGAGACGTATACTGCACTGTATATAGAGAGTCCAGCACCATGGACAGAGACGTATACTGCACTGTATATAGAGAGTCCAGCACCATGGACAGAGACGTATACTGCACTGTATATAGAGTCCAGCACCATGGACAGAGACATATACTGCACTGTATATAGAGAGTCCAGCACCATGGACAGAGACGTATACTGCACTGTATATAGAGAGTCCAGCACCATGGACAGAGACATATACTGCACTGTATATAGAGAGTCCAGCACCATGGACAGAGACGTATACTGCACTGTATATATAGAGTCCAGCACCATGGACAGAGACGTATACTGCACTGTATATAGAGTCCAGCACCATGGACAGAGACGTATACTGCACTGTATATAGAGAGTCCAGCACCATGGACAGAGACGTATACTGCACTGTATATAGAGTCCAGCACCATGGACAGAGACGTACACTGCACTGTATATAGAGTCCAGCACCATGGACAGAGACGTATACTGCACTGTATATAGAGTCCAGCACCATGGACAGAGACGTATACTGCACTGTATATACAGAGCCCAGCACCATGGACAGAGAAGTACACTGCACTGTATATAGAGTCCAGCACCATGGACAGAGACGTATACTGCACTGTATATAGAGAGTCCAGCACCATGGACAGAGACGTATACTGCACTGTATATATAGAGCCCAGCACCATGGACAGAGACATATACTGCACTGTATATAGAGAGTCCAGCACCATGGACAGAGACGTATACTGCACTGTATATAGAGAGTCCAGCACCATGGACAGAGACGTATACTGCACTGTATATATAGAGTCCAGCACCATGGACAGAGACGTATACTGCACTGTATATAGAGAGTCCAGCACCATGGACAGAGACGTATACTGCATTGTATATAGAGAGTCCAGCACCATGGACAGAGACGTATACTGCACTGTATATAGAGAGTCCAGCACCATGGACAGAGACGTATACTGCACTGTATATAGAGAGTCCAGCACCATGGACAGAGACGTATACTGCACTGTATATAGAGAGTCCAGCACCATGGACAGAGACGTATACTGCACTGTATATAGAGAGTCCAGCACCATGGACAGAGACGTATACTGCACTGTATATAGAGAGTCCAGCACCATGGACAGAGACATAAACTGCACTGTATATAGAGAGTCCAGCACCATGGACAGAGACGTATACTGCACTGTATATAGAGAGTCCAGCACCATGGACAGAGACGTATACTGCACTGTATATAGAGAGTCCAGCACCATGGACAGAGACGTATACTGCACTGTATATATGGAGTCCAGCACCATGGACAGAGACGTATACTGCACTGTATATATAGAGTCCAGCACCATGGACAGAGACGTATACTGCACTGTATATAGAGAGTCCAGCACCATGGACAGAGACGTATACTGCACTGTATATAGAGAGTCCAGCACCATGGACAGAGACGTATACTGCACTGTATATAGAGAGTCCAGCACCATGGACAGAGACGTATACTGCACTGTATATATAGAGTCCAGCACCATGGACAGAGACGTATACTGCACTGTATATAGAGAGTCCAGCACCATGGACAGAGACATATACTGCACTGTATATAGGGAGTCCAGCACCATGGACAGGGACGGACACTGCACTGTATATAGAGAGTCCAGCACCATGGACAGAGACGTATACTGCACTGTATATAGAGAGTCCAGCACCATGGACAGAGACATATACTGCACTGTATATAGAGAGTCCAGCACCATGGACAGAGACGTATACTGCACTGTATATAGAGAGTCCAGCACCATGGACAGAGACATATACTGCACTGTATATAGAGTCCAGCACCATGGACAGAGACGTATACTGCACTGTATATAGAGAGTCCAGCACCATGGACAGAGACATATACTGCACTGTATATAGAGAGTCCAGCACCATGGACAGAGACATATACTGCACTGTATATAGGGAGTCCAGCACCATGGACAGGGACGGACACTGCACTGTATATAGAGAGTCCAGCACCATGGACAGAGACGTATACTGCACTGTATATAGAGAGTCCAGCACCATGGACAGAGACATATACTGCACTGTATATAGAGAGTCCAGCACCATGGACAGAGACGTATACTGCACTGTATATAGAGAGTCCAGCACCATGGACAGAGACATATACTGCACTGTATATAGAGTCCAGCACCATGGACAGAGACGTATACTGCACTGTATATAGAGAGTCCAGCACCATGGACAGAGACGTATACTGCACTGTATATAGAGAGTCCAGCACCATGGACAGAGACGTATACTGCACTGTATATAGAGTCCAGCACCATGGACAGAGACGTATACTGCACTGTATATACAGAGCCCAGCACCATGGACAGAGAAGTATACTGCACTGTATATAGAGAGTGGGCACCTGGTGACCCCGCCCCCCCTCTGACGTCATGGGGAAAGCCATAGGGAAGTCCCCATGACGTCCCCGTGCGTCAGAGGGGGCGCGGGGTTACCAGGTGCCCTAGGTTATAAAAGACCTGTCAGCCGGAGCGAAGCCTCACAGAACGGGAGCCTCCCATTGCGAGGAGCGGCCTGCGAGAAGAGACGCCGATGCCGGACGAGAAGGACAAGAAGGACGAGAAGACCGGAGCAAGAAGAAGCGAATCGAAGGAAGAAGAAGATGGAAGAAGATGGAAGAAGATGAAGAAAGGAAGACCAGAAGAAAGAAGATTTTAATAAAGGAATTGTCAAAGACGTCTCCTGTCATTTTTACAATTTTTGACACTTTTTTGGTGAAATGGTAGAGGTACTTTTGTACCCCCTTACCATTTCACACAGGGGGGGCCGGGATCTGGGGGTCCCCTTTTTAAAGGGGGCTTCCAGATTCCGATAAGCCCCCCGCCCGCAGACCCCCACAACCACCGGCCAGGGTTGTGGGGATGAGGCCCTTGTCCTCATCAACATGGGGACAAGGTGCTTTGGGGGTCTCAGACCCCCAAAGCACCCTCCCAATGTTGAGGGCATGTGGCCTGGTACGGTTCAGGCGGGAGGGGGGCCGCTCTCGTCCCCCCCTCTTTTCCTGCGGCCTGCCAGGTTGCGTGCTCGGATAAGGGTCTGGTATGGATTTTGAGGGGGACCCCACGCCATTTTTTTTTTGGCTGGGGTTCCCCTTAATATCCATCCCAGACCTGAAGGGCCTGGTTATTGAATTTGGGGGGACCCCTACGCTTTTTTTTTTTATATAAATGAATGACTGTTCTCTGTGTTACAGAGCCGACAATTAATTTGCCGGCAATAGCCGCAAGTGATTTTAAATAGCTTTTTTTCAGCAAAAATTACACTTTGTCATTCGAATCATTCGAATTCATTCATTATATCTGCTATAATAATTTCTTTCATATTACTTGAAATTCGATATTTGGTAGTCGGATTTGAATAAATTTGGCGATGAAATTCGTAACGGAATTTCATATTCCGTACGGAATTCGGATTCGAAAAAATTCGTACTACGGATTCGTAAATTCGTACGAATTTCGAAAAATTTGCACGAATTACGAATTCGTACGAAACGAATCGCACATGTCTACACTGTATATAGGGTGTCCAGCACCATGGACAGAGACGTATACTGCACTGTATATAGAGAGTCCAGCACCATGGACAGAGACGTACACTGCACTGTATATAGAGTCCAGCACCATGGACAGAGACGTACACTGCACTGTATATATAGAGTCCAGCACCATGGACAGAGACGTATACTGCACTGTATATAGAGAATCCAGCACCATGGACAGAGACGTATACTGCACTGTATATATAGAGAGTCCAGCACCATGGACAGAGACGTATACTGCACTGTATATAGAGAATCCAGCACCATGGACAGAGACGTATACTGCACTGTATATAGAGAGTCCAGCACCATGGACAGAGACGTATACTGCACTGTATATAGAGAGTCCAGCACCATGGACAGAGACGTATACTGCACTGTATATAGAGAGTCCAGCACCATGGACAGAGACGTACACTGCACTGTATATAGAGTCCAGCACCATGGACAGAGACGTATACTGCACTGTATATATAGAGTCCAGCACCATGGACAGAGACGTATACTGCACTGTATATAGAGAGTCCAGCACCATGGACAGAGACGTATACTGCACTGTATATAGAGAATCCAGCACCATGGACAGAGACGTATACTGCACTGTATATAGAGAGTCCAGCACCATGGACAGAGACGTATACTGCACTGTATATAGAGAGTCCAGCACCATGGACAGAGACGTATACTGCACTGTATATAGAGAGTCCAGCACCATGGACAGAGACGTATACTGCACTGTATATAGAGAGCCCAGCACCATGGACAGAGACGTATACTGCACTGTATATAGAGAGCCCAGCACCATGGACAGAGACGTATACTGCACTGTATATAGAGAGTCCAGCACCATGGACAGAGACATATACTGCACTGTATATATAGAGAGTCCAGCACCATGGACAGAGACGTATACTGCACTGTATATAGAGTCCAGCACCATGGACAGAGACGTATACTGCACTGTATATAGAGAGTCCAGCACCATGGACAGAGACGTATACTGCACTGTATATAGAGAGTCCAGCACCATGGACAGAGACGTATACTGCACTGTATATAGAGAGTCCAGCACCATGGACAGAGACGTATACTGCACTGTATATAGAGTCCAGCACCATGGACAGAGACGTATACTGCACTGTATATAGAGAGCCCAGCACCATGGACAGAGACGTATGCTGCACTGTATATAGAGAGTCCAGCACCATGGACAGAGACGTATACTGCACTGTATATAGAGAGTCCAGCACCATGGACAGAGACATATACTGCACTGTATATATAGAGTCCAGCACCATGGACAGAGACGTATACTGCACTGTATATAGAGAGTCCAGCACCATGGACAGAGACATATACTGCACTGTATATAGAGAGTCCAGCACCATGGACAGAGACGTGTACTGCACTGTATATATAGAGTCCAGCACCATGGACAGAGACGTATACTGCACTGTATATATAGAGAGTCCAGCACCATGGACAGAGACATATACTGCACTGTATATAGAGAGTCCAGCACCATGGAAGAGACGTATACTGCACTGTATATAGAGAGTCCAGCACCATGGAAGAGACGTATACTGCACTGTATATAGAGACCAGCACCATGGACAGAGACGTATACTGCACTGTATATAGAGAGTCCAGCACCATGGACAGAGACGTATACTGCACTGTATATAGAGAGTCCAGCACCATGGACAGAGACGTATACTGCACTGTATATAGAGAGTCCAGCACCATGGACAGAGACGTATACTGCACTGTATATAGAGAGTCCAGCACCATGGACAGAGACGTATACTGCACTGTATATAGAGAATCCAGCACCATGGACAGAGACGTATACTGCACTGTATATAGAGAGTCCAGCACCATGGACAGAGACGTATACTGCACTGTATATAGAGAGTCCAGCACCATGGACAGAGACGTATACTGCACTGTATATAGAGAGTCCAGCACCATGGACAGAGACGTATACTGCACTGTATATAGAGAGCCCAGCACCATGGACAGAGACGTATACTGCACTGTATATAGAGAGTCCAGCACCATGGACAGAGACGTATACTGCACTGTATATAGAGAGCCCAGCACCATGGACAGAGACGTATACTGCACTGTATATAGAGAGCCCAGCACCATGGACAGAGACATATACTGCACTGTATATAGAGAGTCCAGCACCATGGACAGAGACGTATACTGCACTGTATATAGAGAGTCCAGCACCATGGACAGAGACGTATACTGCACTGTATATAGAGAGTCCAGCACCATGGACAGAGACGTATACTGCACTGTATATAGAGAGTCCAGCACCATGGACAGAGACGTATACTGCACTGTATATAGAGAGTCCAGCACCATGGACAGAGACGTATACTGCACTGTATATAGAGAGTCCAGCACCATGGACAGAGACGTATACTGCACTGTATATAGAGAGTCCAGCACCATGGACAGAGACGTATACTGCACTGTATATATAGAGAGTCCAGCACCATGGACAGAGACGTATACTGCACTGTATATAGAGAGTCCAGCACCATGGACAGAGACGTATACTGCACTGTATATAGAGTCCAGCACCATGGACAGAGACTTATACTGCACTGTATATAGAGTGTCCAGCCCCATGGACAGAGACGTATACTGCACTGTATATAGAGAGTCCAGCACCATGGACAGAGACGTATACTGCACTGTATATAGAGAGTCCAGCACCATGGACAGAGACGTATACTGCACTGTATATAGAGAGTCCAGCACCATGGACAGAGACGTATACTGCACTGTATATAGAGAGTCCAGCACCATGGACAGAGACGTATACTGCACTGTATATAGAGAGTCCAGCACCATGGACAGAGACGTATACTGCACTGTATATAGAGAGTCCAGCACCATGGACAGAGACGTATACTGCACTGTATATAGAGAGTCCAGCACCATGGACAGAGACGTATACTGCACTGTATATAGAGAGTCCAGCACCATGGACAGAGACATACACTGCACTGTATATATGGAGTCCAGCACCATGGACAGAGATGTATATTGCACTGTATATAGAGAGTCCAGCACCATGGACAGAGACGTATACTGCACTGTATATATAGAGAGCCCAGCACCATGGACAGAGACGTATACTGCACTGTATATAGAGAGTCCAGCACCATGGACAGAGATGTATATTGCACTGTATATAGAGAGTCCAGCACCATGGACAGAGACGTATACTGCACTGTATATAGAGAGTCCAGCACCATGGACAGAGACGTATACTGCACTGTATATAGAGAGTCCAGCACCATGGACAGAGACGTATACTGCACTGTATATAGAGAGTCCAGCACCATGGACAGAGACGTATACTGCACTGTATATAGAGAGTCCAGCACCATGGACAGAGACGTATACTGCACTGTATATAGAGAGCCCAGCACCATGGACAGAGACGTACACTGCACTGTATATAGAGAGTCCAGCACCATGGACAGAGACGTATACTGCACTGTATATATAGAGCCCAGCACCATGGACAGAGACGTACACTGCACTGTATATATAGAGTCCAGCACCATGGACAGAGACGTATACTGCACTGTATATATAGAGAGCCCAGCACCATGGACAGAGACGTATACTGCACTGTATATAGAGAGTCCAGCACCATGGACAGAGACGTATAGTGCACTGTATATAGAGAATCCAGCACCATGGACAGAGACGTATAGTGCACTGTATATAGAGTCCAGCACCATGGACAGAGACGTATACTGCACTGTATATAGAGAGCCCAGCACCATGGACAGAGACGTATACTGCACTGTATATAGAGTCCAGCACCATGGACAGAGACGTATACTGCACTGTATATATAGAGCCCAGCACCATGGACAGAGACGTATAGTGCACTGTATATAGAGAATCCAGCACCATGGACAGAGACGTATAGTGCACTGTATATAGAGAGTCCAGCACCATGGACAGAGACGTATACTGCACTGTATATATAGAGTCCAGCACCATGGACAGAGACGTATACTGCACTGTATATATAGAGTCCAGCACCATGGACAGAGACGTATACTGCACTGTATATAGAGAGTCCAGCACCATGGACAGAGATGTACACTGCACTGTATATATAGAGTCCAGCACCATGGACAGAGACGTATACTGCACTGTATATAGAGAGTCCAGCACCATGGACAGAGACGTATACTGCACTGTATATAGAGAGTCCAGTACCATGGACAGAGACGTATACTGCACTGTATATATAGAGAGTCCAGCACCATGGACAGAGACGTATACTGCACTGTATATAGAGAGTCCAGCACCATGGACAGAGACGTATACTGCACTGTATATATAGAGTCCAGCACCATGGACAGAGACGTACACTGCACTGTATATAGAGAGTCCAGCACCATGGACAGAGATGTATACTGCACTGTATATAGAGAGTCCAGCACCATGGACAGAGACGTATACTGCACTGTATATAGAGAGTCCAGCACCATGGACAGAGACGTATACTGCACTGTATATAGAGAGTCCAGCACCATGGACAGAGACGTATACTGCACTGTATAGAGAGTCCAGCACCATGGACAGAGACGTATACTGCACTGTATATAGAGAGTCCAGCACCATGGACAGAGACGTATACTGCACTGTATATAGAGAGTCCAGCACCATGGACAGAGACGTATACTGCACTGTATATAGAGAGTCCAGCACCATGGACAGAGACGTATACTGCACTGTATATAGAGTCCAGCACCATGGACAGAGACGTATACTGCACTGTATATAGAGAGTCCAGCACCATGGACAGAGACGTATACTGCACTGTATATAGAGTCCAGCACCATGGACAGAGACGTATACTGCACTGTATATAGAGAGTCCAGCACCATGGACAGAGACGTATACTGCACTGTATATAGAGAGTCCAGCACCATGGACAGAGACGTATACTGCACTGTATATAGAGAGTCCAGCACCATGGACAGAGACGTATACTGCACTGTATATAGAGAGTCCAGCACCATGGACAGAGACGTATACTGCACTGTATATAGAGAGCCCAGCACCATGGACAGAGACATATACTGCACTGTATATATAGAGAGTCCAGCACCATGGACAGAGACGTATACTGCACTGTATATAGAGAGTCCAGCACCATGGACAGAGACGTATACTGCACTGTATATAGAGAGTCCAGCACCATGGACAGAGACGTATACTGCACTGTATATAGAGAGCCCAGCACCATGGACAGAGACATATACTGCACTGTATATAGAGAGTCCAGCACCATGGACAGAGACGTATACTGCACTGTATATAGAGAGCCCAGCACCATGGACAGAGACATATACTGCACTGTATATAGAGAGTCCAGCACCATGGACAGAGACGTACACTGCACTGTATATATAGAGCCCAGCACCATGGACAGAGACGTATACTGCACTGTATATAGAGAGTCCAGCACCATGGACAGAGACGTATACTGCACTGTATATATAGAGTCCAGCACCATGGACAGAGACGTATACTGCACTGTATATACAGAGTCCAGCACCATGGACCTTCTCTCTATATATAATACAAGGTATATAGGGGGGTCATACATGTGTGGTGTACGGGGCTCCTTCTCTCTATATATAATACAAGGTATATAGGGGGTCATACATGTGTGGTGTACGGGGCTCGTTCTCTCTATATATAATACAAGGTATATAGGGGGTCATACATGTGTGGTGTACGGGGCTTGTTCTCTCTATATATAATACAAGGTATATAGGGGGTCATACATGTGTGGTGTACGGGGCTCGTTCTCTCTATATATAATACAAGGTATATAGGGGGTCATACATGTGTGGTGTACGGGGCTCATTCTCTCTATATATAATACAATGTATATAGGGGGTCATACATGTGTGGTGTACGGGGCTCGTTCTCTCTATATATAATACAAGGTATATAGGGGGTCATACATGTGTGGTGTACGGGGCTCGTTCTCTCTATATATAATACAAGGTATATAGGGGGGTCATACATGTGTGGTGTACGGGGCTCGTTCTCTCTATATATAATACAATGTATATAGGGGGTCATACATGTGTGGTGTACGGGGCTCATTCTCTCTATATATAATACAATGTATATAGGGGGTCATACATGTGTGGTGTACGGGCTCATTCTCTCTATATATAATACAATGTATATAGGGGGTCATACATGTGTGGTGTACGGGGCTCCTTCTCTATATATAATACAATGTATATAGGGGGTCATACATGTGTGGTGTACGGGGCTCGTTCTCTCTATATATAATACAATGTATATAGGGGGTCATACATGTGTGGTGTACGGGGCTCGTTCTCTCTATATATAATATAAGGTATATAGGGGGTCATACTTGTGTGGTGTACGGGGCTCGTTCTCTATATATATAATACACGGTATATAGGGGGTCATACATGTGTGGTGTACGGGGCTCGTTCTCTCTATATATATATATAGGGGGTCATACATGTGTGGTGTACGGGGCTCGTTCTCTCTATATATAATACAATGTATATAGGGGGTCATACATGTGTGGTGTACAGGGCTCGTTCTCTATATATATAATACAATGTATATAGGGGGTCATACATGTGTGGTGTACGGGGCTCGTTCTCTTTATATATAATACAATGTATATAGGGGGGTCATACATGTGTGGTGTACGGGGCTCGTTCTCTTTATATATAATACAAGGTATATAGGGGGTCATACATGTGTGGTGTACGGGGCTCGTTCTCTTTATATATAATACAATGTATATAGGGGGTCATACATGTGTGGTGTACGGGGCTCGTTCTCTTTATATATAATACAAGGTATATAGGGGGTCATACATGTGTGGTGTACGGGGCTCCTTCTCTCTATATATAATACAAGGTATATAGGGGGTCATACTTGTGTGGTGTACGGGGCTCGTTCTCTCTATATATAATACAAGGTATATAGGGGGTCATACTTGTGTGGTGTACGGGGCTCCTTCTCTCTATATATAATACAATGTATATAGGGGGTCATACATGTGTGGTGTACAGGGCTCATTCTCTCTATATATAATACAAGGTATATAGGGGGGTCACACATGTGTGGTGTACGGGCTCATTCTCTCTATATATATAATACAAGGTATATAGATGATATTCATATGATATGTCCCCATCTGCACCCCAAAATGGAGATATGTCTATAGGTGAAGATGCAGGAGGTCTCTGTATCCATGGAGGTCTCTCTATCCATGGAGGTCTGTCTATCCCTCTATCCATCGAGGTCTGTTTATCCCTCTATCCATGCAGGTCTGTCTATCCATGGAGGTCTCTATACATGGAGGTCCCTCTATCCCTCTATCCTTGGAAGTCTCTTCATCCATGGAGGTCTCCCTGCCCATGCGGTCACTCTATATATGGAGGTCTCTCTATCCATGGAGGTTTCTTCATTCATGGAGGTCTCTCTATCCATGGAGGTCTCACTATCTATGGAGGTCTCTCTATCTATGGAGGTCTCCCTATCTATGGAGGTCTCTCTATCTATGGAGGTCTCCCTGTCCATGCGGTCTCTCTATATATGGAGGTCTCTCTATCTATGGAGGTCTCTCTATCCATGGAGGTCTCACTATCTATGGAGGTCTCTCTATCTATGGAGGTCTCGCGATCTATGGAGGTCTCCCTGTCCATGTGGTCTCTCTATCTATGGAGGTCTCTCTATCCATGGAGGTCTCTGTCGAAGGTTGTCTCTCTTTGTCCATGCAGATCTGTATGAATGAAGGCCCCTCTATCCATGCAGGTCTATCTGTCCATAGAGGTCTATCACTGAAAGTCTGTCTGTCCAAAGAGGTCTCTCTATCTAAGGAGATCTCTTCATCCATGGAGGTATCTCTATCTATGAAGGTCTCTCCATCCATGGAGATCTCTCTATCTATGAAGGTCTCTCCATCCATGGAGATCTCTCTATCCATGTAGGTCTCTCTATCCATGTAGGTTTGTCTATCTATGGAGGTCTCTGTAAATGGAGGTGTCTCTATTCATGGAGGTGTCTCTATCTATGAAGGTCTCTCTATCCATGGAGGTCTCTCTATCCATGGAGGTCTCTCTATCCATGAAGGTCTCTCTATCCATGGAGGTCTCTCTATCCATGGAGGTCTCTCTATCTATGAAGGTCTCTCTATTCATGGAGGTCTCTCTATCCATGGAGGTCTCTCTATCCATGAAGGTCTCTCTATCCATGGAGGTCTCTTCATCCATGGAGGTGTCTCTATCTATGAAGGTCTCTCTGTCCATGGAGGTCTCTCTATCCATGGAGGTCTCTTCATCCATGGAGGTCTCTCTGTCCATGGAGGTCTCTTCATCCATGGAGGTCTCTTCATCCATGGAGGTGTCTCTATCCATGGAGGTCTCTTCATCCATGGAGGTCTCTCTTTCCATGGAGGTCTCTTCATCCATGGAGGTCTCTTCATCCATGGAGGTCTCTCTATCCATGGAGGTCTCTTCATCCATGGAGGTCTCTTCATCCATGGAGGTGTCTCTATCCATGGAGGTCTCTTCATCCATGGAGGTCTCTTCATCCATGGAGGTGTCTCTCTTTGTCTATTAATGGAGGCCCCTCTCGGGGGTGGGGAAGGTGGGGGTCTCCTTACCTTAGTGGTGACAATACACAGGCAATCCATGGCGGTAGCGGCGGCCGATCAGACACATCCAGGGCTCACCCTCCTCCGTCCCCGGGGAGGAGAGACAGAGGGAAGGGGGATCGGGGTGAGGAGGAGGAGGAGGATGGGGGTGATTGGAGGGATGGAGAGCGGGAGTAGAGGGTGCGCGGTGATGGAGGAGAGGCTGCAGATCTGCGGGGAAGAGGGAGGGAGCCGGAGGGAGGAGAGGAGCGGGAGGGAGGAGGAGAGGAGCGGGGGGGAGAGAGGAGAACCCACGCGAGGATCTTACTCACCGACACTCTGTGACTAAGAGACAGCCGGGACTACCAGAGACTACCGGAGACTACCTGAGACTACCTGAGACTACCGGGACTGAGACACTGCCGGGACCACCGGGACCTCCGAGATTACAAGGAGTACAATGGGAGAGACTACAAGGAGAGAGAGAGTACAAGGAGGGAGACTACAAGGGGGGAGAGTATAAGGGGGAGAGAATACAAGGAGAGAGAGTACAAGCAGAGAGAGTACAAGGAGAGAGAGTACAAGGAGAGAGAGAGTACAAGGGGAGTGAGTACAGGGAGAGAGAGAGTACAAGGAGAGAGAGTACAAGGGGGAGACTACAAGGGGGGAGAGTATAAGGGGGAGAGAATACAAGGAGAGAGAGTACAAGGAGAGAGAGTACAAGGAGGGAGTACAAGGAGAGAGAGTACAAGGAGGGAGTACAAGGAGAGAGAGTACAAGGAGGGAGTACAAGGGAAGAGAGTACAAGGAGAAAGTACAAGGGGATAGACTACAAGGGGGATAGAGTACATGGGGGAGAGTACAAGGATAGAGAGTACAAGGAGAGAGTACAAGGGAAGAGACTACAAGGGGGACAGTACACTGAGAGAGAGAGAGAGTACAAGAGAGAGAGAGAGAGAGTACAAGGGGAGAGAGTACAAGGGGAGAGAGTACAAGGAGAAAGAGTACAAGGGGAGAGAGTACAAGGGGCAGAAAGAACAAAGAAAGAGAGAGTACAAGGGGAGAGAGTACAAGGGCAGAGAGTTCAAGGGGAGAGAGTACAAGGGGAGAGAGTACAGGGAGAAAGTATACAAGGGGAGAGAGTACACGGGGAGAAAGAACAAAGAGAGAGAGTACAAGGAGAGAGAGGGGGTAAAGGGAGAGAGAGAGAGTACAAGGAGATAGAGAGTACAAGGGGAGAGAGAGAGTACAAGAGAGAGAGAGAGAACAAGGGGGAGAATAAACAAAGAGAGAGAGAGAGTACAAGGAGAGAGAGTACAAGGAGAGAGAGAGTACAAGGGGAGAGAGTACAAGGAGAAAGAGTACAAGGGGGGGAAAGAACAAAGAGAGAGAGAGAGTACAAGTAGAGGGAGTACAAGGAGAGAGAGAGTACAAGGGGAGAGACTACAATTGGAGAGAGAGTACAAGGAGAGAGAGAGTACAAAGGGCGAGAGTACAAGGAGAGAGAGAGCATAAGGAGAGAGAGTACAAGGAGAGAGAATACAAGGAGAGAGAGAGTACAAGGGGAAATAGAGTACAAGGGGAAAGAGAGTACAAGGGGAGAGAGACTACAAGGAGAGAGAGTACAAGGAGCGAGAGAACAAGGAGAGAGAGTAAAAGGAGAGCGAGTACAAGGAAAGAGAGATCACAATTAGAGAGTACAGGGATTGAGAGAGTACTAGAGAGAGAGAGAGAGAGAGAGAGAGAGAGAGGGGGGGGAACAGAGAGAGAGAGAGTAGAGAGAGAGAGAGCGAGTACAAGGAGAGAGAGAGAGAGAGTACACAAGGGAGAGAGGAGAGAGAGAATAAGGAGAGAGAGTACAAGGAGAGAGTACAGGGATTGAGAGAGTACAAGGGGAGAGAGACTACAAGGAGAGAGAGTACAAGGAGCGAGAGAACAAGGAGAGAGAGTAAAAGGAGAGCGAGTACAAGGAAAGAGAGATCACAATTAGAGAGTACAGGGATTGAGAGAGTACTAGGAGAGAGAGAGTACAAGGGGAGAGAGTACAGGGAGAGAGAGAGAGAGAGAGAGAGAGTACTAGGGGAGAGACTACAAGGGGAGAGAGTACAAGGAGAGAGAATACAAGGAGAGAGAGTACAAGGAGAGAGAGTACAAGGAGAGAGTACAAGGGGAGAGACTACAAGGAGAGAGAGTACAAGGGGGTAAAGTACAAGGTGAGCGACTACAAGGGGGAGAATACAAGGGGAAGTACAAGGGGAGAAACTACAAGGAGAGAGAGTACAAGGGGGAGAGTACACGGGGTAGAGTACAAGGGGGAGACTACAAGGGGGAGAGTACAAGGGTAGAGAGTACAAGGAGAGAGAGTAAAGGGGGGAGAGAGAGTACAAAGAGAGAGAGAGTACAAGGGGGGGGGAATACAGAGAGAGAGAGAGTACAAGGAGAGAGAGAGAGAGAATACAAGGGGAAGTACAAGGGGAGAAACTACAAGGAGAGAGAGTACAAGGAGGGAGACTACAAGGGGGAGAGTACAAGGGTAGAGAGTACAAGGAGAGAGAGTAAATGGGGAGAGAATACAAGGAGAGAGAGTACAAGGAGGGAATACAAGGGGAGAGGGTACAAGGGGGAGAGTACAAGGAGAAAGTACAAGGGGATAGAGTACACAAGGAGAGAGCATACAAGGAGAGAGTACAAGGGGAGCGAATACAAGGGGAGCGAGTACAAGGGGAGATAGTACAAGGAAAGAGAGAGTACAAGGGGAGAGAGTACAAAGAGAAAGAGCACAAGGGGAGAGAGTACAAAGAGAGAGAGTACAAGGAGAGCGAGTACAAGGGGAGAGAGTACAATGAGAGAGATTACAAGCAGAGAGAGAGAGTACCGGGAGAGATAGAGTACAAGGAGATAGAGACTACAAGGGGAGAGACTACAAGGGGAGAGAGAGAGTAAAAGGAGAAAGAGAGAGTAAAAGTGGAGAGAGTACAAGGAGTGAGAGTACAATGAGAGTGTATAAGGGGGAGAATGAACAAATAGAGAGCGAGTACAAGGAGAGAGAGTACAAGGGGGAGAGTACAAGGAGAGAGAGTACAAGGAGAGAGAGAGTGCAAGGAAAAAAAGTACAAGGGGCGAGAGTACAAGGGGCGAGAGTACAAGGGGGGACTACAAGGGTAAAGAGAGAGTACAAGGAGAGAGAGTACAAGGAGAGAGGGTACAAGGGGAGAGAGTACAAGGAGAGAGAGTACAAGGGGAGAGAGTACAAGGAGAGAGAGTACATGGAGAGAGAGTGCAAGGAGAGAGAGTGCAAGGAGAGAGAGAGAGAACAGGGAGAGAGAGAGAGAGAAAACAAGGAGAGAGAGAGTACAAGGAGAGAGTACAAGGGGAGAGAGTACAAGGAGAGAGAGTAAAAGGGGAGAGTGTTCAAGGGGAGAGACTACAAGGGAAGAGAGTACAAGGGGGAGATAATACAAAGAGAGAGTACAAGGGGGAGACTACAAGGGGAGAGTACAAGGAGAAAGTACAAAGGGGATAGACTACAAGGGGGGTAGAGTACATGGGAGAGAGTACAAGGATAGAGAGTACAAGGAGAGAGAGTACAAGGAGAGAGAGAGTACAAGGGGAGAGTACAAGGAGAGAGAGAGTACAAGGGGAGAGTACAAGGAGAGAGAGAGTACAAGGGGAGAGAGTACAAGGAGAAAGAGTACAAAGGGAGAGAGTATAAGGAAAGAGAGTACAAGGAGAAAGAGTACAAGGGGAGAGAGTACAAGGGGCAGAAAGAACAAAGAGAGAAAGAGTACAAGGGGAGAGAACAAGGAGAGAGAGAGTACAAGGGGAGAGTACAAGGAGAGAGAGAGATACAAGGGAGAGAGTACAAGGAGAGAGAGAGAGTACAAAGGGAGAGAGTATAAGGAAAGAGAGTACAAGGAGAAAGCGTACAAGGGGAGAGAGTACAAGGAGTGAGTACAAGGAGAGAGAGAGAACAAAAGAGAGAAGAGTACAAGGGGGCAAGGAGAGAGAAAGAACAAAGAGAGAGAGAGTACAAGGGGGAGAGAGAGAGTGCAGACAAAGGGGATAGACGACCAAGGAAGGAGAGGATAGAGGGAGAGAGAGAGAGTGCAAGGAGAGAGAGGTAGTAAAGGGAGAGAGAGTACAAGGGCAGAGGAACGAACAAAGAAAGTACAGAGATTACAAGGTCTAGGAGAGAGTACAAGGGGCAGCAGGGAGAGAGAGTTACAAAGGAGGAGAGAGTACAGGAGAGAGAGAGAGTACAAGGAGAGAGAGTACAGGAGAGAGGGGGAGGTAAAGGGAGACAAGGAGAGAGAGTACAAGGAGTACAAGGTGGGCGACTACAAGGGGGAGAGGGGAAAGTAAAAGGGGAGAAAACTACAAGGAGAGAGAGTACAAGGGGGAGGAGAGAGAGAGGTGTACAAGGGGGGAGAGATAGAGAGAGAGAGAGAGGAGAGTACAAGGGGGGAGAATAGAGAGAGAGAGAGTACAAGAAGGAGGAGACTACATTTGGAGAGATGAGAGTAAACAAGGAGAGAGAGAGCATAAGGAAATAAATAGAGAGAGTACAAGATATTAGAGAATTAGAGCAAGATACTTAATAATAAAGAATCGGAGGAAATATAAAAATAGAGACAAATAAAATTAATAATAGGAGAGAGACTACAAGGAGAGAGAGAGTAGACTAACAGTGGGGAGAGAGTACAAATTGGAGAAGATATATATAAGGAATTAAGAAGAGTAACAAGAGACGAGAGTACGATGTAAAGTTTAATAATGAATATTTAATAATATATAAAATTTAGAAGTATTAAAGGGGAGAGACTACAAGGTGGGGAGAGTACAAGGGAGAGTACAAGGAGAGAGAGAGTACAAGGGGAGAAAGAGTACAAGGAGAGAGAGAGTACAGGGGAGAGAGTACAAAGGAGAAAGAGTACAAAGGGAGAGAGTATAAGGAAAGAGAGAAAAATACAAGGAGAAAGAACAAAGAGAGAAAGAGTACAAGGGGAGAGAGTACAAGGGCAGAGAGTACAAGGTGAGAAAGTACAAGGAGAAATAGTACAAGGGGAGAGAGAACAAGGGGGAGAGTACAAGGAGAAAGTATACAAGGGGAGAGAGTACAAGGGGGCGAAAGAACAAAGAGAGAGAGAGTACGGGGAGAGAGAGAGTGCAGGGAGAGAGAGAGTGCAGGGAGAGAGAGAGTACAGGGAGATAGAGAGTGCAAGATGAGAGACTACAAGGGGAGAGAGTACAAGGCGAGAGAAAGAGTACAAGTGGAGAGAGTAGAAGGAGAAAGAGTACAAGGAGAGAGAGAGAGAGGAAAAGGGGGAGAATGAACAAATAGAGAGAGAGAGAGTACAAGGAGAGCGAGAGTACAAGGAGAGAGAGTACAAAGGGAGAGAGTACAAGGAGAAAGAGTAAAAGGAGATAGAGTACAAGGGGAGAGAGTACAAGGAGAAAGAGTACAAGGGGGGAAAGAACAAAGAGAGAGAGAGTACAAGTAGAGGGAGTACTAGGAGAGAGAGTACAAGGGGAGAGACTACAATTGGAGAGAGAGTACAGGGAGAGAAAGAGTACAAGAGGCAAGAGTACAAGGAGAAAGAGTACAAGGAGAGAGGCTACAAGGGGAGAGAGTACAAGCAGAGTGAGTAAAAGGGGAGAGAGTACAAGGGGGAGAGAATACAAGGAAAGAGAGTACAGGGGGAAGAGATTACAAGGAGAGAGAGTACAAGGGGAGAGAGTATAAGGAGAGAGAGTACAAGGGGATAGAGTACAAAGGGAGAGAGTACAAGGGGAGAGAATACAAGAGGAGAGAGTATAAGGGGGAGAGAATACAAAGAGAGAGAGTACAAGAAGAGAGGGTACAATGGGGAGGGTACAAGGGGAGAGAGAGAGTACAAGGAGAGAGTACAAGGGGAGAGAGTACTAGGAGAGAGTACAAGTGGATAGACTACAAGGGAGTAGAGTACATGGGGAGAGAGTACAAGGAGAGAGACTACAATGAGAGAGAGTACAAGGCAAGATTACAAAGGAAGAGACTACCAGGGGAGAGAGTACAAGGGGAGAGACTACAAGAAGAGTGAGTACAAAGGGAGAGAGTACAGGGGAGAGAGTACAAGGGGAGAGAGTACAAGCAGAGAAAGTTCAAGGGGGAGAGTACAAGGGGAGAGACTACAAGGTGGGTAGTACAAGGGGAGAGAGTACACGGAGAGACTACAAGGGAGAAGAAAGTACAAGGGGAGAGAGTACAAGGGGAGAGAATACAAGGGGAGAGACTACAGGGGGAGAGAGTACAAGGGGAGCGATTACAAGGGGAGAGAGTACAAGGGGGAAGAGAGTACAAGGGGAAAGAATACAGGGGATAGACTACAGGGGTGAGAGAACAAGGGGAGAAAGAACAGGGGAAAGACTACAAGGGGGAGAGAGAACAAGGGGAGAGACTACAAGGAGAGAGAGTACAATGAGAGAGAGTACAATGAGAGAGAGTACAAGGGGAGAGACTACAAGGGGGAGAGACTACAAGGGGAGAGTCTCCATTAATGGGCACTGTGAGGCAGTATTGATGGCCACATTGAGTCTGCAATGCTGGGCACAGTGAGGCTGTACTGATGGGCACAGAGAGTCTGCAGTGATGGGCACAATGAGTCTGCAATGATGAGCACAGTGAGTCTGCATTGATGGGCACAGTGAGTCTGCAATGAAGGGCACAGTGAGGCTGCAGTGATGGGCACAGTGAGTCTGCAACGATTAGCATCGTGAGGCAGTATTGATGGGTGCAGTGAGTCTGCAATGATAGGCACACCTGGCACAGTGAGTCTACAATGATGGGCACAGTGAGTTGGCAGTGATGGGCACAGTGAGGCTGTATTAATTGATATAGTGAGACTGCAATGATGGGCACAGTGAGTCTGCATTTGATGGGCACAATGAGGCTGCAATGATGGGCACAGTGAGTCTGCATTAATGGGCACTGTGAGTCGGCAAAAATGGAAACAGTGAGGCTGCATTGATGGGCACAGTTAGTCTGCACTGATGGGCACAATGAGTCTGCAATGATGGGCACAGTGAGGCAGTATTAATGGGCACACTGAGTCTGCATTTTTGGACACAGTGAGTTTGCATTAATGGGTACAGTGAGTATGCAATGAAGGGCACAGTGAGTCTGCATTGATGGTCACAGTGAGACTGCAATGACGGGCACAGTGAGTCTGCATTGATGTTCACAGTGAGTCTGCAATGATGGGCACAGAGAGTCTGCAATAAAGGGCACAGTGATTCTGTAATGATGGGCACAGTGAGGCTGCAGTGATGGGCACAATGAGTCTGCAATGATGGGCACAGTGAGTCTGAATTGTTGGGCACAGTGAGGCAGTATTGATGGGTACAGTGAGTCTGCAATGATGGGCATAGTGAGTCTGCAATGAAGGGCATAGTGAGTATACATTGATGGTACAGTGAGTCTGCATTGATGGGCATAGTGAGTCTGCAATGATGGGCACAGTGAGTTGGCATTGATGGGCTCAGTGAGGCAGTATTGTTTGGCATAGTAAGTCTGCAATGATGGGCACAGTGAATCTGCATTTGATGCGCACAGTGAGTCTGCATTGTTGGGCACAATGAAGCTGCGATGATGGGCACAGTGAGTCTGCATTGATGGGCACAGTCAGGCTGCAATAATGGGCAAAGTGAGGCTGCAATGATGGGCTAAGTGAGTCTGCATTGATGGCCACAGTGAGGCTGCATTGATGGGCACAGAGAGTCTGCATTGATGGACACAGTAAGGCTGCAATGATGGGCACAGTGAGGTTGCGTTGATGGCACGTCGAGTCTGAAATGATGGGCACAGTGAGTCTGCAATGATAAGAACAGTGAGTCTACAATGATGGGCACAGGGAGTCGGCACTGATGGGCACAGTGAGTCTGCAATGATGGGCACAGTGAGTCTGCAGTGAAGGGCACAGTGAGGCAGTATTGATGGGCACCGTGAGCCTGCAATGATGGGCACACCCGGCACAGTGAGTCTGCATTAATGGGCAAAGTAAGTCTGCATTGAAGGCACAATGAGTCTGCATTGATGGGAAGAGTGAGTCTGAAATGATGGGCACAGTGAGTTGGCATTGATGGGCTCAGTGAGGCTGCATTGATGGGCACAGTGAGTCTGCAATGATGGGCACAGTGAGTCTGCAGTGATGGGAAAAGTGAGTCTGCAATGATGGTCACAGTGAGTCTGCATTGATGAGCACAGTGAGGCTGTAATGATGGGTACACTAAGGCACAGTGAGTCTGCATTAATGGGATCAGTGAGTCTGCAATGAAGGGCACATTGAGTCTGCATTCATGGCACAGTGAGTCTGCATTGCTGGGCACAGTGAGTCTCCAATGATTGGCACAGTGAGTTGGCATTGATGGGCTCAGTGATGCTGCATTGATGGGCACAGTGAGTCTCCAATGATGGGCATAGTGAGTTGGCATTGATGGGCTCAGTAAGGCTGCATTGATGGGCACAGTGAGGCTGCAATGATGGGCACAGTGCGTCTGCAATGATGGGCAATGTGAGTCTGCATTGATGGGCATGGTGTGTCTCCAATGATGGGCACAGTGAGTTGGCATTGATGGGCACAGTGAGGCTGTAATGATGGCCACAGTGAGGCTGCAATGATGGGCACAGTGAGGCTGCAATGATGGGCAAAGTGAGTCTGCATTGATGGGCACAGTGAGGTTGAATTGATGGGAACAGTGAGTCTGCAATGATGGGCACAGTGAGTCTGCATTAATAGGCACAGTGAGTCTGCATTAATGGGCACAGTGAGGCTGCAATGATGGGCAAAGTGAGTCTGCATTGACGTCCACTGTGGGTCTGCAATGGTGGGCACAGTGAGTCTGCAGTGAAAAGCACAGTGAAGCTGCAATGATGGACACAGTTAGGCTGCAATGATGGGCAAAGTGAGTCTGCATTGATGGGCAAAGTGAGTCTGCATTGATGGGCACAGTGAAGCAGTATTGATGGGCACAGTAAGTCTGCAATGATGGGCACAGTGAGTCTGCATTAATGGGAACAGTGAGTCTGCGTTAATGGGCACAGTGAGGATGCAATGATGGGCAAAGTGAGTCTGCATTGATGGCCACAGTGGGTCTGCAATGGTGGGCACAGTGAGTCTGCAGTAAAAAGCACAGTGAAGCTGCAATGATGGGCACAGTTAGGCTGCAATGATGGGCAAAGTGAGTCTGCATTGATGGGCACAGTGAAGCAGTATTGATGGGCACAGTGAAACTGCAATGATGGGCACAGTGAGTCTGCATTATTTGGCGTAGTGAGTCTGCAATAATGGTCACAGTGAGTCTGCAATGATGGGCAAAGTGAGGCTGCATTGATCGGCACTGTGAGTCTGCATTGATGGGCACAGTGAGGTTGCAATGATGGGCACAGTGAGGTTAGATTGATGGAACATCGAGTCTGAAATTATGGGCACAGTGAGTCTGCAATGATGGGCACAGTGAGTCTGCAATGATGGGCACAGTGAGGCTGTAATGATGGGTACACTAAGGCACAGTGAGGCTGCATCCATGGGATCAGTGAGTCTGCAATGAAGGGCACAGTGAGTCTTAATTGATGGCACAGTGAGTCTGAATTGATGGCACAGTGAATCTGCATTAATGGGCACAGTGAGTTTCCAATGATGGGCACAGTGAGTTGGAATTGATGGGCTCAGTGAGGCTGCATTGATGGGCAAAGTGAGGCTGCAATGATGGGCACAGTGAGTCTGCAATGATGGGCAATGTGAGTCTGCATTGATGGGCACAGTGAGTCTCCAATGATGGGCACAGTGAGTTGGCGTTGATGGGCACAGTGAAGCTGTAATCATGGCCACAGTGAGGCTGCATTGATGGGCACAGTGAGTCTGCAGTGATGGGCACAGTGAGTCTGCATTAATGGGCACAGTGAGGCTGCAATGATGGGCAAAATGAGTCTGCATTGATGGGCACAGTGGGTCTGCAATGGTCTGAACAGTGAGTAAGCAAGGGAAGGGCACAGTGAAGCTGCAATGATGGGCACAGTGAGGCTGCAATGATGGGCAAAGTGAGTCTGCATTGATGGGTACAGTGAAGCAGTATTGATGGGCACAGTGAGTCTGCAATGATGGACACAGTGAGTCTGGATTGATGGGCACAGTGAGTCTGCAATGAAGGGCACAGTGAGGCTGCAGTGATGGGCACAGTGAGTCTGCAATTATTAGCATCGTGAGGCAGTATTGATGGGTGCAGTGAGTCTGCAATGATGGGCACACCTGGCACAGTGAGTCTACAATGATGGGCACAGTGAGTTGGCAGTGATGGGCACAGTGAGGCTGTATTAATTGATATAGTGAGACTGCAATGATGGGCACAGTGAGTCTGCATTTGATGGGCACAATGAGGCTGCAATGATGGGCACAATGAGTCTGCATTAATGGGCACTGTGAGTCGGCAATGATGGAAACAGTGAGGCTGCATTGATGGGCACAGTTAGTCTGCACTGATGGGCATAATGAGTCTGCAATGATGGGCACAGTGAGGCAGTATTAATGGGCACACTGAGTCTGCATTTTTGGACACAGTGAGTTTGCATTAATGGGTTCAGTGAGTATGCAATGAAGGGCACAGTGAGTCTGCATTGATGGTCACAGTGAGACTGCAATGACGGGCACAGTGAGTCTGCATTGATGTTCACAGTGAGCCTGCAATGATGGGCAAAGAAAGAGTCTGCAATAAAGGGCACAGTGATTCAGCAATGATGGGCACAGTGAGGCTGCAGTGATGGGCACAATGAGTCTGCAATGATGGGCACAGTGAGTCTGAATTGTTGGGCACAGTGAGGCAGTATTGATGGGTACAGTGAGTCTGCAATGATGGGCATAGTGAGTCTGCAATGAAGGCTATAGTGAGTATACATTGATGGTACAGTGAGTCTGCATTGATGGGCATAGTGAGTCTGCAATGATGGGCACAGTGAGTTGGCATTGATGGGCTCAGTGAGGCAGTATTGTTTGGCATAGTAAGTCTGCAATGATGGGCACAGTGAATCTGCATTTGATGCGCACAGTGAGTCTGCATTGATGGGCACAGTGAGTCTGCATTGTTAGGCACAATGAAGCTGCGATGATGGGCACAGTGAGTCTGCATAGATGGGCACAGTCAGGCTGCAATAATGGGCAAAGTGAGGCTGCAATGATGGGCTAAGTGAGTCTGCATTGATGGCCACAGTGAGGCTGCATTGATGGGCACAGAGAGTCTGCATTGATGGACACAGTAAGGCTGCAATGATGGGCACAGTGAGGTTGCGTTGATGGCACGTCGAGTCTGAAATGATAGGCACAGTGAGTCTGCAATGATAAGAACAGTGAGTCTACAATAATGGGCACAGGGAGTCGGCACTGATGGGCACAGTGAGTCTGCAATGATGGGCACAGTGAGTCTGCAGTGAAGGGCACAGTGAGGTAGTATTGATGGGCACAGTGAGTCTGCAATGATGGGCACATCCGGCACAGTGAGTCTGCATTAATGGGCAAAGTAAGTCTGCATTGAAGGCACAATGAGTCTGCATTGATGGGAAGAGTGAGTCTGAAATGATGGGCACAGTGAGTTGGCATTGATGGGCTCAGTGAGGCTGCATTGATGGGCACAGTGAAACTGCAATGATGGGCATAGTGAGTCTGCAGTTATGGGCACAGTGAGTCTGCAATGATGGGCACAGTGAGTCTGCAGTGATGGGAAAAGTGAGTCTGCAATGATGGTCACAGTGAGTCTGCATTGATGAGCACAGTGAGGCTGTAATGATGGGTACACTAAGGCACAGTGGGTCTGCATTCATGGGATCAGTGAGTCTTCAATGATGGGCAAAGTGAGTCTGCATTGATGGGCACAGTGAGGCTGCATTGATGGGCACAGTGAGTCTGCATGGATGGCCACAATGGGACTGCAAAGATGGGCACATGGAGGCTGCAATGATGGGAAAAGTGAGTCTGCATTGATGGGCACAGTGAAGCAGCATTGATGGGCACAGTGGGGCTGCAATGATGGGCACTGTGAGTCTGCATTGATGGGCACAGTGAGGTTGCAATGAAGGGCACAGTGAGGTTAGATTGATGGCACATTGAGTCTAAAATTATAGGCACAATGAGTCTGCAATGACGGGCACAGTGAGTCTGCAATGATGGGCACAGTGAGTCTGCATTGATTAGCACAGTGAGACTGTAATGATGGATACACTAAGGCACAGTGAGTCTGCATTCATGGGATCAGTGAGTCTTCAATGATGGGCAAAGTGAGGCTGCATTGATGAGCACAGTGAGTCTGCATGGATGGCCACAATGGGGCTGCAAAGATGGGCACAGTGAGGCTGCAATGATGGGCACAGTGAGTCTCCAATGTTGGGCACAGTGAGTTGGCGTTGATGGCACGTCGAGTCTGAAATGATGGGCACAGTGAGTCTGCAATGATGGGCACAGTGAGTCTGCAATGATGGGCACAGTGAGTCGGCACTGATGGGCACAGTGAGTCTGCAATGATGGGCACAGTGAGTCTGCAGTGAGGGGAACAGCGAGGCAGTATTGATGGGCACAGTGAGTCTGCAATGATGGGCACACCCGGCACAGTGAGTCTGCGTTAATGGGCAAAGTAGGTCTACACTGTAGGCACAATGAGTCTGCATTGATGGGCACAGTGAGTCTGCAATGATGGGCACAGTGAGTTGGCATTGATGGGCTCAGTGAGGCTGCATTGGTGGGAACAGTGAGGCTGCAATGAGGGGTACAGTGAGTAACTAATGATGGGCATAGTGAGGCTGCATTGATGGGCACAGTAAGTCTGCAATGATTGCCACAGTAAGGCTGCAATGATGGGCACAGTAAGGCTGAATTGATGGGCAAAGTGAGGCTGCATTGATGGGCACGGTGAGTCTGCATTGATGGGCATAGTGAGGTTGCATCGATGGCACATCGAGTCTGAAATGATGGGCACAGTGAGTCTGCAATGATGGGCACAGTGAATCTGCAATGATGGGCACAGTGAGTTGGCACTGATGGGCACAGTGAGTCTGCAATGATGGGCACAGTGAGTCTGCAGTGAAGGGCACAGTGAGGCAGTATTGATGGGCACAGTGAGTCTGCAATGATGGGCACACGCGGCACAGTGAGTCTGCATTAATGGGCAAAGTAAGTCTGCATTGAAGGCACAATGAGTCTGCATTGATGGGCACAGTGAGTCTGCAATGATGGGCACAATGAGTTGGCATTGATGGGCTCAGTGAGGCTGAATTGATGGGCACATTGAGGCTGCAATGATGGGCACAGTGAGTCTGCAATGATGGGCAATGTGAGTCTGCATTGATGGGCACAGTGTGTCTCCAATGATGGGCACAGTGAGTTGGCAAAGTAAGTCTGCATGGATGGGCACGGTGAGGTTGAATTGATGGGCACAGTGAGTCTGCAATGATACGCACAGTGAGTCTGCATTAATGGGCACAGTGATACTGCATTAATGGGCACAGTGAAGCTGCAATGATGGGCAAAGTGAGTTTGCATTGATGGGCACAGTGGGTCTGCAATGGTGGGCACAGTGAGTCTGCAGTGAAGGGCACAGTGAAGCTGCAATGATGGGCACAGTGAGGCTGCAATGATGGGCGAAGTGAGTCTACATTGATGGGCTCAGTGGGTCTGCAATGGTGGGCACAGTGAGTCTGCAGTGAAGGGCATAGTGAAGCTGCAATGATGGGCACAGTGAGACTGCAATGATGGGAAAAGTGAGTGCATTGATGGGCACAGTGAAGCAGCATTGATGGGCACAATGGGGCTGCAATGATGGGCACAGTGAGTCTGCATTGATGAGCACAGTGAGACTGTAATGATGGGTACACTAAGGCACAGTGAGTCTGCATTCATGGGATCAGTGAGTCTTCAATGATGGGCAAAGTAAATCTGCATTGATGGGCACAGTGAGGCTGCATTGATGGGCACAGTGAGTCTGCATGGATGGCCACAATGGGGCTGCAAAGATGGGCACATGGAGGCTGCAATGATGGGAAAATTGTGTCTGAATTTATGGCCATAGTGCGGCTGCATTGATGGGCACAGAGAGTCTGCATTGATGGGCACAGTGAGTCTCCAATGATAGGCACAGTGAGTTGGCGTTGATGGCACGTCGAGTCTGAAATGATGGGCACAGTGAGTCTGCAATGATGGGCACAGTGAGTCTGCAATGATGGGGACAGTGAGTCGGCACTGATGGGCACAGTGAGTCTGCAATGATGGGCACAGTGAGTCTGCAGTGAAGGGCACAGCGAGGCAGTATTGATGGGCACAGTGAGTCTGCAATGATGGGCACACCCGGCACAGTGAGTCTGCGTTAATGGGCAAAGTAGGTCTACACTGTAGGCAAAATGAGTCTGCATTGATGGGCACAGTGAGTCTGCAATGATGGGTTACAGTGAGTTGGCATTGATGGCCTCAGTGAGGCTGCATTGGTGGGAACAGTGAGGCTGCAATGAGGGGCACAGTGAGTAACTAATGATGGGCATAGTGAGGCTGCATTGATGGGCACAGTAAGTCTGCAATGATTGCCACAGTAAGGCTGCAATGATGGGCACAGTAAGGCTGAATTGATGGGCAAAGTGAGGCTGCATTGATGGGCACGGTGAGGCTTTATTGATGGGTACAGTAAGGCTGCAATGATGGGCACAGTGAGTTGGCATTGATGGGCTCAGTGAGGCTGAATTGATAGGCACAGTGAGTCTGCATTGATGGGCATAGTGAGGTTGCATTGATGGCACATCGAGTCTGCAATGATGGGCAATGTGAGTCTGCATTGATGCGCACAGTGTGTCTCCAATGATAGGCACAGTGAGTTGGCAAAGTAAGTCTGCATGGATGGGCACAGTGAGGTTGAATTGATGGGCACAGTGAGTCTGCAATGATGGGCACAGTGAGTCTGCAATGATGGGCACAGTGAGTCGGCACTGATGGGCACAGTGAGTCTGCAATGATGGGCACAGTGAGTCTGCAGTGAAGGGCACAGTGAGGCAGTATTGATGGGCACAGTGAGTCTGCAATGATGGGCACACGCGGCACAGTGAGTCTGCATTAATGGGCAAGGTAAGTCTGCATTGAAAGCCCAATGAGTCTACATTGATGGGCACAGTGAGTCTGCAATGATGGGCACAATGAGTTGGCATTGATGGGCTCAGTGAGGCTGAATTGATGGGCACATTGAGGCTGCAATGATGGGCACAGTGAGTCTGCAATGATGGACAATGTGAGTCTGCATTGATGGGCACAGTGTGTCTCCAATGATGGGCACAGTGAGTTGGCAAAGTAAGTCTGCATGGATGGGCACAGTGAGGTTGAATTGATGGGCACAGTGAGTCTGCAATGATACGCACAGTGAGTCTGCATTAATGGGCACAGTGATACTGCATTAATGGGCAAAGTCAGGCTGCAATGATGGGCAAAGTGAGTCTGCATTGATGGGCACAGTGGGTCTACAATGGTGGGCACAGTGAGTCTGCAGTGAAGGGCACAGTGAAGCTGCAATGATGGGCACAGTGAGGCTGCAATGATGGGCAAAGTGAGTCTGCATTGATGGGCACAGTTGGTCTGCAATGGTGGGCACAGTGAGTCTGCAGTGAAGGGCATAGTGAAGCTGCAATGATGGGCACAGTGAGGCTGCAATGATGGGAAAAGTGAGTCTGCATTGATGGGCACAGTGAAGCAGCATTGATGGGCACAGTGGGGCTGCAATGATGGGCACTGTGAGTCTGCATTGATGGGCACAGTGAGGTTGCAATGATGGGCACAGTGAGGTTAGATTGATGGCACATCGAGTCTAAAATTATAGGCACAATGAGTCTGCAATGACGGGCACAGTGAGTCTGCAATGATGGGCACAGTGAGTCTGCATTGATGAGCACAGTGAGACTGTAATGATGGGTACACTAAGGCACAGTGAGTCTGCATTCATAGGATCAGTGAGTCTTCAATGATGGGCAAAGTGAGTCTGCATTGATGGGCACAGTGAGGCTGCATTGATGGGCACAGTAAGTCTGCAATGATTGCCACAGTAAGGCTGCAATGATGGGCACAGTAAGGCTGAATTGATGGGCAAAGTGAGGCTGCATTGATGGGCACGGTGAGGTTAGATTGATGGCACATCGAGTCTAAAATTATAGGCACAATGAGTCTGCAATGACGGGCACAGTGAGTCTGCAATGATGGGCACAGTGAGTCTGCATTGATGAGCACAGTGAGACTGTAATGATGGGTACACTAAGGCACAGTGAGTCTGCATTCATAGGATCAGTGAGTCTTCAATGATGGGCAAAGTGAGTCTGCATTGATGGGCACAGTGAGGCTGCATTGATGGGCACAGTGAGTCTGCAATGATGGCCACAATGGGGCTGCAAAGATGGGCACAGTGAGGCTGCAATGATGGGAAAATTGTGTCTGAATTTATGGCCATAGTGAGGCTGCATTGATGGGCACAGAGAGTCTGCATTGATGGGCACAGTGAGGCTCCAATGACGGGCACAGTTAGTTGGCGTTGATGGCACGTCGAGTCTGAAATGATGGGCACAGTGAGTCTGCAATGATGGGCACAGTGAGTATGCAATGATGGGCACAGTGAGTCGGCACTGATGGGCACAGTGAGTCTGCAATGATGGGCACAGTGAGTCTGCAGTGAAGGGCACAGCGAGGCAGTATTGATGGGCACAGTGAGTCTGCAATGATGGGCACACCCAGCACAGTGAGTCTGCGTTAATAGGCAAAGTAGGTCTACACTGTAGGCACAATGAGTCTGCATTGATGGGCACAGGATGTCTGCAATGATGGGCACAGTGAGTTGGCATTTATGGGCTCAGTGAGGCTGCATTGGTGGGAACAGTGAGGCTGCAATGAGGGGCACAGTGAGTAACTAATGATGGGCATAGTGAGGCTGCATTGATGGGCACAGTAAGTCTGCAATGATTGCCTCAGTAAGGCTGCAATGATGGGCACAGTAAGGCTGAATTGATGGGCAAAGTGAGGCTGCATTGATGGGCACGGTGAGGCTTTATTGATGGGTACAGTAAGGCTGCAATGATGGGCACAGTGAGTCTGCAGTGATGGGCACAGTGAGTTGGCATTGATGGGCTCAGTGAGGCTGAATTGATAGGCACAGTGAGTCTGCAATGATAGGCAATGTGAGTCTGCATTGATGGGCACAGTGTGTCTCCAATGATGGGCACAGTGAGTTGGCATTGATGGGCACAGTGAGGCTGCAATGATGGGCACAGTGAGGCTGCAATGATGGGCAAAGTAAGTCTACATTGATGGGCACAGTGAGTCTGCATTGAAGGCATAGTGAGTCTGCATTGATGGGCACATTGAGGCTACAATGATGGGCACAGTGAGTCTGCATTAATGGGCGCAGTGAGTCTGCAATGATGGGAACAGTAAGGCTGCAATGAGGGGCAAGGTGAGTATGCCATGATGGGAATAGTGAGGCTGAAATGATGGGCACAGTGAGGCTGAAATGATGGGCACAGTGAGGCTGCAATGATGGGCACAGTGAGTCTGCAATGATGGGCACAGTGAGTCTGCATTATTGGGCGCAGTGAGTTTGCAATGATGGGCACAGTGAGTCTACAATGATGGGCAAAGTGAGTCTGCATTGATTACCACAGTGAGGCGGCATGGATGGGCACTGTGAATCTGCATTGATGGGCACAGTGATGTTGCAATGATGGGCACAGTGAGGTTGGGTTGATGGCACATCGAGTTTGAAATTATGGGCACAAGGAGTCTCCAATGACGGGCACAGTGAGTCTGCAATGATGGGCACAATGAGTCTGTAGTGATGGGCACAGTGAGTCTGCAATGATGGGCACAGTGAGTCTGTAGTGAAGGGCACAGTGAGGCAATATTGATGGACACAGTGAGTCTGCAATGATGGGTACAGCCGACACAGTGAGTCTGCATTAATGGGCACAGCGAGTCTTCAATAAAGGGCACAGTGAGTCTGCATTGATGGGCACAGTGAGTCTGCAATGATGGGCACAGTGAGTTGGCATTGATGGGCCTGCTGAAGCTGCGTTGATGGGCACAGTGAGGAATGCTAGAAGTGGCACAGTGAGTATTCAATGATGGGCAAAGTGAGTCTGCATTGATGGGCGCAGTGAGGCTGCATTGATGGACACAGTGAGTCTGCAATGATGGCCACAGAGAGGCTGCAATGATGGGCACAGTGAGGCTGCAATGATGAGCAAAGTGAGGCTGCAATGATGGGTAAAGTGAGTTGGCTTGATGGGCTCAGTGAATCTGCAATGAAGGGCAGAGTGAGTTTGCACTGATGGGCACAGTGAATCTACATTGATAGGCACAGTGAGTTGGCATTGATGGGCTCAGTGAGGCTGCATTGATGGGCACAGTGAGGCTGTAATGATGGGCACAGTGAGGCTGCGATGATGGGCACAGTGAGTCTGCAATGATGGGCAATGTGAGGCTGCATTGATGGGCACAGTGAGTCTCAAATGTTGGGTACAGTGAGTCTCCAATTATGGGCACAGTGAGTTGGCGTTGATGGGCACAGTGAAGCTGTAATGATGGCCATAGTGAGACTGCAATGATGGGCACAGTGAGGCTGCAATGATGGGCAAAGTGAGTCTGCATTGATGGGCACAGTGAGATTGAATTGATGGGCACAGTGAGTCTGCATTAATGGGCACAGTGAGGCTACAATGATGGGCAAAGTGAGTCTGCATTGATGGGCACAATGGGTCTGCAATGATGTGAACAGTAAGTCTGCAGTCAAGGGCACAGTGAGGCTGCAATGATGGGCAAAGTGAGGCTGCAATGATGGGCAAAGTGAGGTTAGATTGATGGCACATCGAGTCTGAAATTATGGGCACAGTGAGTCTGCAATGACGGGCACAGTGAGTCTGCAATGATGGGCACAGTGAGGCTGTAATGATGGGTACACTAAGGCACGGTGAGGCTGCATTCATGGGATCAGTGAGTCTGCAATGAAGGGCACAGTGTGTCTGCATTAATGGGCACAGTGAGGCTACAATGATGGGCAAAGTGAGTCTGCATTGATGGGCACAATGGGTCTGCAATGATGTGAACAGTAAGTCTGCAGTCAAGGGCACAGTGAGGCTGCAATGATGGGCACAGTGAGGCTGCAATGATGGGCAAAGTGAGGTTAGATTGATGGCACATCGAGTCTGAAATTATGGGCACAGTGAGTCTGCAATGACGGGCACAGTGAGTCTGCAATGATGGGCACAGTGAGGCTGTAATGATGGGTACACTAAGGCACGGTGAGGCTGCATTCATGGGATCAGTGAGTCTGCAATGAAGGGCACAGTGTGTCTGAATTGATGGCACAGTGAGTCTGAATTGATGGCACAGTGAATCTGCATTAATGGGCACAGTGAGTTTATAATGATGGGCAGAGTGAGTTGGCATTGATGGGCTCAGTGAGGCTGCATTGATGGGCAAAGTGAGGCTGCAATGATGGGCACAGTGAGTCTGCAATGATGGGCAATGTGTGTCTGCATTGATGGGCACAGTGAGTCTCCAATGATGAGCACAGTGAGTTGGCGTTGATGGGCACAGTGAAGCTGTAATCATGGCCACAGTGAGGCTGCATTGATGGGCACAGTGAGTCTGCAGTGATGGGCACAGTGAGTCTGCATTAATGGGCACAGTGAGGCTGCAATGATGGGCAAAATGAGTCTGCATTGATGGGCACAGTGGGTCTGCAATGGTGTGAACAGTGAGTAAGCAAGGGAAGGGCACAGTGATGCTGCAATAATGGGCACAGTGAGGCTGCAATGATGGGCACAGTGAGGCTGCAATGGTGGGCACAGTGAGGCTGCAATGATGGGCAAAGTGAGTCTGCATTGATGGGCACAGTGAAGCAGTATTGATGGGTACAGCCGGCACAGTGAGTCTGCATTAATAGGCACAGTGAGTCTGCAATGAAGGGCACAGTGAGTCTGCAATGATGGTCACAGTGAGTTGGCATTGATGGGCTTAGAGAGGCTGCATTGATAGGCACAGTGAGGAATGCATTGATGGGCACAGTGAGTCTGCAGTGATGGCCACAGTGAGGCTGCAATGATGGGCAAAGTGAGGTTGCGTTGATGGCACGTCGAGTCTGAAATGATGGGCACAGTGAGTCTGCAATGATGGGCACAGTGAAGCAGTATTGATGGGCACAGTGAGTCTGCAATTATGGGAACAGTCAGCACAGTGAGTCTGCATTAATGGGCACAGTGAGTCTGCAATGAAGGGCACAATGAGTTGGCATTGATGGGCTTAGAGAGGCTGAATTGATGGGCAAAGTGAGTCTGCATTGATGGGCACGGTGAGGCTGCATTGATGGGCACAGTGAGTCTGCAGTGATGGCCACAGTGAGACTGCAATGATGGGCACAGTGAGGCTGCAATGATGGGCAAAGTGAGTCTGCATTGATGGCCACAGTGAGGCTGCAATGATGGGCACAGTGAGGTTGCGTTGATGGCACGTCGAGTCTGAAATGATGAGCACAGTGAGTCTGCAATGATGGGCACAGTGAGTTTGCAATGATGGGCACAGTGAGTCGGCACTGATGGGCACAGTAAGTCTACAATGATGGGCACAGTGAGGCAGTATTGATGGGCACAGAGAGTCTGCATTGATGGGCATAGTGAGGTTGCATTGATGGCACATCGAGTCTGAAATGATGGGCACAGTGAGTCTGCAATGATGGGCAATCTGAGTTTGCATTGATGGGCACAGTGTGTCTCCAATGATGGGCACAGTGAGTTGGCAAAGTAAGTCTGCATGGATGGGCACAGTGAGGTTGAATTGATGGGCACAGTGAGTCTGCAATGATACGCACAGTGAGTCTGCATTAATGGGCACAGTGATACTGCATTAATGGGCACAGTGAGGCTGCAATGATGGGCAAAGGGAGTCTGCATTGATGGGCACAGTGGATCTGCAATGGTGGGCACAGAGAGTCTGCAGTGAAGGGCACAGCGAAGCTGCAATGATGGGCACAGTGAGGCTGCAATGATGGGCAAAGTGAGTCTGCATTGATGGGCACAGTGGGTCTGCAATGGTGGGCACAGTGAGTCTGCAGTGAAGGGCATAGTGAAGCAGCATTGATGGGCACAGTGGGGCTGCTTGATGGGCACAGTGGGGCTGCAATGATGGGCACAATGAGTCTGCAATGACGAGCACAGTGAGTCTGCAATGATGGGCACAGTGAGTCTGCATTGATGAGCACAGTGAGACTGTAATGATGGGTACACTAAGGCACAGTGGGTGTGCATTCATGGGATCAGTGAGTCTTCAATGATGGGCACTGTGAGTCTGCATTGATGGGCACAGTGAGTCTGCAAATGATGGGCACAATGAGTTGGCATTGATGGGCTCAGTGAGGCTGAATTGATGGGCACATTGAGGCTGCAATGATGGGCACAGTGAGTCTGCAATCATGGGCAATGTGAGTCTGCATTGATGGGCACAGTGTGTCTCCAAAGATGGGCACAGTGAGTTGGCAAAGTAAGTCTGCATGGATGGGCACAGTGAGGTTGAATTGATGGGCACAGTGAGTCTGCAATGATACGCACAGTGAGTCTGCATTAATGGGCACAGTGATACTGCATTAATGGGCACAGTGAGGCTGCAATGATGGGCAAAGTGAGTTTGCATTGATGGGCACAGTGGGTCTGCAATGGTGGGCACAGTGAGTCTGCAGTGAAGGGCACAGTGAAGCTGCAATGATGGGCACAGTGAGGCTGCAATGATGGGCAAAGTGAGTCTGCATTGATGGGCACAGTGGGTCTGCTATGGTGGGCACAGTGAGTCTGCAGTGAAGGGCATAGTGAAGCAGCATTGATGGGCACAGTGGGGCTGCAATGATGGGCACAATGAGTCTGCAATGACGAGCACAGTGAGTCTGCAATGATGGGCACAGTGAGTCTGCATTGATGAGCACAGTGAGACTGTAATGATGGGTACACTAAGGCACAGTGAGTGTGCATTCATGGGATCAGTGAGTCTTCAATGATGGGCAAAGTGAGTCGGCATTGATGGGCACAGTGAGGCTGCATTGATGGGCACAGTGAGTCTGCAATGATGGCCACAATGGGGCTGCAAAGATGGGCACAGTGAGGCTGCAATGATGGGAAAATTGTGTCTGGATTTATGGCCATAGTGAGGCTGCATTGATGGGCACAGAGAATCTGCATTGATGGGCACAGTGAGTCTCCAATGATGGGCACATTGAGGTTGGGTTGATGGCACATCGAGTCTGAAATTATGGGCACAAGGAGTCTCCAATGACGGGCACAGTCAGTCTGCAATGATGGGCACAATGAGTCTGTAGTGATGGGCACAGTGAGTCTGCAATGATGGGCACAGTGAGTCTGTAGTGAAGGGCACAGTGAGGCAGTATTGATGGACACAGAGAGTCTGCAATGATGGGTACAGCCGACACAGTGAGTCTGCATTAATGGGCACAGCGAGTCTTCAATAAAGGGCACAGTGAGTCTGCATTGATGGGCACAGTGAGTCTGCAATGATGGGCACAATGAGTTGGCATTGATGGGCTTACTAAAGCTGCATTGATGGGCACAGTGAGGAATGCTAGAAGTGGCACAGTGAGTCTTCAATGATGGGCAAAGTGAGTCTGCATTGATGGGCACAGTGAGGCTGCATTGATGGGCACAGTGAGTCTGCAATGATGGCCACAGAGAGGCTGCAATTATGGGCACAGTGAGGCTGCAATGATGGGCAAAGTGAGGCTGCAATGATGGGCAAAGTGAGTCGGCATTGATGGCCACAGTGAGGTTGCATTGATGGGCGCAGTGAGTCTGCAATGATGGGCACAGTGAGTCTACAATGATGGGCAACGTGAGTCTGCATTGATTACCACAGTGAGGCAGCATTGATGGGCACTGTGAGTCTGCATTGATAGGCACAGTGATGTTGCAATGATGGGCACAGTGAGGTTGAGTTGATGGCACATCGAGTCTGAAATTATGGGCACAAGGAGTCTCCAATGACGGGCACAGTGAGTCTGCAATGATGGGCACAATGAGTCTGTAGTGATGGGCACAGTGAGTCTGCAATGATGGGCACAGTGAGTCTGTAGTGAAGGGCACCGTGAGGCAGTATTGATGGACACAATGAGTCTGCAATGATGAGTACAGCCGACACAGTGAGTCTGCATTAATAGGCACAGCGAGTCTTCAATGAAGGGCACAGTGAGTCTGCATTGATGGGCACAGTGAGTCTGCAATGATGGGCACAGTGAGTCTGCAATGATGGGCACAGTGAGTTGGCATTGATGGGATTAGTGAGGCTGCGTTGATGGGCACAGTGAGGAATGCTAGGAGTGGCACAGTGAGTCTTCAATGATGGGCAAAGTGAGTCTGCATTGATTGCCACAGTGAGGCTGCATTGATGGGCACAGAGAGTCTGCATTGATGGGCACAGTGAGGCTGCAATGATGGGCACAGTGAGGTTGCGTTAATGGCACGTCAAGTCTCAAATGATGGGCACAGTGAGTCTACAATGATGGGCACAGTGAGTCTGCAATGATGGGCCCGGTGAGTCGGCACTGATGGGCACAGTGAGTCTGCAGTGAAGGGCACAGTGAGGCAGTATTGATGGGCACAGTGAGTCTGCAATGATGGGCGCACCCGGCACAGTGAGTCTGCATTAATGGGCAAAGTAAGTCTGCATTGAAGGCACAATGAGTCTGCATTGATGGGCACAGTGAGTCTGCAATGATGGGCACAGTAAGGCTGCATTGATGGGAACAGTGAGGCTGCAATGAGGGGCACAGTGAGTATGTAATGATGGGCATAGTGATGCTGCATTGATGGGCACAGTGAGTCTGCAATGATGGCCACAGTAAGGCTGCAATGATTGGCACAGTGAGGCTGCATTGATGGGCAAAGTGAGGCTGCATTGATGGGCACAGTGAGTCTGCAATGATGGGCACAGTGAGGCTTCATTGATGGGCACAGTGAGGCTGCAATGATGCGCACAGTGAGTCTGCATTGAAGGCACAGTGAGTCTGCATTGATGGGCACAGTGAAGCTACAATGATGGGCACAGTGAGTCTGCATTAATGGGCACAGTGAGTCTGCAATTAGGGAACAGTAAGGCTGCAATGAGGGGCACAGTGAGTATGCAATGATGGGAACAGTGAGGCTGCAATGATGGGCACAGTGAGGCTGCAATGATGGGCAAGTGAGGCTGCAATGATGGGCAAAGTGAGTCTGCAATGGTGGGCACAGTGAGGCTGCATTGATGGCATGGTGAGGCTGCAATAATGGGCACAGTGAGGCTGCAATGATGGGCAAAGTGAGTCTGCATTGATGGGTACAGTAAAGCTGTATTGATGGGCACAGTGAGGCTGCATTGATTGGCACAGTGAGTCTGCATTATTAGGCGTATTGAGTCTGCAATGATGGGCACAGTGAGTCTGCAATGATGGGCAATGTGAGTCTGCATTAATGGGCACAGTGTGTCTCCAATGATGGGCACAGTGAGTTGGCATTGATGGGCACAGTGAGGCTGCAATGATGAGCACAGTGAGGCTGCAATGATGGGCAAAGTGAGTCTGCATTGAAGGGCACAGTGAGGTTGAATTGATGGGCACAGTGAGTCTGCAATGATGGGAACAGTGAGTCTGAATTAATAGGCACAGTAAGTCTGCATTAATGGGCACATTGAGGCTGCAATGATGGGCAAAGTGAGTCTGCATTGATGGGCAAAGGGGGTCTGCAATGGTGGGCACAGTGAGTCTGCAGTGAAGGTCATAGTGAAGCTGCAATGATAGGCACAGTGAGGCTGCAATGATGGGCAAAGTGAGTCTGCATTGATGGGCACAGTGAAGCAGTATTGATGGGCACAGTGAGGCTGCAATGATGGGCACAGTGAGTCTGCATTATTGGGCGTAGTGAGTCTGCAATGATGGTCACAGTGAGTCTGCACTGATGGGCAAAGTGAGTCTGCATTGATGACCACAGTGAGGCTGCATTGATCGGCACTGTGAGTCTGCATTGATGGGCACAGTGAGTTTGCAATGATGGGCACAGTGAGGTTAGATTGATGGCACATTGAGTCTGAAATTATGGGCACAGTGAGTCTGCAATGACAGGCACAGTGAGTCTGCAATGATGGGCACAGTGAGTCTGCATTGATGAGCACAGTGAGACTGTAATGATGGGAACACTAAGGCACAGTGAGTCTGCATTCATGGGATCAGTGAGTCTGCAATGAAGGGCACAGTGAGTCTGCATCGATGAGCACAGTGAATCTTCAATGATGGGCACAGTGAGTTGGCATTGATGGGCTCAGTTAGGCTGCATTGATGGGCACAGTGAGGCTGCAATGATGGGCACAGTGAGTGTGCAATGATGGGTAATGTGAGTCTGCATTGAAGGGGACAGTGAGTCTCCAATGATGGGCACAGTGAGTTGGTGTCGATGGGCACAGTGAAGCTGTAATGATGGCCATAGTGAGGCTGCAATGATGGGCACAGTGAGGCTGTAATGATGGGCAAAGTGAGTCTGCATTGTTGGGCACAGTTAGATTGAATTGATGGGCACAGTGAGTCTGCAATGATGGGCACAGTGAGTCTGCATTAATGGGCACAGTGAGGCTGCAATGATGGGCAAAGTGAGTCTGCATTGATGGGCACAGTGGGTCGGCAATGACGTGAACAGTGAGTCTGCAGTCAAGAGCACAGCGAGGCTGCAATGATGGGCACCTTAAGGCTGCAATGATGGGCACAGTGAGTGTGCATTATTGGGCGCAGTGAGTCTGCAATGATGGGCACAGTGAGTCTGCAATGATGGGCAAAGTGAGTCTGCATTGATGACCACAGTGAGGCTGCATTGATGGGCACTGTGAGTCTGCATTGATGGGCACAGTGAGGTTGCAATGATGGGCACAGTGAGGTTGCATTGATGGCACATCGAGTGTGAAGTTATGGGCACAGTGAGTCGGCAATGATGGGCACAGTGAGTCTGCAATGATGGGCAAAATGAGTCTGTAGTGATGGGCACAGTGAGTCTGCAATGATGGACACAGTGAGTCTGCAGTGAAGGGCACAGTGAGTCTGCATTGATGGGCACAGTGAGTCTGCAATGATGGGCACAGTGTGTTGGCATTGATGGGCTTAGTGAGGCTGCATTGATGGGCACAGTGAGTCTGCAATGAAGGGAACAGTGAGTCTGCATTATTGGGTGCAGTGAGTCTGCAATGATGGGCACAGTGAGTCTGAAATGATGGGCACAGTGAGTCTGCATTATTGGGTGCAGTGAGTCTGCAATGATGGGCACAGTGAGTCTGCAATGATGGGCAAAGTGAGTCTACATTGATTACCACAGTGAGGCAGCATTGATGGGCACTGTGAGTCTGCATTGATGGGCACAGTGAGGTTGCAATGATGGGCACAGTGAGGTTGGGTTGATGGCACATCGAGTCTGAAATTATGGGCACAAGGAGTCTGCAATGACGGGCACAGTGAGTCTGCAATGATGGGCACAATGAGTCTGTAGTGATGGGCACAGTGAGTCTGCAATGATGGGCACAGTGAGTCTGTAGTGAAGGGCACAGTGAGGCAGTATTGATGGACACAGTGAGTCTGAAATGATGGGTACAGCCGGCACAGTGAGTCTGCATTAATGGGCACAGGGAGTGTTCAATAAAGGGCACAGTGAGTCTGCATTGATGGGCACAGTGAGTCTGCAATGATGGGCACAATGAGTTGGCATTGATGGGCTTAGTGAGGCTGCTTTGATGGGCACAGTGAGGAAAGCTAGGAGGCACACAGTGAGTCTTCAATGATGGGCAAAGTGAGTCTGCATTGATGGGCACAGTGAGGCTGCATTGATGGGCACAGTGAGTCTGCAATGATTGCCACAGAGAGGCTGCATTAGTGGGCAAAGTGAGTCTGCATTAATGGCCACCGTGAGGCTGCATTGATAGGCACAGAGAGTCTGCATTGATAGGCACAGTGAGTCTACAATGATGGGCACAGTGAGTCTACAATGATGGGCACAGTGAGTCAGCACTAGTGGGCACAGTGAGTCTGCAATGATGGGCACAGTGAGTCTGCAGTGAAGGGCACAGTGAATCAGTATTGATGGGTACAGTGAGTCTGCAATGATGGGCACACCCGGCAAAGTGAGTCTGCATTAATGGGCAAAGTAAGTCTGCATTTAAGGCACAATGAGTCTGTATTGATGGGCACAGTGAGTCTGCAATGATGGGCACAGTGAGTTGGAATTGATGGGCTCAGTGGGGCTGCATTGATGGGAACAGTGAGGCTGCAATGAGGGGCACAGTGAGTATTTAATGATGGGCATAGTGAGGCTGCATTGATGGGCACAGTGAGTCTGCAATGATGGCCACAGTAAAGCTGCAATGATGGGCACAGTGAGGCTGCATTTATGGGCAAAGTGAGGCTGCATTGATGGGCACAGTGAGTCTGCAATGATGGGCACAGTGAGGCTTCATTAATGGGCACAGTGAGGCTGCAATGATGGGCACAGTGAGTCTGCAATGAAGGGCACAGTGAGTCTGTATTGAAGGCACAGTGAGTCTGCATTGATGGGCACAGTGAGGCTACAATGATGGGCACAGTGACACTGCATTAATTGTCGCAGTGAGTCTTTAATGATCGGAACAGTAAGGCTGCAATGAGTGGCACAGTGAGTATGCAATGATGGGCACAATGAGTCTGTAGTGATGGGCACAGTGAGTCTGCAATGATGGGCACAGTGAGTCTGTAGTGAAGGGCACAGTGAGGCAGTATTGATGGACACAGTGAGTCTGCATTAATGGGCACAGCGAGTCTTCAATGAAGGGCACAGTGAGTCTGCATTGATGGGCACAGTGAGTCTGCAATGATGGGCACAATGAGTTGGCATTGATGGGCTTAGTGAGGCTGCGTTGATGGGCACAGTGAGGAAAGCAAGGAGGGGCACAGTGAGTCTTCAATGATGGGAAAAGTGAATCTGCATTAATGGGCACAGTGAGGCTGCATTGATGGGCACAGTGAGTCTGCAATGGTTGCCACAGAGAGGCTGCAATGATGGGCACAGTGAGGCTGCAATGATGGGCAAAGTGAGTCTGCATTGATGGCCACAGTGAGGCTGCATTGATAGGCATAGAGAGTCTGCATTGATGGGCACAGTGAGGCTGCATTGATAGGCATAGAGAGTCTGCATTGATGGGCACAGTGAGGCTGCAATGATGGGCACAGTGAGATTGCTTTGATGGCACGTCGAGTCTGAAATGATGGGCACAGTGAGTCTACAATGATGGGCACAGTGAGTCTGCAATGATGGGCACAGTGAGTCAGCACTAGTGGGAACTGTGAGTCTGCAATGATGGGCACAGTGAGTCTGCAGTGAAGGGCACAGTGAGGCAGTATTGATGGGTACAGTGAGTCTGCAATGATGGGCACACCGGGCATAGTGAGTCTGCATTAATGGGCAAAGTAAGTCTGCATTTAAGGCACAATGAGTCTGTATTGATGGGCACAGTGAGTCTGCAATGATGGGCACAGTGAGTTGGAATTGATGGGCTCAGTGAGGCTGCATTGATGGGAACAGTGAGGCTGCAATGAGGGGCACAGTGAGTATTTAATGATGGGCATAGTGAGGCTGCATTGATGGGCACAGTGAGTCTGCAATGATGGCCACAGTAAAGCTGCAATAATGGGCACAGTGAGGCTGCATTTACGGGCAAAGTGAGGCTGCATTGATGGGCACAGTGAGTCTGCAATGATGGGAACAGTGAGGCTTCATTGATGGGCACAGTGAGGCTGCAATGATGGGCACAGTGAGTCTGCAATGAAGGGCACAGTGAGTCTGTATTGAAGGCACAGTGAGTCTGCATTGATGGGCACAGTGAGGCTACAATGATGGGCACAGTGACTCTGCATTAATTGTCGCAGTGAGTCTTTAATGATCGGAACAGTAAGGCTGCAATGAGTGGCACAGTGAGTATGCAATGATGGAAATAGTGAGGCTGCAAGGATGGGCACAGTGAGCCTGCAATGATGGGCAAAGTGGGTCTGCATTTATGGGCACAGTGGGTCTGCAATTGTGGGCACAGTAAAGCTGCATTGATGGCATAGTGAAGCTGCAATGATGAGCACAGTGAGGCTGCAATGATGGGCAAAGTTAGTCTGCATTGATGGGCACAGTAAAGCAGTATTGATGGGCACAGTGAGGCTGCAATGATGGGCACAGTGAGTCTGCATTATTGGGCGCAGTGAGTCTGCAATGATGGGCAAAGTGAGTCTGCATTGATTACCACAGTGACGCTGCATTGATGGACACTGTGAGTCTGCATTGATGGGCACAGTGAGGTTGCAATGATGGGCACAGTGAGGTTGCGTTGATGGCACATCAAGTCTGAAATTAAGGGCACATTGTGTCTGCAATGATGGGCACAAAGAGTCTGCAATGATGGGCACAGTGAGTCTGTATTGATGGGCACAGTGAGTCTGCAATGATGGGCAAAGTGAGTCTGCAGTGAAGGGCACAGTGAGGCAGTATTGATGGGCACAGTGAGTCTGCAATGATGGGTACAGCCATCACAGTGCGTCTGCATTAATGGGCACAGTAAGTCTGCAATGAAAGGCACAGTGAGTCTGCATTGATGGGCACAGTGAGTCTGCAATGATGGGCACAGTGAGTTGGCATTGATGGGCTTAGTGAGGCTGCATTGATGGGCACAGGGAGTCTGTATTGATGGGCACAATGATGCTGCAATGATGGGCACACTAAGGTTGCATTGAGGGCACATTGAGTCTGAAATGATGGGCACAGTGAGTTTGCAATGATGGGCACAGTGAGTCTGCAATGATGGGCAGATTGAGTCGGAACTGATGGGCACAGTGAGTCTGCAATGATGGGCAGAGTGAGTCTGCACTGATGGGCACAGTGTGTCTGCAGTGAAGGGCACAGTGAGGCAGTATTGATGGGCACAGTGAGTCTGCAATGATGGGCACACCCGGCACAGTAAGTCTGCATTAATGGGCAAAGTAAGTCTGCAATGAAGGGCATAGTGAGTCTGCATTGAAAGCACAGTGAGTCTGCATTGATGGGCACAGTGAGCCTGCAATGATGGGCACAGTGAATTGGCATTAATGGGCTCAGTGAGGCTGCATTGGTGGTCACAATGAGGCTGTAATGAGGGGCTCAGTGAGTCTGCAATCATGGGCACAGTGAGGCTGCATTGATGGGCACAGTGAGTCTGCAATGATGGCCACAGTGAGACTGCAATGATGGGCACAGTGAGGCTGCATTGATGGGCAAAGTGAGGCTGCATTGATGGGCACAGTGAGTCTGCAATGATGGGCACAGTGAGGCTTCTTTGATGGGAACAGTGAGTCTGCAATTATGGGGACAGTGAGGCTGCAATGATGGGCACAGTGAGTCTGCAATGATGGGCAAGTTGAGTCTGCATTGATCGCCACAGTGAGGCTGCAATGATGGACACAGAGAGTCTGCATTTATGGGCACAGTGAGTCGGCACTGATGTGCACAGTTAGTCTGCAATGATGGGCACAGTGAAGCTGTATTGATGGGCACAGTGAGGCTACAATGATGGGCACAGTGGGTCTGCATTAATGGGCGCAGTGAGTCTGCAATGATGGGCGCAATGAGTCTGCAATGATGGGCAAGTTGAGTCTGCATTGATCACCACAGTAAGGCTCCATTGATGGACATAGAGAGTCTGCATTTATGGGCACAGTGAGTCGACACTGATGTGCACAGTAAGTCTGCAATGATGGGCACAGTGAGTCTGCACTGATGGGCACAGTGAGTCTGCAGTGAAGGGCACAGTGAGGCAGTATTGATGGGCACAGTGAGTCTGTAATGATGGGCACAGTGAGTCTGCATTAATGGGCAAAGTAATTTGCAATGAAGGGCACAGTGAGTCTGCATTGAAGGCACAGTGAGTCTGCATTAATGGGCACAGTAAGTCTGCAATGATGGGCACAGTGAGTCTGCAATGATAGGCACAGTGAGTCTGCATTGATGGGCACAGTGAGTCTGCATTGATGGGTATAGTGAGGCTGCAATGATGGGCACAGTGAGTGTGCAATGATGGGCACTGTGAGTCTGCATTAATGGGCACAGTGTGTCTGCAATGATGGGCGCAGTGAGTCTGCAATAATGGGCACAGTGAGTCTGCAGTAATGTGCACAGCGAGGCTGCATTGATGGGCACAGAGAGTCTGCAATGATGGGCACAGTGAGGCTGAAATGATGGGTACAGTGAGTCTGCATTAATAGGCACAGTGAGTCTGCAATGATGGGACAGTAAGTCTGCATTGATGGGCACAGTGAGTCTGTAATGATGGACACAGTGAGTCTGCAATGACGGGCACAGTAGGGCTGCATTAATGGGCACAGTGAGTCTGTAGTGATAGGCACAGTGAGTCTGCAATGATGGGAACAGTGAGTCTGCAATGATGGGCACAGTGAGTCTGCATTGATGGGCACAGTGAGTTTGCATTAATGGGTACAGTGAGTATGCAATGAAGGGCACAGTGAGTCTGCGTTGATGGGCACAGTGAGGCTGCGACAATAGGCACGGTGACTCTGCAATGATGGGCACAGTGAGTTTGCATTAATGGGTACAGTGAGTATGCAATTAAGGGCACAGTGAGTCTGTGTTGATGGGCACAGTGAGGCTGCAATGATGGGCACAGCGAGTCTGCATTGATGGGCACAGTGAGGCTGCAATGATGGGCACAGTGAGTCTGTATGATGGGCACAGTGAGGCTGCAATTATGGGCACAGTGAGTCTACATTGATGGGCACAGTGAGTCTGCATTGATGGGCACAGTGAGTCTACATTGATGGGCACAGTGAGTCTGTGTTGATGGGCACAGTGAGTCAGCATTGATGGGCACAGTTAGTCGGCATTGATGGGCACAGTGAGTTTGCATTGATGGGCACAGTGAGGCTGCAATGATGGGCACAGTGAGTCTGCATTGATGGGCACAGTGAGTCTGCATTGATTGGCACAGTGAGTCTGCATTGATGGGCACAGTGAGTCTGCATTGATGGGCACAGTGAGTCTGCATTGATGGACACAGTGAGTCTGCAATGGTGGGCACAGTGAGTCTGCATTGATGGGCACAGTGAGGCTGCAATGACAGGCACAGTGAGTCTGCAATAATGGGCATAGTGAGTCTGCATTGATGGGCACAGTGAGTCTGCATTGATGGGCACAGTCAGTCTGCAATGATGGGCACAGTGAGTCTGCATTGATGGGCACAGTGAGTCTGCAATGATGGGCACAGTGAGTCTGCATTGATGGGCACAGTGAGTCTGCAATGATGGGCACAGTGAGTCTGCAATGATGGGCACAGTGAGTCTTCATTGATGGACACACTGAGGCTGCAGTGATGAGCACAGTGAGTCTGCATTTGATGGGCACAGTGGGGCTGCATTGATAGTCACAGTGAGTCTGCATTGATGGGCACAGTGAGGCTGCATTAATTGGCACAGTGAGGCTGCGGTGATGGGCACAATGATTCTGCTATTATGGGCACAATGATTCTGCTATGATGGGCACAGTGAATCTGAATTGATGGGCACCGTGAGACAGTATTAATGGGCACAGTGAGTCTGCATTGATTAGCACAGTGAGGCTGCAGTGATGGGCACAGTGCAAGGGCATCTGGAGATTGAATTCCACTCTACTCAAGGAAGAACATGTTAGACAATCCTTTGAGGAATTCTTTCAGGCTCAGGTGACCATCCTGGACTTTTGTAGCAGCAAGGCTGAGTGGTGGGAGCTGACCAAAAAGAGGATCGCTGGATTCTTCAGGGTCCTAGCCAATAGAAAACAGTTTAATAAATACATGACCTACCAACGTTTATGGAGGAAGCTGGATATTCCTGGTATATGTAGAAATTGTTTGTTTGGGAGGTTTTTAAATTCTACTTACCTAGGTGTCCCCGTCGGCTCTAAGGCTGGGAACCGAGCGATCAAACACTACAGATCGCTCGGTTCTCAATGCTCACTGAGCAGAGAACTGGTCACTGTCAGTCTCTCTGTTCTGCCTCCCCTCCCCCCTTGCACGGACTGGAGTGCTGGGCTGTGGAGGGGGCTGGCAGTGACTGGCACACCTATGGATAGTATTCTCTGTCAGGTCCCTTCTCTATTATTGCATTATATTGGAAACTTTCTGACCCCTCCCCCCCCCCCAACGTATTGGTTTGTGGAAATGTTTAACCCCTTAATGCCCGGTTTCTGATGTTGGGAGGCGGGGTTTATGATCATGTGACTGACGTGAAGTCTTGATCCGTTAGGCGCTGGTAACTGTGTTGGGACGCGCAGGGGGCGTGCAGGGGGGCGCGCAGGGGGCGTGCAGGGGGGCGCGCAGGGGGCGTGCAGGGGGGCGCTCAGGGGGCGTGCAGGGGGCGCGCAGGGGGCGTGCAGGGGGGCGCGCAGGGGGCGTGCAGGGGGGAAAGCTCAGCGCAGGTTTGTTTACATTTTGGTATGTAAATATGCGATCTCTCATCGCCAAGAGGTTACCCACAACCTCCCGCCCTATGAGCTGACTTATGAAGGGGGAGGGGTGTCCAGGAAAGTTTTATTTTTTGCTAAATTCTTTTTATTGAGTATTTCAACATTTCCCACTACAACAACGCAGCAACCAATCAAGTTACAAAATAATCAGGAAAAGGAAAAAGAGAAAATACAATGTCTGCCGCAGCGCAAACATACCAGCCAAGGTGTCCGCCGGCACATGAGCCAGAGAGCGGTGCCCGGGTACCACGCCGCCCCCAATACACCAATAAAGGGAGATTGAACAGTATGAGACAATTCCCACCCCAACCCCCAACCACTACCAAAAATGGATTAGACATGTGCAATTCCTTTCGTTACAAATTCGTTTTTTTAACAAATTTAGACAAATTCTTTCATTCGGAATATCCGAATTAACGAAAACTTGTTTTAACAAATTTTTCCAAATATTCATGAATTTGAAAATTCGAAAATCCAAAAATTCGAAAATACTAAATAATAACTAACTAATAATATCTTATCTATTACTAAATATTAAATTATGGTTATTGGAATTTCCATTCAAATTTGTCTGTTAGTAACGAATACGAATTTATCCGAAGTTACGAATTATCTGAAATAACGAATGCCGTATCTAAACGAATGGAACACAATGAATTATTAATAACAATAATAATAGTAAAAACTTTTTATTATTATTACTATTATTTAATAATTCGTTGTGTTCCATTTGTTTAGATGTGGCATTCGTTATTTCGGATAATTCGTAACTTCGGATAAATTTGTATTCGTTACGTTCAACAACAACCAAATTTGAATGGAAATTCCAATAATATCATTTAATAGTCCATTATTATTAGTTAGTTATTGTTTTGAATTTTAGGATTATATTTCTTATTTTCAGATTTTGGAATTTTTCAAGTTTATGAATTTACGCTTTTTCGAATTTACGAATTTCCAAATATCCAAATATACGAATTGCGATCATAACAAATGACCTGAAAAACAAAAAAAATTTAAATGAAACGAAAACCCAACACATTTTTCGGCATTGCACGTCCACGATTTATCATTCAGAGTATATGAAGGCCACCAAGACCACCACCATATCCGCTAATTCCCCCACTTCATACACATTTACACACACAAAGCGCTCCTCCGTGAGGAAATGACTCCGATTAGGCAGATTGTGAGTGAAACCGGCCAATCAGAGACCGTATCCGAGGAGGCCAGCCAACCACCCCAGACTTTTCCATACTTGGTGAAAGCCCCCGATTGGTATGGTGAAGGCATTGCTTTATTCACGAATGATTTCCAGGACAGGTCGTGCAGATATTTTTTTTCCAGGACAAAACAATAAGTTTCCTATCATAAAAGAGTAATAATGCGAGGAGAGTGCGTAACGCTTTCTTAGTGGCCAAGGAATCCACCAGGCTTAGCAAGCACCCCTCTACAGAAGTACAAGTGATTGAGATCATACAGACCTGGACCTCCCACCGCACAACAGACGGACATTCCCAGAGAATATGCATACTGTCTGCATCAGGCAGATATCACGGGGCCCCAGACAGCCTTTCCTAGGGCCCCCCCCATCCGGAAGTGATTTATCATTCCCTTTCTCTGTAGCCTCAGCTGCACAGATCAATGAATTGGAAGCACTCTTATGCCGCCTACACACGGTCGGATTCTCCAACGGGAAATGATTTCCGTCGGAATTTCCGACAGACAAAATTTGAGATCTGGATCTCAAATTTTCCGACGACAAAATCCGTTGTCGAAAATTCCGATCGTGTGTACAAAATTCCAACGCACAAAAGTTCCGTGTATGCTCGGAATCAAGCAGAAGAGCCGCACTGGCTATTGAAACTCATTTTTCTCGGCTCGTCGTACGTGTTGTACGTCACCGCGTTCTTGGCAATCAGAATTTCCGACAAGATTTGTGTGACCGTGTGTACGCAAGACAAGTTGAGCCAACAACCGTCGGAGAAAAAACATGGATTTTGTTGTCGTTATGTGCGATCGTGTGTACGAGGCTTTAGGCTTCCTGCTCATTCAAAAACTGAAGCTTAGTAAACACAGTTTACTATGCTTCCATGATGAATGGACACAGGAGTGATTGGTACCGATCACTCACTGTGTTCATTCGGGAAAGGAAGGGACCAATACATTTTATATTTACCGGGCCCCTTCCCCCACTCTCCATCCTGAAACATCCCCCTGTGTGCCCGCAGCTGCTTCCAGCAGGAGAGGAGAGGAGGAAAGCCAGCAGGGCTGTGGAGGACAAGGGCACACAGGGGGCCCGGACAGCAGATGGAAGCTTGCAGGGGGAGGAAGAAGAGGATTGGTATCTGCAATAAGACAGTACAGCCGGCCCTCCTGCTCAGCAGCTGCCCGGGCCCCCCTTTTGAACTGATGGGGCCCAGGCCCAGTACAGGAGGGCCGGTGTTCTGCCGAGAAAGTTCCCCTTGGCGGCTAAGGACCCCCCTGTACTGCGCAGGCGCAGTACGAAGCATAGCGAAGCCGCCGGAAATAGCCGAAGCAGAAGACAGTTAATCAGCTGTACACGGCGCCTGTAACAGGGCCCCTCGCGGGCTCGCTACGCTCGCCGCGCTTCGGGCACGACCTTGCTGTGCTCGGCACATTTTTATTCTAACTCTATGTCCACTGGGATGGTGGGGCTCGGACCTGGACATAGGTTAGAATGTAGTGCGCAGGCGCCGTCTACAGCTGATTGACTTTGGCTATTTTCGGAAACTCTGTTGTGCTTCATTGTGGTTCGTACTGCGCAAGCGCAGCGCCTGCGTAGCACAGGGGGTCCTTATCCGCCAGGGGAACTTTCTCGGCAAGACACCAACTGTACTGCCTTATCAGCAGCCTTGGCATCAGGTGCAGAGCAGCGCCAACACAAGGGGGGTTGGTCCCTGTATATTTTTGTCAATCTGGCCGGCGTGAGGTAGATCCTATGGATAAGTTTATACTTTATTAAATGGTCTCTAGTGGACACCAGTCTGGTAAAGGGGACCTCCCATATATCCTCCTTGTCCAAAGCAGGAGCCACAACAGTCCATGATGACACACAGGACCTCAGCAATTTGGGGGTTTCAGGGAACAGATCCTTGTTAATGGTAGACAATGGTTTGATCAGTGATTCATCCCTATTTAATACCTCCATATCGCTGGTCTCTAGATTTAGGGGACTATTACCAAATTGGGGTGTCCAGGAAAGTGGACCAAACTCTGGGGGCCCGGCTGGATACACAGGACACCTCTGACTTCTCACCTGTATGGACTTCCTGTCTGACTAGAAATGGAAGGAGCGGGCAGTCTTTACTTGAGTGCCGCCCTACTTTCCTCTGCATATGTTATCTGTAGGACATCGATCGTTGCTTCTAATGAAGAAACATGCATTGATTGAATGTGCATTTTTGTTCAATAAACCAAAAACTACTAAGTCCACGAGCAATCACCAGGGGGCGGGGGGGGGAAGAAAAGCCTGGGAAGATGGAGGGGAGTTGGAGAAAGACTTTTGTCGATCGCTGTCAGTACCAAGAAAGAATAACCGGACCCCATAACCATAATATTCCCTCAGATACATAGCAATTGTTCAATCGTTAGTTTGACAACACAAAGAAAAGATAGATTTGCGGATGCAGGACTTGCTACCAGGACTAGATCGATCCTTTCACATGGAAACCTTCATTTATTACAACGATTTCTATCACATACAACACTTTATATCAAGCAATTGTATTGTTATGTGTATGGCCGGCAATAAGGAAAAGACATATATTAAATGGGATCCATTGTGAACATGGAGCTCCTAAAAACATAAAGTCTCCATTATTCAGACAGAGAAGAACCCGGAAGCACCCAAGATGAGGACACTGACCTTCTCTACACGACGGCAACTGGGGGGGTTCACCGGGCTCAGCATCACCTCATAATATTCCTGGATATCTAGAAGGAGAAAAGAGATCAGGTACAAAACTCTCATTTCCTCAGACCCCTTTAATGACTCACACTGGACCCCCAATCTTCAACATTCCTTCCATGACACCCACTCTGCAAATTCAATCCCCAACATCCCTACCCTGAGTACTAATCCTAATCTTAACCCTAACTCTAATCCTAATGATTACCACTAACCCTAACGCTACCCCTAACTCTAACATTAACTCTAACCCTAACTCTAATCTTAATGATTACCCCTAACAATTACTGCTAACCCTAATGATTACCACTAACCCTAAGGCTGGCTTCACACTGGGGCGGTGCGGGGCGGCGACGGTAAAGCAGCGCTATATTTAGCGCTGCTTTACCATTGTTTTTCCCGCGGTATGCGGTCGCTAGCGGGGTGGTTTTAACCCCCGCTAGCGGCCGCAAAAGGGTTAAAAACCTCCGCAAAGCGCCGCTGCAGCGGCGGTTTGCGGGCGGTATCCCCGCGGTTTCCCATTGATTCCAATGGGAAGGAGCGGTATAGGAGCGGTGAATACACGGCTCCTTCACCGCTCCAAAGATGCTGCTAGCAGGACTTTTGTTGCGGTCCTGCTAGCGCACCGCTCCAGTGTGAAAAGCCCGCCGGCTTTCACACTGGAGTGAATGGGGCCGGTTTTTTTCAGGCGGTATACAGGCGCTATTTTTAGCGCCGTACCGCCTGAAAACCGCCCCAGTGTGAAAGGGGCCTAACTCTAATCTTAACTCTAACTCGAATATTAATGATTACCACTAACCCTAACCCTAACTCTAATCTTAACCACTTCAGTACCCGCCCATAGTCATATGACGCCCACAAGGTGGATCTACCATCCTGGGTGGCGTCATATGACGTCCTCGGGTTCCCGGCCGCCTGGGGGGCGCGCGCGCGCCGCCGGCGGCGCGCGCGCGCGCGCCCGCGGCATCGCTCGGGACCCGGTGCGAGTGCCCCGGCGGCCGCGATGTCCGCCGGGCACCCGCGATTGCCCGTTAAAAACAACGGGACCGGGCGGGACCGTGGAGCTGTGTGTGTAAACACACAGCTCCACGTCCTGTCAGCGGGGAGGAGACCGATCATGTGATCCCAGTACAGAGGATCACATGATCGGTCTCCTCCCCTTAAGTCCCCTCCCCCTACAGTTAGAATCACTCCTATTAGGGACACACATTAACCCCTCCAGCGCCCTCTAGTGTTAACCCCTTCCCTGACAGTCACATTTACACAGTAATCATTGCAATTTTATAGCAACGATCGCTGTGTAAATGTGAATGGTTCCAAAAAATGTGTCAAAAGTGTCCGAATTGTCCGCCGCAATGTCGCAGTCACGAAAAAAAAAATCGCAAATCGCCGCCATTACTAGTAAAAAAAAAAAAAAAAAAAATTCAATAAATCTATCCCCTATTTTGTAGACGCTATAACTTTTGCGCAAACCGATCAATATACGCTTATTGCGATTTTTTTTACCAAAAATATGTAGAAGAATACGTATCGGCCTAAACTGAGGAAAAAAAATGTTTTTTTTAAAAAAAATGGGATATTTATTATAGCAAAAAGTAAAAAAAATATTGTGTTTTTTTTCAAAATTGTCGCTCTTCTTTTGTTTTATAGCGCAAAAAATAAAAACCGCAGGGGCGATCAAATACCACCAAAAGAAAGCTCTATTTGTGGGGAAAAAAGGACGTCAATTTTGTTTGGGTGTAACGTCGCACGACCGCGCAATTGTTAGTTAAAGCGACGCAGTGCCGAATCGCAAAAAGTGCTCTGGTAAGGAAGGGTGTTTTAAAAGCCCTGTATTGAAGCGGTTAACTCTAACCCTAATGATTACCACTAACCCTTACCCTAACTCTACCCCTAACCCTAACAATTACTGCTAACCCTAAATATTACCCCTAACCCTAACCATAACTCTGACGGTCAATAACACAGCGGCATAAAACACGTTCAACTGCACTATAAAAGGGAAGTTTAATGCTTCTGAGCAGGCGTCAAATTGTTTCCGAGCATGCGTCGGAATTTTGCGTGTCGGAATTGCATACACACGATCGGAAAATCCGATAGAAAGGTTTTCCGTCTGAAAAATTAAGAACAGGTTCTCAATCCAAAGTCCGTTGGAAATTCCGACAGAAAAAGACCGATGGAAATACACACGGTCGGAAAATCCGATGAGAAACTCCCATCGGACTGTTTTCATCAGAAATTCCGACCGTGTGTACGCCGCACAACTCTAACCCTATCTCCAACCCTAATGATAACCACTAACTCTAACCACTAACTCTAACCCTAACTCTAACCACTAACTCTAACCACTAACTCTAACCCTAATGATAACCACTAACTCTAACCACTAACTCTAACCCTAATGATAACCACTAACTCTAACCATAACTCTAACACTTAAGCCCCATACACACGGTCGGACAATCCGCGGACCAGGTCCGTCATACTTTGTCTGATGTTGGTTTTGCGTACACACGGTCGGACAAAGTTGTCGGAAAATCCGATCATTCTGAACGTGGTGACGTTTGTTGCCTACGACGGGACTACGTAGAGGCTAGTAGCCAATAGCTTTGGTCTTGTAATGTGATCTGAGCATGCGTAGCACTTTGTCCGTCGGACAACGCTACACACGATCGGATTTGGTGTGATCGGACCGTGTTGTCGGCAAATCTTTCCAGCAGGAGATAAGACTTTGTCCGTCAGACAATCCGACGTACACTGTCCGATGGTGCATACACACGGTCTGATTTTTCAACAACATTGTCCGATCGGACAGAATCCATGAAAAAGTCCTACCGTGTGTATGGGGCTTAACAATTACTGCTAACCCTAATGATAGAGACTAACCCTAACTCTAACCCTAACTCTAAACCCTAACTCTAACCCTAACTCTGACCCTAACTCTGACCCTAACTCTAACCCTAACTCTAACCCTAACTCTGACCCTAACTCTGACCCTAGCTCTAACCCTAATGATAACCCTAATGATAACCCTAATGATAACCATAACTCTAACACTAACAATTACTGCTAACCCTAATGATAGAGACTAACCCTAACTCTAACCCTAACTCTAACCCTAACTCTAACCCTAACTCTGACCCTAACTCTAACCCTAACTCTAACCCTAACTCTAACCCTAACTCTGACCCTAACTCTGACCCTAACTCTAACCCTAACTCTAACCCTAACTCTGACCCTAACTCTGACCCTAACTCTAACCCTAACTCTAACCCTAATGATAACCCTAATGATAACCCTAATGATAACCCTAATGATAACCATAACTCTAACACTAACAATTACTGCTAACCCTAATGATAGAGACTAACCCTAACACTTTTATAATCAGAAAAGGTAAGTTTATTGCACAAACCTGTAAACACATTTATCCAGTATAGATCAGCAGATCAGGCATATTACATTGCTACATAACAAAAAAGGGAAATAGAGATGGGCTGGAGTCTATGGGAGCTGAACAGGAAAAGTCAAAAGGGCCCATTTTGAAAGCTTATATGCAAATAATTGGCCATAAAAGGGTTATGGGGGTCCGGGTTTTGCCCTGGGGGACATGTATCAATAAAAAATTATTTTCAAAAAAATGATAATTTTTTCAGGAGCAATGATTTTAATGATGCTTAAAGTGCAACAATGAAAATGAAAAATTCCTTTAAATATCATGCCTGGGGGTCCCCTTAGTCTGCCTGTAAAGTGGCACATCTGGAGCATGTATAGAACTTGCTGCAGCAAAACTGACATTTCTAAAGAAAAAAAATGAGTCAAATCTTATGTAAAATAACTGATAGTTACAATTGCTATCACCTGGCAATTAAAAAAAAATCCATAGCAGACCCTTATCTGAGCATGTAGGTCAGGAAGGATGAGCGAGTGCCCCCTCTTCTGAACCATACCAGGCCACATACCCTCAACATGGGGGGGACTGGTGCTTTGGGGCAGTGGGGGAGGGGGCTCTGCGCCCCCCACCCCAAAGCACCTTGTGCTGGGGACAAGGACCTCTTACTGACAACCCTGGGCTGTGGTTGTGGGGGTTTGCGGGTGGGGGGCTTATCTGAATCTGGAAACCCCCTTTAACAAAGGGGCCCACAGATCCCGCCCCAAACCCACTATGTGAATAGGTATTGGGTACATTGTATGGTGGATTTACATCAAGGGACACTTTTTTATTTTTATCTTTTAATAAAGGATTTGTTTAGAGCTGTTTCGTGTGGTTTTTACTGTTTGACACTTTTTTGGTGAATGGGTAGGGGTACGTGTACCTGATACCTATTCAAAGGAGAGGGGGCAGGATTTGGGGGCCCCTTTTTTAAAGGGGCTTCCACAGTCCAATAAGCCCCCCACCTGCAGACCCTGACAACCACAGCCCAGGGTTTTCAGGAAGAGACCCTTGTTCTCATTAACATGGGGACAAGGTGCTTTGGGGTGGGGGACGCAGAGCCCTCCTGCCCTAAAGCACCCCCCTATGTTGAGGGCATGTGGCCTGGTAAGGTTCAGGAGGGGGCACTCGCTCACCCCCTTTTTTCCTGACCTGCTGGGCTGCATGCTCAGATAAGGGTGTGGTATGGATTTTGGGGAGAACCCCATGCTGTTTTTTTATTTTGGTGTGTGTTTTTTTTTTTAATCCATACCGGCCCCTTATGGGTCTTTTTTCTTTATTTTTTTTACCGGCACAATTTTTTTAGTGGGGAAACTCATGGACAGATGATGACTCATCGGTTGTTAAAGACGCTGTGGCCGGCTTCCCGGGCCTGCCCCTTAACAACCAGTTTACACTGCGTTCTGATTGGGCAAAGCTTTGCCCAATCAGGGCACAAAATGCACCGTGCAGCTCTCAGTGCATTGCAGGGCATTCATCAGGGGAAACTCCCTGCAAATTCAGGTGTTCGCAAAATGGTCCGAATGGGCAAATGTTTGGCCCAAACTCATGATCGGGCTGAACCGGTCACCCAACCTAACCCTAGGGAAATATAAGAAATGCCTCAGAAAAGTAACAGTCTGTAAACATGGATAATATGTATTTGTAAATTCAAAACAAAAAGACCGACATACTAATAATAAGAGAACAAGAACTAAAAACTCAACAGAACAGATCCCTCCGAGGCAAGATATGACCTGCGAGGCCAAAAAAATATGGAGCTCCAATACCTGGACAGGAGCTACACAATCCCTAATAGGGGCCTTCCCTGAAGACGTCTGTCCCTAACCAGCTGGTGAGGTGCAAATACAGGGACCTCTAGTCATGGCGGCCAGACTGAGGACAATGTGCGAGGAACATCTTTATGTTGAGATGTCAACTTCTTATGTATAAGAAAATTATTCACTTGTTCCACCCATTGCTGTCTGGTAGACAATCCAGTATTGAGCAAACCCTTAGCTTTTTACTGCTAACCCTAACCCTAAGAATTACCACTAACCCTAACCCTAGTCCTAGCCCTTAACCCGAACTCTAACCCTAACTCTAACCCTAACTCTAACCCTAAATCTAAACCTAACCCTTAAACCTAACTCTATCTCTAACCCTAACTCTATCTCTAACTGTAACCCTAACTCCATCTCTAACCCTAACTCTATCGCTAACTCTAACCCTAACTCTATCGCTAACCCTAACCCTTACTCTAACCCTAACTCTATCGCTAACCCTAACTCTAACCCTAAATCTAAACCTAACCCTTAAACCTAACTCTATCTCTAACCCTAACCCTAACTCTAACCCTAACCCTAACTCTATCTCTAACCCTAACTCTATCTCTAAACCTAACTCTATCTCTAACTGTAACCCTAACTCCATCTCTAACCCTAACTCTATCGCTAACTCTAACCCTAACTCTATCTCTAACCCTAACCCTAACTCTAACCCTAACCCTAACTCTATCTCTAACCCTAACTCTATCTCTAAACCTAACTCTATCTCTAACTGTAACCCTAACTCCATCTCTAACCCTAACTCTATCGCTAACTCTAACCCTAACTCTAACCCTAACTCTATCGCTAACCCTTACTCTAACCCTAACTCTATCGCTAACCCTAACCCTTACTCTAACCCTAACTCTATCGCTAACCCTTACTCTAACCCTAACTCTATCGCTAACCCTTACTCTAACCCTAACTCTATCTCTAACCCTTACTCTATCCCTAACCCTTTGCCCCTAACTCTAACCCTAACTCTAACTCTAACCCTAACTCTAACTCTAACTCTAACCTTAACTCTGACTCTAACATTAACGCTTACTCTATCCCTAACCCTTACTCTAAGCTCTTGCCCTTAACTCTAACCTTAGCCCTTAACACTAACCCTAACCCTAACTCTAAGCCTAATCCTAGCCCTTAACCCTATCTCTAACTCTAACTCTACCTCTAGAATTAACCCTAACTCTATCTTTAACTTTAATACTATCTCTAACCCTAACTCTAACTGTAACCCTAACTCTAACCCCAACCCTAACTCTAACCCTAACTCTAACCCCAACCCTAACTCTGACCCTTACTCTAACCCTAACCCTATCCCTTGCCATTAACTCTAACCCTAACCCTTAAACCTAACTCTATCTCTAATCCTAACCCTGACTCTAACCCTAATTCTAACTAACCCTAACTCTATATCTAACCCTAACTCTATATCTAACCCTAACTCTAATCCTAACTCTAACCCTAACTTTGACTCTAACATTAACCCTTACTCTATCCCTAACCCTTACTCTAAGCCCTTGCCCTTGATTCTAACCCTAACCTTAGCGCTTAACCCTAACTCTAACCCTAACTATAACCCTAAACCTATCCCTAACTCTAACCCTAAACCTATCCCTAACTCTAACCCTAATCCTAGCCCGCAACCCTATCTCTAACCCTAACTCTAACCCTATCTCTAACTCTAACTTTACCTCTTACCCTAACCCTAACTATATCTCTAACCCTAACCCTAACTCTAACCCTATCTTTAACTCTAACACTAACCCTAACTCTATCTCTAACCCTAACCCTGACTCTGACTCTAACATTAACCCTTACTCTATCCCTAACCCTTACTCTAAGCCCTTGCCCTAACTCTAACGTTAACCTTAGCCCTTAACCGTAACTCTAACACTAACCCTAACCCTAATCCTAGCCCTTAACCCTATCTCTAACCCTAACCTTAGCCCTTAACCCTAACTCTAACTCTATCTCTAACCCTAACTCTAACCCTAACTCTACCTTTAACTCTAATACTATATCTAACCCTAACTCTAACTCTATCGCTAACCCTAACCCTAACTCTAACTCTAAATCCAACCCTAAATCTAACCCTAACTCTAACTCTAACCCTAACTCTAACCCCAACCCCAACCCTAACTCTGACCCTAACTCTAACTCTAACCCTAACCCTTACTCTAACCCTAACCCTTGCCATTAACTTTAACCCTAACTCTAACGACAACTCTAACCCTAACCCTTAAACCTAACTCTATCTCTAATCCTAACCCTGACTCTAACCCTAATTCTAACTCTAACTCTATCTCTAACCCCAACTCTAAATCTAACTCTGACTCTAACATTAACCCTTACTCTACCTTAGCCCTTAACCCTATATCTAACCCTAACCCTAATCCTAGCCCTTAACCCTATCTCTAACCCTAACCTTAGCCCTTAACCCTAACTCTAACCCTAACCCTAACTCTAACTCTACCTCTAACATTAACCCTAACTCTATCTCTAACCCTAACTCTATCTTTAACTCTAGTACTATCTCTAACCCTAACCCTAACTCTAAACCCAACCCTAACTCTAACTCTAACCCCAACCCCAACCCTAACTTTGACCCTAACCCTAACCCTTACTCTAACCCTAACCCTAGCCCTTGCCATTAACTCTAACCCTAAATCTAACCCTAACCCTTAAACCTAACTCTATCTCTAATCCTAACCCTGACTCTAACCCTAACTCTAACCCTAACTCTAACCCTAACTCTGACTCTAACATTAACCCTTACTCTATCCCTAACCCTTACTCTAAGCCCTTGCCCTTAACTCTAACCCTAACCTTAGCGCTTAACCCTAACTCTAACCCTAACTCTAACCCTAAACCTATCCCTAACTCTAACCCTAATCCTAGCCCGTAACCCTAACTCTAACCCTAACTCTAACCCTTAAACCTAACTCTAACTCTAACCCTAACATTAACCCTTAACCCTAACTCTAACCCTAATCCTAGCCCTTAACCCTAACTCTAACCATAACCCTAACCCTATCTCTAACTCTACCTCTAATATTAACCCTAACTCTATCTCTAACCATAACCCTAACTCTAACCCTAACTCTATCTTTAACTCTAATACTATCTCTAACCCTAACTCTAAACCCAACCCTAACTCTAACCCTAACCTTTACTCTAACCCTAACCCTAGCCCTTGCCATTAACTTTAACCCTAACTCTAACCCTAACTCTAACCCCTAACCCTTAAACCTAACTCTATCTCTAATCCTAACCCTGATTCTAACCCTAATTCTATCTCTAACCCTAACTCTAACCCCAACTCTAACCCTAACTCTGACTCTAACATTAACCCTTACTCTATCCCTAACCCTTACTCTAAGCCCTTGCCCTTAACTCTAACCCTAACCTTAGCGCTTAACCCTAACTCTAACCCTAACTCTAACCCTAAACCTATCCCTAACCTTAGCGCTTAACCCTAACTCTAACCCTAACTCTAACCTATCCCTAACTCTAACCCTAATCCTAGCCCGTAACCCTATCTCTAACCCTAACTCTAACCCTATCTCTAACTCTAACTTTACCTCTTACCCTAACCCTAACTATATTTATAACCCTAACCCTAACTCTAACCCTATCTTTAACTCTAACACTAACCCTAACTCTAACCCTAACTCTATCTCTAACACTAACTCTAACCCCAACCCTAACTCTAACCCTAACTCTATCTCTAACCCTAACTCTATCTCTAACCCTAACCCTTAAACCTAACTCTAACTCTATCTCTAACCCTAACCCTGATTCTAACCCTAACTCTATCTCTAACCTTAACCCTAACTCTAACCCTAACTCTGACTCTAACATTAAACCTTAACTGTAACTCTAACACTAACCTTAATCCTAGCCCTTAACCCTATCTCTAACCCTAACCTTAGCCCTTAACCCTAACTCTAACACTATCTCTAACTCTACCTCTAATATTAACCCTAACTCTAACTCTATCTCTAACCCTAACTCTAAAACCAACCCTAACTCTAACCCTAACTCTAACCCTAACTCTAGCCCCAACCCCAACCCTAACTCTGACCCTAACTCTAACCCTAACCCCGTACTCTAACCCTAACCCTAGCTCTTGCCATTAACTTTAACCCTAACTCTAACCCTAACTCTAACCCTAACCCTAACCCTTAAACCTAACTCTATCTCTAATCCTAACCCTGGCTCTAACCCTAATTCTAACTCTAACTCTATCTCTAACCACAACTCTAATCCTAACTCTGACTCTAACATTAACCCTTACTCTACCTTAGCCCTTAACCCTAACACTAACCCTAGCCCTAACCCTAATCCTAGCCTTAACCCTATATCTAACCCTAACCTTAGCCCTTAACCCTAACCCTATCTCTAACTCTACCTCTAACATTAACCCTAACTCTATCTCTAACCCTAACCCTATCTCTAACATTAACCCTAACTCTATCTCTAACCCTAACCCTAACTCTGTATTTAACTCTAATACTATCTCTAACCCTAACCCTAACTCTAAACCCAGCCCTAACTCTAACTCTAACCCCAACCCCAACCCTAACTCTGACCCTAACCCTAACCCTTACTTTAACCCTAACCCTAGCCCTTGCCATTAACTTTAACCCTAACTCTAATCCCAACTCTAACCCTAACCCTTACTCTAACCCTAGCCCTTGCCATTAACTTTAACCCTAACTCTAACCCTAACTCTAACCCTAACCCTTAAACCTAACTCTATCTCTAATCCTAACCCTGACTCTAACTCTAACCCTAACTCTAACCCCAACTCTAACCCTAACTCTGACTCTAACATTAACCTTTACTCTATCCCTAACCCTTACTCTAAGCCCTTGCCCTTAACTCTAACCCTAACCTTAGCGCTTAACCCTAACCCTAAACCTATCCCTAACTCTAACCCTAACCCTAATCCTAGCCCGTAACCCTATCTCTAACTCTACCTCTTACCCTAACCCTATCTCTAACCCTATCTTTAACCCTAACCCTAACTCTAACCCTATCTCTAACTCTAACCCCAACCCTAACTATAACCCTAACTCTAACCCTAACCCTTACTTTAACTCTAACCTTAACTCTATCTCTAACCCTATCTTTAACCCTAACCCTAACTCTAACACTAACCCAAACTCTAACCCTAGCCCTTAACCCTATCTCTAACCCTAGCCCCAACTCTAACCTTAACTCTAACCCTAACTTTATCTTTTACCCTAACTCTAACCCTAACCCTTACTCTAACCCTAACTATATCTCTAACCCTAACCCTAACTTTACCCTATCTTTAACTCTAACACTAACCCTAACTCTAAACCTAACTCTATCTCTAACACTAACTCTAACCCTAACTCTAACCCCAACCCTAACTCTAACCCTAACTCTATCTCTAACCATAACTCTATCTCTAACCCTAACTCTAACCCTAACCCTTAAACCTAACTCTTTCTCTAATCCTAACCCTGACTCTAACCTTAACCCTAACTCTGACTCTAACATTAACCCTTACTCTATCCCTAACCCTTACTCTAAGCCCTTGCCCTAACTCTAACCCTAACCTTAGCCCTTAACCCTAACCCTAAACCTAGCCCTTAACCCTATCTCTAACCCTAACCTTAGCCCTTAACCCTAACTCTAACCCTAACCCTAACCCTATCTCTAACTCTACCTCTAACATTAACCCTAACTCTATCTCTAACCCTAACCCTAACTCTAACCCTAACTCTATCTTTAACTCTAATACTATCTCTAACCCTAACTTTAAACCCAACCCTAACTCTAACCCTAACTATAGCCCTAACTATAACCCCAACCCCAACTCTGACCCTAACTCTAACCCTAACCCTAACCCTTACTCTAACCCTAGCCCTTGCCATTAACTTTAACCCTAACTCTAACTCTAACCCTAAGCCTTAAACTTAACTCTATCTCTAATCCTAACCCTGACTCTAACCCTAATTCTAACTCTAACCCTAACTCTAACTCTAACCCTAACTCTGACTCTAACATTAACCCTTACTCTAACCCTAACCCTTACTCTAAGCCCTTGCCCTTAACTCTAACCCTAACCTTAACGCTTAATCCTAACTCTAACCCTAACTCTAACCCTAAACCTATCCCTAACTCTAACCCTAAGCCTAGCCCGTAACCCTATCTCTAACCCTAACCCTATCTCTAACCCTATCTCTAACTCTAACCCCAACTCTAACTCTAACCCTAACTCTAACCCTAACCCTAACTCTAACCCTAACTCTAACTCTAACCCTAAGCCTAACCCTAACTCTAACTTTAACTTTAACTGTAACACTAACCCTAACCCTAGCTCTATCTCTAACCCTATCTCTAACCCTAACCCCTAACTCTAACCCCTAACCCTAACTCCTAACTCTAACCCTAACCCTTACTCTAACCCTAACCCTAACTCTAACCCTAACTCTAACCCTACCCCTTAACCCTATCTCTAACCCTAACCCCAACTCTAACCTTAACTCTAACCCTAACTTTATCTCTTACCCTAACTCTAACCCTAAACCTTACTCTAACTCTAACCTTAACTCTATCTCTAACCCTAACCCTATCTTTAACCCTAACTCTAACTCTATCCCTAACTCTAACCCTAACCCTAACTCTAACCCTAGCTCTAACTCTAACCCTAAACCTAGCCCTTAACCCTAACTCTAAACCTAGCCCTTAAACCTAACTCTAACCCTAACTCTAACACTAACTCTAACCCTAACTTTAACCCTAACTCTAACTCTGACCCTAACCTAACCTTAATCCTAACTCTAACCCTAATGCCGCGTACACACGATCGGATTTTCCGGCGGACTTGGTATGACGGACTAGTCCGGCGGACTTAGAAAGAAGTTTTGACTCAAAATTATCTGCCGGACTCGGCAGTCTGGTGGACAATCCGGCCGCCTGTGTGGAGGTCCGCGGGACTTTTGAAATGAACGGACTTGCCCCACACACGTTGTAAAGTCCGTTCATTTTGAATGTGGCTCCAGGTAGACGGGACTAGAGAAGGAAGTCAATGTCGCCGCCTCGATCAGCGAGATTGACACCTCGCTAGCCCCGTCACCTTGTATAGATTAAAAGGGGAATCCCTACGTGGGGGTCCCCCCAAATCCATATCAAACCCTTATTCGAGCACGCAGCCCGGCTAGTCAGGAAAGGGGGTGGGGACGAGCGAGCGCCCCCCCCTCCTGAGCCGTTCCAGGACGCTTGCCCTCAACATGGGGGTGCTTTGGGGAAGGGGGGCCCATGTTGATGAGGACAAGGGCCTCATCCCAACAACCAACAGCCAGGGATGTCGGGAAGAGGCCCTTGTCCTCATCAACATGGGGACAAGGTGCTTTGGGGTGGAGGGGCCGCAGGGCCCCCCTTCCCCAAAGCACCCCTCCATGTTGAGGGCACGCGGCCTGGTACGCTCAGGAGGGGGGGTGCTCACTCGTCCCCACCCCCTTTCCTGACCAGCCGGGCTGCGTGCTCGGATAAGGGTCTGATATTGATCTGAGGGGACCCCCACGCCATTTTTTCGGCGTAGGGGTTTCCCTTTAAATCCATACCAGGCGACGGGGCTAGCGAGGTGTCAATCTCGCCGATCGAGGCGGCAGCATTGACTTCCTTCGCTTGTCCCGTCTACCTGGAGCCACGTTCAAAATTAACGGATTTTACGACATGTGTGGGGCAAGTCCGTTCATTTCAAAAGTCCCGTGGACCTCCGCCAAAACTCCGGCGGATTGTCCGCCGGAAAAGTCCAGGCGCGTGTGGGCAAGTCCGCGCGTTCGGAAAGTCCGGCGGACCTCCACTGGATAGTCTGGCCAAAAAGTCCGATCGTTTTTCCGACGGATTTTGTCTGACACTGGTGTTGCATACACACGGTCGGACAAAGTTGTCGGAAAATCCAATCATTCTGAACGTGGTGACGTTCGTTGCCTACGACGGGACTACGTAGAGGCTAGTAGCCAATAGGTTTGGTCTTGTAATGTGATCTGAGCATGCGTGGCACTTTGTCCGTCAGAATTTTCTATACACGATCGGAAAAAGTCTGATCGGATTTTGTTGTCGGAAAATTTGAGAACAGGATCTCAAATTTTTTCCATCTGAAATTCCGACAGAAAAAGTCCAATGGAGCCCACACACGGGCGGATTTTTCGACAACATTGTCCGATCGGACATTTTCCATCGGAATTTCCGACCGTGTGTACGGGGGCTAACCCTAACCCTAACCCTAACCCTTACTCTAACTCTATCTCTAACCCTAACCCTAACCCTAACCCTTACTCTAACTCTATCTCTAACCCTAACTCTAACCCTAACCCTTACTCTAACTCTAACCCTAACCCTAACCCTAACCCTAACCCTTACTCTAACTCTATCTCTAACCCTAACCCTAACCCTTACTCTAACTCTAACTCTATCTTTAACCCTAACCCTTACTCTAACTCTATCTCTAACCCTAACCCTAACCCTAACCCTTACTCTAACTCTATCTCTAACCCTAACCCTAACCCTAACTCTAACTCTAACCCTAACCCTAACCCTAACCCTTACTCTAACTCTAACCCTAACCCTAACCCTAACCCTAACCCTTACTCTAACTCTATCTCTATCTCTAACCCTAACCCTAACCCTTACTCTAACTCTAACTCTATCTCTAACCCTAACCCTTACTCTAACTCTATCTCTAACCCTAACCCTAACCCTAACCCTTACTCTAACTCTATCCCTAACCCTAACCCTAACCCTAACCCTAACCCTAACCCTTACTCTAACTCTAACTCTATCTCTAACCCTAACCCTTACTCTAACTCTATCTCTAACCCTAACCCTAACCCTAACCCTTACTCTAACTCTATCTCTAACCCTAACCCTAACCCTAACTCTAACTCTAACCCTAACCCTAACCCTAACCCTTACTCTAACTCTAACCCTAACCCTAACCCTTACTCTAACTCTAACTCTATCTCTAACCCTAACCCTTACTCTAACTCTATCTCTAACCCTAACCCTAACCCTTACTCTAACTCTAACTCTAACCCTAACCCTAACCCTAACCCTTACTCTAACTCTAACCCTAACCCTAACCCTTACTCTAACTCTATCTCTAACCCTAACCCTAACCCTAACCCTAACCCTAACCCTTACTCTAACTCTATCTCTAACCCTAACCCTAACCCTAACTCTAACTCTAACTCTAACCCTAACCCTAACCCTTACTCTAACTCTATCTCTAACCCTAACCCTAACCCTAACCCTAACCCTAACCCTTACTCTAACTCTATCTCTAACCCTAACCCTAACCCTAACTCTAACTCTAACCCTAACCCTAACCCTTACTCTAACTCTAACTCTATCTCTAACCCTAACCCTTACTCTAACTCTATCTCTAACCCTAACCCTAACCCTTACTCTAACTCTAACTCTATCTCTAACCCTAACCCTTACTCTAACTCTATCTCTAACCCTAACCCTTACTCTAACTCTATCTCTAACCCTAACCCTAACCCTAACTCTAACTCTAACTCTAACCCTAACCCTAACCCTAACTCTAACTCTATCTCTAACCCTAACCCTAACCCTTACTCTAACTCTATCTCTAACCCTAACCCTTACTCTAACTCTATCTCTAACCCTAACCCTTACTCTAACTCTATCTCTAACTCTAACCCTAACCCTTACTCTAACTCTAACTCTAACCCTAACCCTAACCCTAACCCTTACTCTAACTCTATCTGTAACTCTAACCCTAACTCTAACTCTATCTCTAACCCTAACCCTTACTCTAACTCTATCTCTAACCCTAACCCTTACTCTAACTCTATCTCTAACTCTAACCCTAACCCTTACTCTAACTCTATCTCTAACCCAAACCCTAACCCTAACCCTTACTCTAACTCTATCTCTAACTCTAACCCTAACCCTAACTCTAACTCTATCTCTAACTCTAACCCTAACCCTAACTATCTCTAACCCTAACCCTTACTCTAACTCTATCTCTAACCCTAACCCTTACTCTATCTCTAACCCTAACCCTAACCCTTACTCTAACTCTATCTCTAACCCTAACCCTAACCCTTACTCTATCTCTAACCCTAACCCTTACTCTAACTCTATCTCTAACCCTAACCCTTACTCTGACTCTATCTCTAACCCTAACCCTTACTCTAACTCTAACCCTAACCCTAACCCTTACTCTAACTCTATCTCTAACCCTAACCCTTACTCTAACTCTATCTCTATCTCTAACCCTAACCCTAACCCTTACTCTAACTCTATCTCTAACCCTAACCCTAACCCTAACCCTTACTCTAACTCTAACTCTAACCCTAACCCTAACCCTTACTCTAACTCTAACCCTAACCCTAACCCTAACCCTTACTCTAACTCTATCTCTAACCCTAACCCTAACCCTAACCCTTACTCTAACTCTATCTCTAACCCTAACCCTAACCCTTACTCTAACTCTAACCCTAACCCTAACCCTAAACCTTACTCTAACTCTAACCCTAACCCTAACCCTTACTCTAACTCTATCTCTAACCCTAACCCTTACTCTAACTCTATCTCTATTTCTAACCCTAACCCTAACCCTTACTCTAACTCTATCTCTAACCCTAACCCTAACCCTAACCCTTACTCTAACTCTATCTCTAACCCTAACTCTAACCCTAACCCTTACTCTAACTCTAACCCTAACCCTAACCCTAACCCTAACCCTTACTCTAACTCTATCTCTAACCCTAACCCTAACCCTTACTCTAACTCTAACCCTAACCCTAACCCTTACTCTAACTCTAACTCTATCTCTAACCCTAACCCTTACTCTGACTCTATCTCTAACCCTAACCCTAACCCTTACTCTAACTCTAACTCTATCTCTAACCCTAACCCTTACTCTAACTCTATCTCTAACCCTAACCCTAACCCTAACCCTTACTCTAACTCTATCTCTAACCCTAACCCTAACTCTAACTCTAACCCTAACCCTAACCCTAACCCTTACTCTAACTCTAACCCCAACCCTTACTCTAACTCTAACTCTATCTCTAACCCTAACCCTTACTCTAACTCTATCTCTAACCCTAACCCTAACCCTTACTCTAACTCTAACTCTAACCCTAACCCTAACCCTAACCCTTACTCTAACTCTAACTCTAACCCTAACCCTTACTCTAACTCTATCTCTAACCCTAACCCTAACCCTAACCCTAACCCTAACCCTTACTCTAACTCTATCTCTAACCCTAACCCTAACCCTAACTCTAACTCTAACTCTAACCCTAACCCTAACCCTTACTCTAACTCTATCTCTAACCCTAACCCTAACCCTAACCCTAACCCTAACCCTAACCCTTACTCTAACTCTATCTCTAACCCTAACCCTAACCCTAACTCTAACTCTAACTCTAACCCTAACCCTAACCCTTACTCTAACTCTATCTCTAACCCTAACCCTTACTCTAACTCTATCTCTAACCCTAACCCTAACCCTAACCCTTACTCTAACTCTATCTCTAACCCTAACCCTAACCCTAACTCTAACCCTAACCCTAACTCTAACTCTAACTCTATCTCTAACCCTAACCCTAACCCTTACTCTAACTCTATCTCTAACCCTAACCCTTACTCTAACTCTATCTCTAACCCTAACCCTAACCCTTACTCTAACTCTATCTCTAACTCTAACCCTAACCCTTACTCTAACTCTATCTCTAACCCTAACCCTAACCCTAACCCTTACTCTAACTCTATCTGTAACTCTAACCCTAACCCTAACTCTAACTCTATCTCTAACCCTAACCCTTACTCTAACTCTATCTCTAACTCTAACCCTAACCCTTACTCTGACTCTATCTCTAACTCTAACCCTAACCCTAACTCTAACTCTATCTCTAACCCTAACCCTTACTCTAACTCTATCTATAACTCTAACCCTAACCCTAACTATCTCTAACCCTAACCCTTACTCTAACTCTATCTCTAACCCTAACCCTTACTCTAACTCTAACCCTAACCCTAACCCTTACTCTAACTCTATCTCTAACCCTAACCCTTGCTCTAACTCTATCTCTAACCCTAACCCTTACTCTAACTCTATCTCTAACTCTAACCCTAACCCTAACTATCTCTAACCCTAACCCTTACTCTAACTCTAACCCTAACCCTAACCCTTACTCTAACTCTATCTCTAACCCTAACCCTTACTCTAACTCTATCTCTAATTCTAACCCTAACCCTAACCCTTACTCTAACTCTATCTCTAACCCTAACCCTAACCCTTACTCTAACTCTATCTCTAACCCTAACCCTAACCCTTACTCTAACTCTAACCCTAACCCTAACCCTAACCCTTACTCTAACTCTAACCCTAACACTAACCCTAACCCTTACTCTAACTCTAACCCTAACCCTAACCCTTACTCTAACTCTATCTCTAACCCTAACCCTTACTCTAACTCTATCTCTATTTCTAACCCTAACCCTAACCCTTACTCTAACTCTATCTCTAACCCTAACCCTAACCCTAACCCTTACTCTAACTCTATCTCTAACCCTAACTCTAACCCTAACCCTTACTCTAACACTAACCCTAACCCTAACCCTAACCCTAACCCTAACACTAACTCTATCTCTAACCCTAACCCTAACCCTAACCCTTACTCTAACTCTATCTCTAACCCTAACCCTAACCCTTACTCTAACCCTAACCCTAACCCTTACTCTAACTCTAACCCTAACCCTTACTCTAACTCTAACCCTAACCCTAACCCTACTCTAACCCTAACCCTAACCCTAACCCTTACTCTAACTCTATCTCTATCCCTAACCCTAACCCTAACCCTAACCCTAACCCTAACCCTAACCCTAACCCTAACCCTAACCCTAACCCTAACCCTAACCCTAACCCTAACCCTAACCCTAACCCTAACCCTAACCCTAACCCTTACTCTATCTCTATCCCTAACCCTAACCCTAACCCTAACCCTAACCCTAACCCTTACTCTATCTCTATCCCTAACCCTAACCCTAACCCTAACCCTAACCCTAACCCTAACCCTTACTCTAACCCTAACCCTAACCCTAACCCTAACCCTTACTCTATCTCTAACCCTAACCCTTACTCTAACTCTAACCCTAACCCTAACCCTTACTCTAACCCTAACCCTTACTCTAACTCTAACCCTAACCCTAACCCTTACTCTAACCCTAACCCTAACCCTAACCCTAACCCTTACTCTAACTCTATCTCTATCCCTAACCCTAACCCTAACCCTAACCCTAACCCTAACCCTTACTCTAACTCTATCTCTATCCCTAACATGTGACTTCCTTTATTTTCTATTCTGTTTTATTCTTATTGGAAATTCAAAAACGATTTGAATTAGAAAATTATTGGAAAACAATTTGAATTCAAACTAAGTCCCAATATTTTTTCAATATTTTGGATTTGTTTAAATTCGGTACGATTGTAATTTCAATTCAGGCAAAAATGTGCCCGAATTTCAATTCGTAGCGAAACGAACGGCACATGTCTGTGCTGAGCGCCGTCCCAGCGGTCGGGGGTTGGGGGTTGGGCCTGTACCCCCAAAGTGTTCGGATTTCATTGGTCGGTTTTGTTGAATGCTGGAAATTCCTGGAGACTGAGGTCCCTGTCATCCCATCCATGACTGGAAGAGATCCCATCCCTCCATTGGGTATTGTGTGTGGGGGGGATATGAGGGGAACCTACCCCCGTCCTTTCTGTAGCACACAGACGGGTAAGTGTCCGGGGGGAATATGAGGGGAACCTACCCCTTCCTTTCTGTAGCACACAGAGGGGTAAGTGTCCGGGGGAATATGAGGGGAACCTACCCCTTCCTTTCTGTAGCACACAGAGGGGTAAGTGTCCGGGGGGAGAATGAGGGGAACCTCCCCCCGTCCTTTCTGTAGCACACAGACGGGTAAGTGTCCGGGGGGAATATAAGGGGAATCTACCCCCGTCCTTTCTGTAGCACACAGAGGGGTAAGTGTCCGGGGGGGAATATGAGGGGAACCTACCCCCGTCCTTTCTGTAGCACACAGACGGGTAAGTGTCCGGGGGGAATATGAGGGGAACCTACCCCCGTCCTTTCTGTAGCACACAGAGGGGTAAGTGTCCGGGGGGAATATGAGGGGAACCTACCCCCGTCCTTTCTGTAGCACACAGAGGGGTAAGTGTCCGGGGGGCAATATGAGGGGAATCTACCCCCGTCCTTTCTGTAGCACACAGACGGGTAAGTGTCCGGGGGGAATATGAGGGGAACCTACCCCCATCCTTTCTGTAGCACACAGAGGGGTAAGTGTCCGGGGGGAATATGAGGGGAACCTACCCCCATCCTTTCTGTAGCACACAGAGGGGTAAGTGTCCGGGGGGAAAATGAGGGGAACCTACCCCGTCCTTTCTGTAGCACACAGAGGGGTAAGTGTCCGGGGGGAATATGAGGGGAACCTACCCCCATCCTTTCTGTAGCACACAGAGGGGTAAGTGTCCGGGGGGAATATGAGGGGAACCTACCCCCGTCCTTTCTGTAGCACACAGAGGGGTAAGTGTCCGGGGGGAATATAAGGGGAACCTACCCCCATCCTTTCTGTAGCACAGAGGGGTAAGTGTCCGGGGGGAATATGAGGGGAACCTACCCCTTCCTTTCTGTAGCACACAGAGGGGTAAGTGTCCGGGGGGAATATGAGGGGAACCTACCCCGTCCTTTCTGTAGCACACAGAGGGGTAAGTGTCCGGGGGGAATATGAGGGGAACCTACCCCATCCTTTCTGTAGCACACAGAGGGGTAAGTGTCCGGGGGGAATATGAGGGGAACCTACCCCGTCCTTTCTGTAGCACACAGAGGGGTAAGTGTCCGGGGGGAATATGAGGGGAACCTACCCCCATCCTTTCTGTAGCACACAGAGGGGTAAGTGTCCGGGGGGAATATGAGGGGAACCTACCCCCGTCCTTTCTGTAGCACACAGAGGGGTAAGTGTCCGGGGGGAATATGAGGGGAATCTACCCCCGTCCTTTCTGTAGCACACAGACGGGTAAGTGTCCGGGGGGAATATGAGGGGAACCTACCCCCATCCTTTCTGTAGCACACAGAGGGGTAAGTGTCCGGGGGGAATATGAGGGGAACCTACCCCCATCCTTTCTGTAGCACAGAGGGGTAAGTGTCCGGGGGGACAATGAGGGGAACCTACCCCCGTCCTTTCTGTAGCACACAGACGGGTAAGTGTCCGGGGGGAATATGAGGGGAACCTACCCCTTCCTTTCTGTAGCACACAGAGGGGTAAGTGTCCGGGGGGAATATGAGGGGAACCTACCCCTTCCTTTCTGTAGCACACAGAGGGGTAAGTGTCCGGGGGGAATATGAGGGGAACCTACCCCTTCCTTTCTGTAGCACACAGAGGGGTAAGTGTCCGGGGGGAATATGAGGGGAACCTACCCCCGTCCTTTCTGTAGCACACAGACGGGTAAGTGTCCGGGGGGAATATGAGGGGAACCTACCCCCGTCCTTTCTGTAGCACACAGAGGGGTAAGTGTCCGGGGGGGAATATGAGGGGAACCTACCCCCGTCCTTTCTGTAGCACACAGACGGGTAAGTGTCCGGGGGAATATGAGGGGAACCTACCCCCTTCCTTTCTGTAGCACACAGAGGGGTAAGTGTCCGGAGGGAATATGAGGGGAACCTACCCCCGTCCTTTCTGTAGCACACAGAGGGGTAAGTGTCCAGGGGAATATGAGGGGAATCTACCTCCGTCCTTTCTGTAGCACACAGATGGATAAGTGTCCGGGGGGAATATGAGGGGAACCTACCCCTTCCTTTCTGTAGCACACAGAGGGGTAAGTGTCCGGGGGGAGAATGAGGGGAACCTACCCCCGTCCTTTCTGTAGCACACAGACGGGTAAGTGTCCGGGGGGAATATAAGGGGAATCTACCCCCGTCCTTTCTGTAGCACACAGAGGGGTAAGTGTCCGGGGGGGGAATATGAGGGGAACCTACCCCGTCCTTTCTGTAGCACACAGACGGGTAAGTGTCCGGGGGGAATATGAGGGGAACCTACCCCGTCCTTTCTGTAGCACACAGAGGGGTAAGTGTCCGGGGGGGAATATGAGGGGAACCTACCCCCGTCCTTTCTGTAGCACACAGACGGGAAAGTGTCCGGGGGGAATATGAGGGGAACCTACCCCGTCCTTTCTGTAGCACACAGAGGGGTAAGTGTCCGGGGGGGATATGAGGGGAAGCTACCCCCGTCCTTTCTGTAGCACACAGAGGGGTAAGTGTCCGGGGGGAATATGAGGGGAACCTACCCCCGTCCTTTCTGTAGCACACAGAGGGGTAAGTGTCCGGGGGGGAATATGAGGGGAACCTACCCCCGTCCTTTCTGTAGCACACAGGGGTAAGTGTCCGGGGGGAATATGAGGGGAACCTACCCCGTCCTTTCTGTAGCACACAGAGGGGTAAGTGTCCGGGGGGAATATGAGGGGAACCTACCCCCGTCCTTTCTGTAGCACACAGAGGGGTAAGTGTCCGGGGGGAATATAAGGGGAACCTACCCCCTTCCTTTCTGTAGCACAGAGGGGTAAGTGTCCGGGGGGAATATGAGGGGAACCTACCCCCGTCCTTTCTGTAGCACACAGAGGGGTAAGTGTCCGGGGGGCAATATGAGGGGAACCTACCCCCGTCCTTTCTGTAGCACACAGACGGGTAAGTGTCCGGGGGGAATATGAGGGGAACCTACCCCCATCCTTTCTGTAGCACACAGAGGGGTAAGTGTCCGGGGGGAATATGAGGGGAACCTACCCCCATCCTTTCTGTAGCACAGACGGGTAAGTGTCCGGGGGGAGAATGAGGGGAACCTACCCCCTTCCTTTCTGTAGCACACAGAGGGGTAAGTGTCCGGGGGGAATATGAGGGGAACCTACCCCCATCCTTTCTGTAGCACACAGAGGGGTAAGTGTCCGGGGGGAATATGAGGGGAACCTACCCCCATCCTTTCTGTAGCACACAGAGGGGTAAGTGTCCGGGGGAATATGAGGGGAACCTACCCCGTCCTTTCTGTAGCACACAGAGGGGTAAGTGTCCGGGGGGAATATAAGGGGAACCTACCCCCATCCTTTCTGTAGCAAAGAGGGGTAAGTGTCCGGGGGGAATATGAGGGGAACCTACCCCGTCCTTTCTGTAGCACACAGAGGGGTAAGTGTCCGGGGGGCAATATGAGGGGAATCTACCCCCGTCCTTTCTGTAGCACACAGAGGGGTAAGTGTCCGGGGGGAATATGAGGGGAACCTACCCCATCCTTTCTGTAGCACACAGAGGGGTAAGTGTCCGGGGGGAATATGAGGGGAACCTACCCCCATCCTTTCTGTAGCACACAGAGGGGTAAGTGTCCGGGGGGAGAATGAGGGGAACCTACCCCCGTCCTTTCTGTAGCACACAGACGGGTAAGTGTCCGGGGGGAATATGAGGGGAACCTACCCCCATCCTTTCTGTAGCACACAGAGGGGTAAGTGTCCGGGGGGAATATGAGGGGAACCTACCCCCATCCTTTCTGTAGCACAGAGGGGTAAGTGTCCGGGGGGAATATGAGGGGAACCTACCCCCGTCCTTTCTGTAGCACACAGAGGGGTAAGTGTCCGGGGGGAATATGAGGGGAACCTACCCCCGTCCTTTCTGTAGCACACAGAGGGGTAAGTGTCCGGAGGGAATATGAGGGGAACCTACCCCCGTCCTTTCTGTAGCACACAGAGGGGTAAGTGTCCGGGGGGGAATATGAGGGGAACCTACCCCCGTCCTTTCTGTAGCACACAGAGGGGTAAGTGTCCGGGGGGAATATAAGGGGAACCTACCCCCGTCCTTTCTGTAGCACACAGAGGGATAAGTGTCCGGGGGGGGGAATATGAGGGGAACCTACCCCCGTCCTTTCTGTAGCACACAGAGGGGTAAGTGTCCGGGGGGAATATAAGGGGAACCTACCCCCGTCCTTTCTGTAGCACACAGAGGGGTAAGTGTCCGGGGGGGAATATGAGGGGAATCTACCCCCGTCCTTTCTGTAGCACACAGAGGGGTAAGTGTCCGGGGGGAATATGAGGGGAACCTACCCCCATCCTTTCTGTAGCACAGAGGGGTAAGTGTCCGGGGGGAGAATGAGGGGAACCTACCCCCGTCCTTTCTGTAGCACACAGACGGGTAAGTGTCCGGGGGGAATATGAGGGGAACCTACCCCCATCCTTTCTGTAGCACACAGAGGGGTAAGTGTCCGGGGGGAATATGAGGGGAACCTACCCCCATCCTTTCTGTAGCACACAGAGGGGTAAGTGTCCGGGGGGAGAATGAGGGGAACCTACCCCCGTCCTTTCTGTAGCACACAGACGGGTAAGTGTCCGGGGGGAATATGAGGGGAACCTACCCCCATCCTTTCTGTAGCACACAGAGGGGTAAGTGTCCGGGGGGAATATGAGGGGAACCTACCCCCATCCTTTCTGTAGCACAGAGGGGTAAGTGTCCGGAGGGAATATGAGGGGAACCTACCCCCATCCTTTCTGTAGCACAGAGGGGTAAGTGTCCGGAGGGAATATGAGGGGAACCTACCCCCGTCCTTTCTGTAGCACAGAGGGGTAAGTGTCCGGAGGGAATATGAGGGGAACCTACCCCCGTCCTTTCTGTAGCACACAGACGGGTAAGTGTCCGGGGGGAATATGAGGGGAACCTACCCCCGTCCTTTCTGTAGCACACAGAGGGGTAAGTGTCCGGAGGGAATATAAGGGGAACCTACCCCCGTCATTTCTGTAGCACACAGAGGGGTAAGTGTCTGGGGGGAATATGAGGGGAACCTACCCCCGTCCTTTCTGTAGCACACAGAGGGGTAAGTGTCCGGGGGGGAATATGAGGGGAACCTACCCTCGTCCTTTCTGTAGCACACAGACGGGTAAGTGTCCGGGGGGAATATAAGGGGAACCTACCCCCGTCATTTCTGTAGCACACAGAGGGGTAAGTGTCGGGGGGGAATATGAGGGGAACCTACCCCTGTCCTTTCTGTAGCACAGAGGGGTAAGTGTCCGGGGGAATATGAGGGGAACCTACCCCCGTCCTTTCTGTAGCACACAGACGGGTAAGTGTCCGGGGGGAATATGAGGGGAACCTACCCCCATCCTTTCTGTAGCACAGAGGGGTAAGTGTCCGGGGGGAATATGAGGGGAACCTACCCCCCTCCTTTCTGTAGCACAGAGGGGTAAGTGTCCGGGGGGAGAATGAGGGGAACCTACCCCGTCCTTTCTGTAGCACACAGAGGGGTAAGTGTCCGGGGGGAATATGAGGGGAACCTACCCCGTCCTTTCTGTAGCACACAGAGGGGTAAGTGTCCGGGGGGAATATGAGGGGAACCTACCCCGTCCTTTCTGTAGCACACAGACGGGTAAGTGTCCGGGGGGAATATGAGGGGAACCTACCCCCGTCCTTTCTGTAGCACACAGACGGGTAAGTGTCCGGGGGATTATGAGGGGAACCTACCCCCGTCCTTTCTGTAGCACACAGACGGGTAAGTGTCCGGGGGGAATATGAGGGGAACCTACCCCCGTCCTTTCTGTAGCACACAGAGGGGTAAGTGTCCGGAGGGAATATGAGGGGAACCTACCCCCGTCCTTTCTGTAGCACACAGAGGGGTAAGTGTCCGGGGGGAATATGAGGGGAACCTACCCCCGTCCTTTCTGTAGCACACAGAGGGGTAAGTGTCCGGGGGGGAATATGAGGGGAACCTACCCCCGTCCTTTCTGTAGCACACAGACGGGTAAGTGTCCGAGGGGAATATGAGGGGAACCTACCCCCGTCCTTTCTGTAGCACACAGAGGGGTAAGTGTCCGGGGGAATATGAGGGGAACCTACCCCCATCCTTTCTGTAGCACAGAGGGGTAAGTGTCCGGGGGGGAATATGAGGGGAACCTACCCCCGTCCTTTCTGTAGCACACAGACGGGTAAGTGTCCGAGGGGAATATGAGGGGAACCTACCCCCGTCCTTTCTGTAGCACACAGACGGGTAAGTGTCCGGGGGGAATATGAGGGGAACCTACCCCCGTCCTTTCTGTAGCACACAGAGGGGTAAGTGTCCGGGGGGAATATGAGGGGAACCTACCCCGTCCTTTCTGTAGCACACAGAGGGGTAAGTGTCCGGGGGGAATATGAGGGGAACCTACCCCCGTCCTTTCTGTAGCACACAGAGGGGTAAGTGTCCGGGGGGAATATGAGGGGAACCTACCCCCGTCCTTTCTGTAGCACACAGACGGGTAAGTGTCCGGGGGAATATGAGGGGAACCTACCCCCATCCTTTCTGTAGCACAGAGGGGTAAGTGTCCGGAGGGAATATGAGGGGAACCTACCCCCGTCATTTCTGTAGCACACAGAGGGGTAAGTGTCCGGGGGAATATGAGGGGAACCTACCCCCGTCCTTTCTGTAGCACACAGACGGGTAAGTGTCTGGGGGGAATATGAGGGGAACCTACCCCCGTCCTTTCTGTAGCACACAGAGGGGTAAGTGTCCGGGGGGGATATGAGGGGAAGCTACCCCCGTCCTTTCTGTAGCACAGAGGGGTAAGTGTCTGGGGGGAATATGAGGGGAACCTACCCCTTCCTTTCTGTAGCACACAGAGGGGTAAGTGTCCGGGGGGGATATGAGGGGAAGCTACCCCCGTCCTTTCTGTAGCACACAGAGGGGTAAGTGTCCGGGGGGAATATGAGGGGAACCTACCCCCGTCCTTTCTGTAGCACACAGAGGGGTAAGTGTCCCGGGGGAATATGAGGGGAACCTACCCCCATCCTTTCTGTAGCACAGAGGGGTAAGTGTCCGGGGGGGAATATGAGGGGAACCTACCCCCATCCTTTCTGTAGCACAGAGGGGTAAGTGTCCGGAGGGAATATAAGGGGAATCTACCCCCGTCCTTTCTGTAGCACAGAGGGGTAAGTGTCCAGGGGGAATATGAGGGGAACCTACCCCCGTCCTTTATGTAGCACACAGAGGGGTAAGTGTCTGGGGGGAATATGAGGGGAACCTACCCCCGTCCTTTCTGTAGCACAGAGGGGTAAGTGTCCGGGGGGAATATGAGGGGAACCTACCCCGTCCTTTCTGTAGCACAGAGGGGTAAGTGTACGCGGGGAATATGAGGGGAATATACCCCCGTCCTTTCTGTAGCACAGAGGGGTAAGTGTCCGGGGGGAATATGAGGGGAACCTACCCCCGTCCTTTCTGTAGCACAGAGGGGTAAGTGTACGCGGGGAATATGAGGGGAATATACCCCCGTCCTTTCTGTAGCACAGAGGGGTAAGTGTCTGGGGGGAATATGAGGGGAACCTACCCCTTCCTTTCTGTAGCACACAGAGGGGTAAGTGTCCGGGGGGGATATGAGGGGAAGCTACCCCCGTCCTTTCTGTAGCACACAGAGGGGTAAGTGTCCGGGGGGAATATGAGGGGAATATACCCCTGTCCTTTCTGTAGCACAGAGGGGTAAGTGTACGCGGGGAATATGAGGGGAATATACCCCCGTCCTTTCTGTAGCACAGAGGGGTAAGTGTCCGGGGGGAATATGAGGGGAACCTACCCCCGTCCTTTCTGTAGCACAGAGGGGTAAGTGTACGCGGGGAATATGAGGGGAATATACCCCCGTCCTTTCTGTAGCACAGAGGGGTAAGTGTCTGGGGGGAATATGAGGGGAACCTACCCCTTCCTTTCTGTAGCACACAGAGGGGTAAGTGTCCGGGGGGGATATGAGGGGAAGCTACCCCCGTCCTTTCTGTAGCACACAGAGGGGTAAGTGTCCGGGGGGAATATGAGGGGAACCTACCCCCGTCCTTTCTGTAGCACACAGAGGGGTAAGTGTCCGGGGGGAATATGAGGGGAACCTACCCCCATCCTTTCTGTAGCACAGAGGGGTAAGTGTCCGGGGGGGAATATGAGGGGAACCTACCCCCATCCTTTCTGTAGCACAGAGGGGTAAGTGTCCGGTGGGAATATAAGGGGAATCTACCCCCGTCCTTTCTGTAGCACAGAGGGGTAAGTGTCCAGGGGGAATATGAGGGGAACCTACCCCCGTCCTTTATGTAGCACACAGAGGGGTAAGTGTCTGGGGGGAATATGAGGGGAACCTACCCCCGTCCTTTCTGTAGCACAGAGGGGTAAGTGTCCGGGGGGAATATGAGGGGAACCTACCCCGTCCTTTCTGTAGCACAGAGGGGTAAGTGTACGCTGGGAATATGAGGGGAATATACCCCCGTCCTTTCTGTAGCACAGAGGGGTAAGTGTCCGGGGGGAATATGAGGGGAACCTACCCCCGTCCTTTCTGTAGCACAGAGGGGTAAGTGTACGCGGGGAATATGAGGGGAATATACCCCCGTCCTTTCTGTAGCACAGAGGGGTAAGTGTCTGGGGGGAATATGAGGGGAACCTACCCCTTCCTTTCTGTAGCACACAGAGGGGTAAGTGTCCGGGGGGGATATGAGGGGAAGCTACCCCCGTCCTTTCTGTAGCACACAGAGGGGTAAGTGTCCGGGGGGAATATGAGGGGAATATACCCCTGTCCTTTCTGTAGCACAGAGGGGTAAGTGTACGCGGGGAATATGAGGGGAATATACCCCCGTCCTTTCTGTAGCACAGAGGGGTAAGTGTCCGGGGGGAATATGAGGGGAACCTACCCCCGTCCTTTCTGTAGCACAGAGGGGTAAGTGTACGCGGGGAATATGAGGGGAATATACCCCCGTCCTTTCTGTAGCACAGAGGGGTAAGTGTCTGGGGGGAATATGAGGGGAACCTACCCCTTCCTTTCTGTAGCACACAGAGGGGTAAGTGTCCGGGGGGGATATGAGGGGAAGCTACCCCCGTCCTTTCTGTAGCACACAGAGGGGTAAGTGTCCGGGGGGAATATGAGGGGAACCTACCCCCGACCTTTCTGTAGCACACAGAGGGGTAAGTGTCCGGGGGGAATATGAGGGGAACCTACCCCCATCCTTTCTGTAGCACAGAGGGGTAAGTGTCCGGGGGGGAATATGAGGGGAACCTACCCCCATCCTTTCTGTAGCACAGAGGGGTAAGTGTCCGGAGGGAATATAAGGGGAATCTACCCCCGTCCTTTCTGTAGCACAGAGGGGTAAGTGTCCAGGGGGAATATGAGGGGAACCTACCCCCGTCCTTTATGTAGCACACAGAGGGGTAAGTGTCTGGGGGGAATATGAGGGGAACCTACCCCCGTCCTTTCTGTAGCACAGAGGGGTAAGTGTCCGGGGGGAATATGAGGGGAACCTACCCCGTCCTTTCTGTAGCACAGAGGGGTAAGTGTACGCTGGGAATATGAGGGGAATATACCCCCGTCCTTTCTGTAGCACAGAGGGGTAAGTGTCCGGGGGGAATATGAGGGGAACCTACCCCCGTCCTTTCTGTAGCACAGAGGGGTAAGTGTACGCGGGGAATATGAGGGGAATATACCCCCGTCCTTTCTGTAGCACAGAGGGGTAAGTGTCTGGGGGGAATATGAGGGGAACCTACCCCTTCCTTTCTGTAGCACACAGAGGGGTAAGTGTCCGGGGGGGATATGAGGGGAAGCTACCCCCGTCCTTTCTGTAGCACACAGACGGGTAAGTGTCCGGGGGGAATATGAGGGGAACCTACCCCCGTCCTTTCTGTAGCACAGAGGGGTAAGTGTCTGGGGGGAATATGAGGGGAACCTACCCCCATCCTTTCTGTAGCACACAGACGGGTAAGTGTCCGGGGGGAATATGAGGGGAACCTACCCCCGTCCTTTCTGTAGCACAGAGGGGTAAGTGTCCGGGGGGAATATGAGGGGAATATACCCCTGTCCTTTCTGTAGCACAGAGGGGTAAGTGTACGCGGGGAATATGAGGGGAATATACCCCCGTCCTTTCTGTAGCACAGAGGGGTAAGTGTCTGGGGGGAATATGAGGGGAACCTACCCCCATCCTTTCTGTAGCACACAGAGGGGTAAGTGTCTGGGGGGAATATGAGGGGAACCTACCCCTTCCTTTCTGTAGCACACAGAGGGGTAAGTGTCCGGGGGGGATATGAGGGGAAGCTACCCCCGTCCTTTCTGTAGCACACAGAGGGGTAAGTGTCCGGGGGGAATATGAGGGGAACCTACCCCTTCCTTTCTGTAGCACACAGAGGGGTAAGTGTCCGGGGGGAATATGAGGGGAATATACCCCTGTCCTTTCTGTAGCACAGAGGGGTAAGTGTACGCGGGGAATATGAGGGGAATATACCCCCGTCCTTTCTGTAGCACAGAGGGGTAAGTGTCCGGGGGGAATATGAGGGGAACCTACCCCCATCCTTTCTGTAGCACACAGAGGGGTAAGTGTCCGGGGGGGATATGAGGGGAACCTACCCCCGTCCTTTCTGTAGCACACAGAGGGGTAAGTGTCCGGGGAGGGGGAGGGGGATTGTACGTCTCTTACCGAGCAATGCCTGGAATAAATTACTCTGAAAGATTCGAATCAGATTCTCGGCTTTCACCCGCAGGGCGTCATCGAGGGCCAACGTTTGTTCCATCAGATTCAGCAACGTCTGAGTGTCTGCAATACACAGAGAGATCCTCAGAGACCAACCAAAACATTTGCTGCATTTCCTTTTCATTCGTTATTTAAATCATTTCATTTCATTAAATTTGTTACATTTGTTTGTTTTCGAATGAATTATATTTGAATTTTGAATTTAAGAAGATGGATATGTTTTATCTATTTTATTCTAGTCTATTGTTTTTTTTCTATTTTATTCTATTAAAATTCCAATTTATTCTACTCAAAATTTGAATTTCGAAAAAGGGTTATATTCTTTCAATTTTATTTAATTTTTTTTATTTTATTTTTTTATTTTTTATTCTATCCTAATCTATTCTATTCTTTTCATTTCTATTTTATGTTATTCTCTTATTTTCATTTCTATTCTATTTTGTTCTGTTTTACACTATTCTATTCTTTTATATTCTTTTATATTCTATCCTAATCTATTCTATTCTTTTATATTTTATTCCTTTAATTTCTATTTTATTCTCTTATTTTCATTTCTATTCTATTTTGTTCTGTTTTACACTATTCTATTCTTTTATATTCCTTTATTTTATTTTCTGTTTTATTCTATTCTTTTTGTTTTTATTCTATATTGTTCTGTTTTACACTATTACATAGTTAAATTGTTAGTCAGGTTGAAAAAAGACACAAGCCCATCTAGTGCAACCAGATCAAAAAAAAAAAGAAAATCATACAATCCCCTATACACAATCCTATACCCCTAGTCTATTCTTTTCTATTGTATGCTATTTTAATCTATTCTTTTATTTTATTTTCTATTCTTTTATTTTCTATTTTCTTTTTATTCTATTCTTTTATTTTATATTCTATCCTAATCTATTCTATTCCTTTATTGTATTTTCTATTTTCTTCTATTCTTTTTGTTTTTATTCTATATTGTTCTGTTTTACACTATTACATTTGTTACATTGTTAGGTTGAAAAAAGACACAAACCCATCTAGTGCAACCAGATAAAAAAAAAAGCAAATCATACAATCCCCTATACACAATCCTATACCCATAGCCTATTCTTTTCTATTCTATGCTATTTTTTATTTTCAATTCTATTCTATTCTGTTTTACTCTATTCTTTTATTTTATTTTCTATTCTTTTATTTTCTATTTTCTTTGTATTCTATTCCTTTCATTTTCTAGTCTATTTTATTCTATTCTTGTTTTCCAATTTGATTACGGATTCACTTTCAGGTTTGTTTAAGTTCATTTCTATTGTAGTTCAGAGATTTGGATACATCCGAATTTCCGAATAACGAAAAATGTAGCGAATTTGCGCCTGTCTAGTGTGGATGAAGCGTGGCTCAGTCCCGAAAACGAATATATAGAAAAAAGTGCCGAAGGGACTTTTATGAGTCAGCGCAAAAAAAAAAAAAACAACAGCAACAAGGCCGGCCAAAAACATGGAGTGTAATAAGGAAGCACAGAGTCAGCCTCACCGGGGGGCGCTGTGGAGAGGAGCGGGGGCACTCATAGTTTGCCGCTAGGCAGGCTCCTCCCCTTTTTTTGGTTCTTGCTGTATGTCCCCCGATTTAGGTTGTCCGCTCCTCCCCACATCTCCCGGGTAAGGCTGACTTAGTTGGGGGCTTCCTTGTTGCGCTCCATGTTTTTGGCCGGCTCCTCCCCTTGTTTTGGCCCTTGCTGTGTGACCCCAGATCTAGGTTGTCCACTCCTCCCCACAGCTCCCGGGTAAGGCTGACTTGGTTAGAGGCTTCCTTGTTGCCCTCCATGTGTTAGGCAGGCTCCTCCCCTTGTTTTGGCCCTTGCTGTATGGCCCCCGATTTAGGTTGTCCGCTCCTCCCCACATCTCCCGGGTAAGGCTGACTTAGTTGGGGGCTTCCTTGTTGCGCTCCATGTTTTTGGCCGGCTCCTCCCCTTGTTTTGGCCTTTTGCTGTATGGCCCCCGATTTAGGTTGTCCGCTCCTCCCACAGCTCCCGGGTAAGGCTGACTTGGTTGGGGGCTTCCTTGTTGCGCTCCATATTTTTGTCCGGCTCCTCTCCTTATTTTGGCTCTTGCTGTATGCCCCCCGATTTAGGTTGTCTGCTCCTTCCCACAGCTCCCGGGTAAGGCTGACTTGGTCAGAGGCTTCCTTGTTGCCCTCCATGTGTTTGGCCAGCCTTGGTGCTAGTTGTGTTTTTATCACTTGTGCCTTTGTTGGTACTGTTAGCGAAATTCGACTGTCCGCAGAGCACACAGCCATTTTTTCCTGTTTCTAATATAAATACCCATTTCTGTCTTAATGATATAATGCCTTACCTTAGATCTTCCATTACCTCCCATAACTCTTCATCCATGCATTCATCCCTGTCTCAGCATAGCATCCATACATCACCTTTCCAGTCTGGCTGCTTCCCATCTAAGCCCCTGGTTTCCCATTGCCCAGTAAACAGCCATCAACAGCAAGTATTCTTACATGTTCATCTCAGCCTCGGGCAGCATCATTGCCCTGTCCCAGCTCAGTGAACTCCTTTATTTGGAAACCTTTCAAAAGCCACACCCTCAAAGGCTTGCCTCCAACAGCTAAACCCCTCCCACAAAGGATGTGGCCTCATCTCATTCACACAGGATGTGAATGACCATATAAGGACATACAATACAGGGACAATTGTTTTCCTTCAAAAGAACCAATCACAGATGTATACATTCAAACAGACTAAACAGTGATGTACAAACCGTCTAAACTGCTTTCAATGACAACGAACTATATAAAGCCATGGCTCCGTGGGCCACAATATTTATATCGTTACGATAAAGTTCCAACATGTACACAGAGATGTTTGCTTGAAGTTATTAATACAGTCACTGGGAAGTGGCCAGTCTCCCGGTGAGGCACAAATGAACTTCCTCAAACCAGAAAACACGTCTGTAGTGTCCATATGAAGATTTACGCAGCCAATGGTCTTCCGCCAACGTCTTTATGTGCGAATACGCACAGATGAGCGCATTACAGCAAAACCGACACTGGGGGGCATCTGACAACATACATTAATAAAATTTTCCATGACAGTACGCACAACATTATTTAAATTTTTCACATCCCAGGAGAAAGTGAACGATGTTTAACGAAATGCGTTGAGATCTGCGAAGGAATTTGATCTATTTCATTTTTTTATATAATTCTTTAATGTAAAGGGTTAAAGCATCATAACAAACAGACACAAAGAAAGTCACATCTGGTAAGGCCATAAGACATCATGTGCAACGGAAGCCAAAGTGCAAACAAAGATCTCCAGAAATGGCGATCAGCGTTCATATAGACAGAAAGTGACTGCACAGGTGAAATAGCAGGTCATATACAATGTGGCAAAATATACGATAGTATGAGGCTACCCTGCATTTTCCAGCATTTAAATACAGGAGGGGGAGGGCAAGCATAAGATGTCTGAGGGGATACCCCGGGAATGGAGGGAAATAAGAACAGAATTCAGAATAAAAAGAAAGAGGTACGCAGCTTTCTTCCCAAGTAGGGATGAGCCGAACACCCCCGGGTTCGGTCCGCACAGACCGAAAGTTTGCACGAATTTTCGAACCCTATACGTTATAATGGACGCAAACGTTCGAAATCTAAATTGCTAATTATAACGGCCAATTTGCATGTTAATGTCATAAAACAGGTTTGGGGACCCGGGTCCTGCCCCAGGGGACATATATCAATGCAAAAAGAACTTTTAAAAACTAACGTTTTTTCGGGAGCAGTCATTTTAATGATGCATAAAGTGAAAAAAAAAAAAAAAGTGAAATTTTCCTTTAAATATGGTACCTGGGGGGTGTGTAAAGTATGCCTGTGAAGTGACATGTGTTTCCCGTGTTTAGAACTGTCCTTGCACAAAATGACATTTGTAAAGGAAAAAAAGAAGCCATTTAAAACCACTTGCGGCTTTAATGTCATGTCTTGTCCTGGCCGCCATATGGCTGAAAATCCTTGAGAAAAATGGCATGGCTACCCCATCCCCCCCCCCCACCCCCCAGCCCCTTTGGGTCTTGTATGGATATTAAGGGGGACCCCGCACCCAAAATAAAACCCTATACCTACAACCCTATATACTCTGAACAGCAGTATATAGGTGGTGCAAACAAGACACGGACTGTAGGTTTGTTCTTAAGTAGAATCTGAACAGGTACATTATGAAGTGTAGCTCCATCCCAAAAAAATCTATTTTTAAGCTTTTTGGAGAACATAGGGAGGGGTTATCACCCCTGTAACATTTGCTGTCTTTGCACATCTGTTCAGAACATGTCACCTCACTTTCCGTCCCAATGACAAATGTTTTTGGAAAAGTGGGGTTTTAATTGAAACAAGGATTGGTGATAAAGCATCAGTAGAGAGGAGATACCTTTTTCCCCAAATTAAATCTAACAGGATAGAATTTCCCTTCCTAGGGGTAGATTTCCTCTCACTTCCTGTTTTCTCTTTCCATTTGCAAGTAGGAGTCGTTTATAAGTTGGATGTTTGAAAGTAGGGGCCTGCCGTATATACTCTGCAGAAATTTGCCCCATTAGATGTTGGTGTAGCCACAAGACTGTAACCCACACAGTTACTCTTGGTGGGCACAGGAATGGGCCCTGATGTGAATTATTAGATCAAGATTTGTAATTGCAAGCACCTGTTGAACAGGGGCTGAAAAATTGGGCCTTTGGTGGTGGTGGTGGTGGTGGACGGTGTTGCAACAACACTGTAAGCCCTCAAAGTTACTCTTGGTGGGTGCAGGAATGGGCCCTGCTGTGAATTATTAGATAAAGATTTGTAATTACATGCCCCTGTTAAACAGGGGCTGAAAAATTGTGCCTTAGGCACTGGTGCCACAACACTGCAACCCCTCACAGATACTGTACTTGGAGCACAGCAATGAGACCTGTTGCAAAGCATTGCATAAAAAATTGTAATTACACACCCCTGTTAAACAGGGGCTGAAAAATTGGGCCTTGGACCCAGAAACAAAAGCTATCATCAGGATCATTGAGAAGGAAGAGGATAGTCAGTCAACATAACAGGACAGTCACTCAGCATCCGCATAGGCAGTCTTGAAGGGATGTGACATTTCAAAATAAATTATTCAGTTATATCCGCTTCAGGTGCCTGGTAGCTGGTGGTGATCCAAGACTAATTCATCTTTATGAAGGTCAGTCGATCAACCGAGTCGGTGGACAGGCGCACCCTATGATCGGTGACAAAGCCTCCAGCAGCACTGAATGTGCGTTCCAAAAGAACGCTGGAGGCAGGACAGGCCAGTAGCTCAATTGCATACTGTGCAAGCTCTGGCCAGTGATCCATCCTCAAGACCCAGTAAGCCAGAGGATTTTCGGTGTCCAAGTCTGACCTTGCCCCTAGGTATTCCTGCACTATCTATATCAGATGCTGGTGATGGTTGCTGGAACCGATCATAACCTTGGGGCTGCGGACTAAAAAATTGTCTGAACGCATCGGTCAGACATCCACCTTCCCCACCGCTCCTTCTGCTACTGACCGAAGCCTCAGCAACTCGTCGCCCAGGACCAGGAGTTTGTAACCTCCCAGTTTCTGGGAACGCATTGCACAGACCTTTCTGCAAGGCCTCCCTGAGATGTCTCATCCTCTGCTCCCTCTGCGACGGCAAGATAAGGTCCGCAACCTTACCCTTGTACCGTGGATCAAGGAGAGTGGCCAGCCAGTAATGGTCCCTCTCCTTGATCCGAAGAACACGAGGATCCTTCCGCAGGCTTTGCAGGATCAGGGAGGCCATGCAGCGTAGGTTAGCTGAGGCATTCGGTCCGGAGTCTTCTGGGTCACTGAGGATGACATGATCGCCAGCCACCTCCTCCCAGCGACGTACAAGTCCACCGGTTTCTTGGGACTGTAAATCATCCCTAAAAGACTGCTGCTGATGATGCTGAGTGCCAGGCTCCACCTCCATGCTGACACAATCCTCCTCCTCCTCCTCCTCCTCCTCCTCTTCCTGTGTGATGGGTGGGACAGAAGGAACACTGTCAGGATAAAGGGGGCCTTGAGAGGCAAGGAAGTCCTCCTCTTCCTGCCTCTGTTCTGCCTCAAGTGCCCTGTTCATTATCCCACGCAGCGTATGCTCCAACAGGTGGACAAGAGGGACAGTGTCACTGATGCATGCACTGTCACTGCTCACCATCCTCGTGGCCTCCTCAAATGGTGAGAGGACAGTGCATGCATCCCTGATCATGCTCCACTGACGTGGTGAAAAAAATCTGAGCTCCCCTGACCCTGTCCTGGTGCCGTAGTCGCACAGGTACTCATTGATGGCCCTCTGCTGCGTGTGCAGTCGCTGCAGCATGGCCAACGTTGAGTTCCACCTGGTGGGCATGTCACATATTAGGCGGTTCTTGGGCAAGTTCAACTCCTTTTGCAGCTCAGCCAGCCGAGCACTGGCATTATAAGATCGGCAGAAATGCACACAGACTTTCCTGGCCTGCCTCAGGACATCCTGTAAGCCTGGGAACCTGCCCAAGAACCGCTGCACCACCAGGTTAAGGACGTGAGCCACACAGGGCACATGGGCCAGTTGTCCCTGTCGCAGGGCGGAGAGGAGGTTGGTGCCATTGTCACAAACCACCATTCCTGGCTTAATCTGGCGTGGCGTCAACCACCTCTCGGCCTGCCCCTGCAGAGCTGACAGAACCTCTACCCCAGTGTGGCTCCTGTCCCCCAAACACACAAGCGCAAGCACGGCATGGCATCTTTTTGCCTGCGTACTTGCGTAGCCCCTTGTACGCCTACGGAGCACCGCTGGTTCCGAGGACAGAGCACTCGAAGAGGCCATGGAGATAAAAGAAGAGGGGGGGTGGAGGAGAGAGGTGTGTCACAACCAGTAGTAGCATTTTGGAGGTGTACTGGCGGAACAACCTCCAACACTACTGCACCTTGTCCTGCATCCCTCCCAGCTGCCAATAGAGTGACCCAATGGGCCGTGAAAGAAAGGTACCGTCCCTGTCCATGCCTGCTGGACCATGAGTCAGCGGTAATATGCACCTTACCGCTGACCGCCCTGTCCAGCGAGGCATGGACATTGCCTTCCACATGCCGGTAGTGAGCCGGAATTGCCTTCCGTGAGATAAAGTGGCGTTTGGGAACCTGCCACTGAGGAACCGCACATTGAACAAACTCACGGAAGGGGGCCGAGTCTACCAAGTGAAAAGGCAGCAGTTGAAGTGCTAGCAATTTAGCCAAGCTAGCATTCAACCGCTGGGCATGTGGATGGCTGGGAGTAAACTTCTTTTGACGGTCCAGCAGCTGGGGCAGGGAAATTTGCCTGGTACAATCGGACATCTGTGTACTGCAAGTACTTGGCTGTGACACACCTAATTCTACACCTTCAGTCCTCTCAGAGCAGCTTTCAGAGAGGACTGAAGGTATAGAGGGGTTGGAGATCCCAGCTGATGAGGAGCAAGGAGAGGTCCGCTTTGTTCTTTGGTGTGGGTCTTTAAGGTGCACTTGCCAACGAGCTGCATGGCAGGTCGCCATATGTCTGGTCATGCTTGTGGTGCCCAAGCGGCTGATGTTTTGGCCACGCGAGATATGCTTGAGACATATGTTGCAAATAGCAGCGGTGCGATCTGATGCACTCGTCTCAAAAAAGGCCCACACCAAAGAACTTTTGTAATAACATGCAGAGGCAGCGCCCTGCACAGGCGGAGCTCTGCGGTGTGATTCAGTTGGTGTGTTGCCTTCAATCTGGCCCCCGGAGGGCATCCTGCCTCGTTGGAGATGTGCCGCCTCCTCCTCCTCTTCTCTCTGTTCAGGCACCCATGTGGAGTCAGTGACCTCATCATCCCCTCCCTCTTCACCACTGGAGCAAACCTGGCAGTATGCTGCAGCTGGTGGAACATGACTGCCAGATTGCTGTCCTTGAGCATCCCCTCTCTCTGTGCTCACGCTACTGCCTTCCTCTAGCTGGGTATCATCATCGGAGCCTTCAAAACGCTGGGCATCCTCCTGGAGCATGTACCCAACACTCAAACAGTTCGGGGGACTCCTCAGGAGAACATGGTGGGTCTAGGGTAGGGGTGACTGATGACATTGAGTACGCGTTGGCAGCTGCTTTGCCAGTACCCTGAGCCTGGGTGAGAGAGGATGAGGAGGATGAGGAGGGCTTGGTCATCCACTCTACCAAGCCTTCGGCATGATGCGGCTCAACATGTCCAGCTGCCGAAAATAAGGACAAGCGTGTCCCATGGCCACGCGCTGATGACGATGCACCGTGTCCATGACCAGCACTGTTGTCTCTAGACACAGAGCCTGCTTGCCCTCTTTTCTTGGCTTGTGACTGTCTGCCTCTCCTTGTTGGCCTTCCAGACATTGTAATGGCCTGCAGGGAGATGGGAAAAACAGCAATTGGGTAGTGTATATTGTGCTGGAGTCAAACAGCACACACACTAACTCCTGCAGATGGCTGGATTAGATTACACCAGGGCAGAAGGACAGATACAGGTGCAGGTGCATTGTGGGCCGTTGGCATCACACGAATTTGATGCGAACGGCCCGCAGAGTTCTTAACTCGACGAGCGGATGAACGGCCGATGTTCGATTCGAACATGGGATTGAATCGAACACCGGGCCCTTTCCTAGTCCCAAGGGAAACCATCAATAATGGGGGGAAGGGAAGAATACAAAAAAATAAAAAATAAAAGGAAAATAATAATAATAAAATAAATAAATAAAAAACTACAATGTCAGGAACATTTACAATGCCAGAAGCCAGGACATCGGCCCAACATCTCTAGCTGATTATAGTAATTGTTGGTATCTAGAGGAGATTTTAAAGTCATTCCAATAATAAAAATCTTGGTTTTGGTCAGAGATCTTGTTTTTGAGAACTGCTGTAAGGTCCTCCATCTCTTGTATATCATTCACTCTGGCAAACCAATGTCTCAGCGATGGTGGGGATGGTGGACTCCTCCAGGACCTATGGATACAGGTTTTGGCTGCATTTAGCATTTACTTCTTGAATCTCATGACATGAGGATTAAATGGAGAAGTGTTGCCATTGGGTTACCCTCTAAGGTATACCCCATAATGTGGGGTATACCAATATCCTTCCTTTATCAATACCCCGCTCTCCTTCCAATATCCTTCCTCTATCAATATCCCGCTCTCCTTCCAATATCCTTCCTCTATCAATATCCCCCTCTCCTTCCAATATCCTTCCTCTATCAATATCCCCCTCTCCTTCCAATATCATTCCTCTATCACCCCCCCCACCCCCGCTCTCCTTCCTATCCTTCCTCTATCAATATCCCCCTCTCCTTCCAATATCCTTCCTCTATCAATATCCCCCTCTCCTTCCAATATCCTTCCTCTATCAATATCCCCCTCTCCCCCTCTCTATCAATATCCCCCTCTCCTTCCTTCCAATATCCTTCCTTTATCAATATCCAATATCATTCCTCCAATATCCCCCTCTCCCAATACCCCTCTCCTTCCAATATCCTTCCTTATCAATATCCCCCTCTCCTATCAAATATCCTCCAATTCCTCTATCAATATCCCCCTCTCCTTCCAATATCCTTCCTTCTATCAATATCCCCCTCTCCTTCCAATATCCTTCTTCTATCAATATCCCGTCCTCCTTCCAATATCCTTCCTTTATCAATATCCCCCTCCCCTTCCAATATCATTCCTCTATTAATATACCGTCCTCCTTCCAATATCCTTCCTTTATCAATATCCCCCTCTCCTTCCAATATCCTTCCTCTATCAATATCCCCCTCTCCTTCCAATATCCTTCCTCTATCAATATCCCCCTCTCCTTCCAATATCATTCATCTATCAATATCCCCCTCTCCTTCCAATATCCTTCCTCTATCAATATCCCCCTCTCCTTCCAATATCCTTCCTCTATCAATATCCCCCTCTCCTTCCAATATCCTTCCTCTATCAATATCCCCCTCTCCTTCCAATATCCTTCCTTTATCAATATCCCCCTCTCCTTCCAATATCCTTCCTCTATCAATATCCCCCTCTCCTTCCAATATCCTTCCTCTATCAATATCCCCCTCTCCTTCCAATATCATTCATCTATCAATATCCCCCTCTCCTTCCAATATCCTTCCTCTATCAATATCCCCCTCTCCATCCAATATCATTCCTCTATCAATATCCCCCTCTCCTTCCAATATCCTTCCTCTATCAATATCCCCCTCTCCTTCCAATATCCTTCCTCTATCAATATCCCCCTCTCCTTCCAATATCATTCCTCTATCAATATCCCCCTCTCCTTCCAATATCATTCATCTATCAATATCCCCCTCTCCTTCCAATATCCTTCCTCTATCAATATCCCCCTCTCCTTCCAATATCATTCCTCTATCAATATCCTTCCTTTATCCATATCCCCCTCTCCTTCCAATATCCTTCCTCTATCAATATCCCCCTCTCCATCCAATATCCTTCCTCTATCAATCAATATCCCCCTCTCCTTCCAATATCCTTCCTCTATCAATATCCCCCTCTCCTCCTTCCCCTCTATCAATATCCCCCTCTCCATCCAATATCCTTCTTCTATCAATATCCCCCTCTCCTTCCAATATCCTTCATTTATCAATATCCCCCTCTCCTTCCAATATCATTCCTCTTATCAATATCCCCCTCTCCTTTCAATATCCTTCCTTTATCAATATCCCCTCTCCTTCCAATATCCTTCCAATATCCCCCTCTCCTTCCAATATCCTTCCTCTATCAATATCCCCCTCTCCTTCCAATATCCTTCCTCTATCAATATCCCCCTCTCCTTCCAATATCCTTCCTTTATCAATATCCCGCTCTCCTTCCAATATCCTTCCTCAATATCCTCCCCTATCCTTCCAATCCCTCCCCTCCCCACTCTCATCCCCATCCCACTCCCTTCCAATCTCCTTCCTCTATCAATATCCCCCCTCCTCCAATGATCCCCCCCACATCAACCTCCCCCTCTCCTCCCATATCCTTCCCCATCCCATTCCCCCTCCCCTCCCATCCTCATTTATCTCCCTCCCATCCCTTCTCCTTCCAATATCCTTCCTCTATCAATTATCCCCCTCTCCTTCCAATATCCTTCCTTTATCAATATCCCCCTCTCCTTCCAATATCCTTCCTTTATCAATATCCCCCTCTCCTTCCAATATCCTTCCTCTATCAATATCCCCCTCTCCTTCCAATATCCTTCCTCTATCAATATCCCCCTCTCCTTCCAATATCCTTCCTCTATCAATATCCCCCTCTCCTTCCAATATCATTCTTATCATTACCCCTCTCCTTCCAATATCCTTCCTCTATCAATATCCCCCTCTCCTTCCAATATCCTTCTTCTATCAATATCCCCCTCTCCTTCCAATATCCTTCCTCTATCAATATCCCCCTCTCCTTCCAATATCCTTCCTCTATCAATATCCCCCTCTCCTTCCAATATCCTTCCTCTATCAATATCCCCCTCTCCTTCCAATATCCTTCCTCTATCAATATCCCCCTCTCCTTCCAATATCCTTCCTTTATCAATATCCCCCTCTCCTTCCAATATCCTTCCTCTATCAATATCCCCCTCTCCTTCCAATATCCTTCCTCTATCAATATCCCCCTCTCCTTCCAATATCCTTCCTCTATCAATATCCCCCTCTCCTTCCAATATCATTCATCTATCAATATCCCCCTCTCCTTCCAATATCCTTCCTCTATCAATATCCCCCTCTCCTTCCAATATCATTCCTTTATCAATATCCCCCTCTCCTTCCAATATCATTCCTCTATCAATATCCCCCTCTCCTTCCAATATCCTTCCTCTATCAATATCCCCCTCTCCTTCCAATATCATTCCTTTATCAATATCCCCCTCTCCTTCCAATATCATTCCTCTATCAATATCCCCCTCTCCTTCCAATATCATTCATCTATCAATATCCCCCTCTCCTTCCAATATCCTTCCTCTATCAATATCCCCCTCTCCTTCCAATATCCTTCCTCTATCAATATCCCCCTCTCCTTCCAATATCCTTCTTCTATCAATATCCCCCTCTCCTTCAAATATCCTTCCTTTATCAATATCCCGCTCTCCTTCCAATATCCTTCCTCTATCAATATCCCCCTCTCCTTCTAATATCCTTCCTTTATCAATATCCCCCTCTCCTTCCAATATCCTTCCTCTATCAATATCCCCCTCTCCTTCCAATATCCTTCCTCTATCAATATCCCCCTCTCCTTCCAATATCCTTCCTCTATCAATATCCCCCTCTCCTTCCAATATCCTTCCTCTATCAATATCCCCCTCTCCTTCCAATATCCTTCCTCTATCAATATCCCCCTCTCCTTCCAATATCCTTCCTCTATCAATATCCCCCTCTCCTTCCAATATCCTTCCTCTATCAATATCCCCCTCTCCTTCCAATATCCTTCCTTTATCAATATGCCCCTCTCCTTCCAATATCATTCATCTATCAATATCCCCCTCTCCTTCCAATATCCTTCCTTTATCAATATCCCCCTCTCCTTCCAATATCATTCATCTATCAATATCCCCCTCTCCTTCCAATATCCTTCCTTTATCAATATCCCCCTCTCCTTCCAAAATCATTCCTTTATCAATATCCCCCTCTCCTTCAAATATCCTTCCTCTATCAATATCCCCCTCTCCTTCCAATATCCTTCCTTTATCAATATCCCCCTCTCCTTCCAATATCATTCATCTATCAATATCCCCCTCTCCTTCCAATATCCTTCCTTTATCAATATCCCCCTCTCCTTCCAATATCATTCATCTATCAATATCCCCCTCTCCTTCCAATATCATTCCTCTATCAATATCCCCCTCTCCTTCCAATATCATTCCTCTATCAATATCCCCCTCTCCTTCCTATATCCTTCCTCTATCAATATCCCCCTCTCCTTCCAATATCCTTCCTTTATCAATATCCCCTCTCCTTCCAATATCATTCCTCTATCAATATCCCCCTCTCCTTCCTATATCCTTCCTTTATCAATAAGCATACGAATGAACAAATGGTTTACTAAAAATTCTAACGAACAACGAACTATCAAAAAGAACGAATATGGAAAACAACGAAAATACGAAAGAATGAAAATCCAAAAAACGAAAACAGAAACAACGAAAATACCGAACAAAGATTCAAAATAACGAAAATCAAAATGAACGAAAAATCGAAATTACGAATATTCGGAAAACGGAAATCAAAACAACGAAGATACGAAATAACAAAAATTCTGCTGATCGAGAATTCGAAAGAACGAATGTTAGTTCTGATTCTGAAATATTTCATCCAGAGTCCAGATAGGGTGTGGTTGGGTGTGGTAGGGTGTGGTTGGGTGTGGTTGGGAGTGGTTGGGGTGTGGGTTGGGTGTGGCTGTGTGTGGTTGGGTGTGGCTGTGTGTGGTTGGGTGTGGTAGGGTGTGGTTGGGGTGTGGTTGGGAGTGGTTGGGTGTGGTTGGGTGTGGCTGTGTGTGGTTGGGTGTGGTTGGCTGTGTGTGGTTGGGTGTGGTTGGGTGTGGTTGGGTGTGGTTGGGTGTTGTTGGGTGTGGTTTTGTGTGGTTGGGAGTGGTTGGGTGTGGTGGAGTGTGGTTGGGAGTGGTTGGGTGTGGTTGGGTGTGGTTGGGTGTGGTGGGGTGTGGTTGGGTGTGGTTGGGTGTGGTGGAGTGTGGTTGGGTGTGGCTGGGTGTGGTTGGGTGTGATGGGTGTGTGTGGGGTGTGGTTGGGTGTGGTTGGGAGTGGTTGGGTGTGGTTGGGTGTGGTAGGGTGTGATAGGGTGTGGTTGGGTGTGGTTGGGAGTGGTTGGGAGTGGTTGGGTGTGGTAGGGTGTGTGGGGGTGTGGTTGGGGTGTGGTTGGGAGTGGTTGGGTGTGGTTGGGTGTGGTAGGGTGTGATAGGGTGTGGTTGGGTGTGGTTGGGAGTGGTTGGGAGTGGTTGGGTGTGGTTGGGTGTGGTAGGGTGTGGTTGAGTGTGATAGGGTGTGGTTGGGTGTGGTTGGGAGTGGTTGGGTGTGGTTGGGTGTGGTTGGGAGTGGTTGGGTGTGGTTGGGTGTGGTAGGGTGTGGTTGGGTGCGGTTGGGTCGGTGGCACTGTGATTTGGTGGATTTTTGAGTTAAGTTCTGACTTGTGAGAGAGAAATGGTTTCTTAACCACTTGCCGCCCGCCCATTGCCAAAAGACGTCGGCAAAGTGGTTGTAAAATCCTGACAGGGGGCGCGCATTGCGGCGATCGTTGTTGCAGGGTGTCAGTCTGACACCCGCAACTAAGATCTTGGTAAAGAGTCTCAGACGGAGACTCTTTACCACGTGATCAGCCGCGTCCAATCACGGCGTATCACAGTGTAAATAGGAAGAGCCGGTAATCAGCTTTTCCTCACTCATGTCTGTCAGACGCGAGTAGAGGAGAGCCGATCGGCTGCGCCTGTGACAGAGGGGGTCTGTGCTGATCAATTATCAGCGCAGCCCCCCCGAGGATGCCCACACTGGACTACCAGGGACACCACCAGGGATGCCCATCACAAGGTATGCCACCCTAGACCACCAGGGATGACACACAGTACCCACAATGGATGCCAATTAGTGCCCACAATAGATGCCAATCAGTGCCCACAATGGGCATCACTGATTGGCATGCATTGTTTGGCACTGATTGGCATCCATCAGTACAAAAAATGCTGCCTATCAGTGGTTATTCGTGACACCTATCAGTGCCCATCTGTGCCAACTATCAGTGCCCATCCATGCTGCCTATCAGTTCCCATCCATGCTCATCTGTGCCGCCTATCCATGCCCATCCATGCCGCCTATCCATGCCAATCTGTGCCAGCTATCAGTGCCAATTTGTGCCACCTATCAGTGCCCATCAATCCCACCTCAGTGCCACTTCATTGGTGCCACCTCATCGGTGCCCATCAGTGCCGCCTATCAGTGCCGCCTATCAGTGCCACATATCAGTGCCACATATCAGTGCCCATCAATCCCACCTCAGTGCCACTTCATTGGTGCCACCTCATCGGTGCCCATCAGTGAAGGAGAAAACTTACTTATTTACAAAGTTTTGAAACTGAAACAAAAAAAACATATTATTTTTAAAAATTTTCGGTCTTTTTTGATTTGTTTAGCAAAAAATAAAAAACGCAGAGGTGATCAAATACCACCAAAAGAAATCTCTATTTGTGGGAAAAAAAATGATAAAAATGTCATTTGGGTACAGTGTAGCATGACCGCGCAATTGTCATTCAAAGTACAACAGCGCTGAAAGCTGAAAATTGGTCTGGGCAGGAAGGTGTTTAAGTGCCCCCCGGTATTGAAGGGGTTAAACATATAATAGTATACACATTACATAACATTATGAATTACGCTCCGATTACCAATCTACGAAAACAATGTTATGAAAGTACGAATAAATGAGGCAGTCAATCCCACGAATGTAATTAAATCTACGAAAATACGAATTTCGAAGCAACGAAAATTAGATTTACGAAATTACGAATCAACGGAAATGAACAGAAACTAAACAAATTTTTCTATTGTGCACATGTCTAAAGACCATAAAACACCCACGTCCCCCTGGGAGCCCACTGCACACCCACGTCCCCCTGGGAGCCCACTGCACACCCACGTCCCACTGGGAGCCCACTGCACACCCACGTCCCACTGGGAGCCCACTGCACACCCACGTCCCACTGGGAGCCCACTGCACACCAATGTCCCACTGGGAGCCCACTGCACACCCACGTCCCACTGGGAGCCCACTGCACACCCACGTCCCACTGGGAGCCCACTGCACACCAATGTCCCACTGGGAGCCCACTGCACACCCACGTCCCACTGGGAGCCCACTGCACACCCACGTCCCACTGGGAGCCCACTGCACACCCACGTCCCACTGGGAGCCCACTGCACACCCACGTCCCACTGGGAGCCCACTGCACACCCACGTCCCACTGGGAGCCCACTGCACACCCACGTCCCACTGGGAGCCCACTGCACACCCACGTCCCCCTGGGAGCCCACTGCACACCCACGTCCCACTGGGAGCCCACTGCACACCCACGTCCCCCTGGGAGCCCACTGCACACCCACGTCCCCCTGGGAGCCCACTGCACACCCACGTCCCACTGGGAGCCCACTGCACACCCACGTCCCCCTGGGAGCCCACTGCACACCCACGTCCCACTGGGAGCCCACTGCACACCCACGTCCCACTGGGAGCCCACTGCACACCCACGTCCCCCTGGGAGCCCACTGCACACCCACGTCCCACTGGGAGCCCACTGCACACCCACGTCCCACTGGGAGCCCACTGCACACCCACGTCCCACTGGGAGCCCACTGCACACCCACGTCCCACTGGGAGCCCACTGCACACCCACGTCCCACTGGGAGCCCACTGCACACCCACGTCCCACTGGGAGCCCACTGCACACCCACGTCCCACTGGGAGCCCACTGCACACCCACGTCCCACTGGGAGCCCACTGCACACCCACGTCCCACTGGGAGCCCACTGCACACCCACGTCCCACTGGGAGCCCACTGCACACCCACGTCCCACTGGGAGCCCACTGCACACCCACGTCCCACTGGGAGCCCACTGCACACCCACGTCCCCCTGGGAGCCCACTGCACACCCACGTCCCCCTGGGAGCCCACTGCACACCCACGTCCCACTGGGAGCCCACTGCACACCCACGTCCCCCTGGGAGCCCACTGCACACCCACGTCCCCCTGGGAGCCCAGTGCACACCCACGTCCCCCTGGGAGCCCACTGCACACCCACGTCCCACTGGGAGCCCACTGCACACCCACGTCCCACTGGGAGCCCACTGCACACCCACGTCCCCCTGGGAGCCCACTGCACACCCACGTCCCACTGGGAGCCCACTGCACACCCACGTCCCCCTGGGAGCCCACTGCACACCCACGTCCCACTGGGAGCCCACTGCACACCCACGTCCCACTGGGAGCCCACTGCACACCCGCGTCCCCCTGGGAGCCCATTGCACACCCACGTCCCACTGGGAGCCCACTGCACACCCACGTCCCCAAGGGAGCCCACTGCACACCCACGTCCCCCTGGGAGCCCACTGCACACCCACGTCCCCCTGGGAGCCCACTGCACACCCACGTCCCCCTGGGAGCCCACTGCACACCCACGTCCCCCTGGGAGCCCACTGCACACCCACGTCCCCCTGGGAGCCCACTGCACACCCACGTCCCCCTGGGAGCCCACTGCACACCCACGTCCCCCTGGGAGCCCACTGCACACCCACGTCCCCCTGGGAGCCCATTGCACACCCACGTCCCACTGGGAGCCCACTGCACACCCACGTCCCCAGGGGAGCCCACTGCACACCCACGTCCCCCTGGGAGCCCACTGCACACCCACGTCCCCCTGGGAGCCCACTGCACACCCACGTCCCCCTGGGAGCCCACTGCACACCCACGTCCCCCAGGGAGCCCACTGCACACCCACGTCCCCCTGGGAGCCCACTGCACACCCACGTCCCCAAGGGAGCCCACTGCACACCCACGTCCCCCTGGGAGCCCACTGCACACCCACGTCCCCCTGGGAGCCCACTGCACACCCACGTCCCCCTGGGAGCCCACTGCACACCCACGTCCCCCTGGGAGCCCACTGCACACCCACGTCCCACTGGGAGCCCACTGCACACCCACGTCCCACTGGGAGCCCACTGCACACCCACGTCCCCCTGGGAGCCCACTGCACACCCACGTCCCACTGGGAGCCCACTGCCCACCCACGTCCCACTGGGAGCCCACTGCACACCCACGTCCCACTGGGAGCCCACTGCACACCCACGTCCCACTGGGAGCCCACTGCACACCCACGTCCCACTGGGAGCCCACTGCACACCAAGGTCCCACTGGGAGCCCACTGCACACCCATGTCCCACTGGGAGCCCACTGAAGCCCCCCCATTGCACCCACGTCCCCCTGGGAGCCCACTGCACACCCACGTCCCACTGGGAGCCCACTGCACACCAATGTCCCACTGGAAACCAAAACCCTTCTGGAAATCCATTGCACACTCATGTCCCCCTGGGAGCCCATTGCACACCATGTGTCCCCTGTTGGAGCCCATAGCACACCCATGTCCCCCTGGGAGCCCATAGCACACCGTGTCCCCCTGGGAGCCCATAGCACACCCGTGTCCCCCTGGGAGCCCATAGCACACCCAATAGCACACCCGTGTCCCCCTGGGAGCCCATAGCACACCCGTGTCCCCCTGGGAGCCCATAGCACACCCGTGTCCCCCTGGGAGCCCATAGCACACCCGTGTCCCCCTGGGAGCCCATAGCACCCGTGTCCCCCTGGGAGCCCATAGCACACCCGTGTCCCCCTGGGAGCCCATAGCACACCCGTGTCCCCCTGGGAGCCCATAGCACACCCGAGTCCCCCTGGGAGCCCATAGCACACCCGTGTCCCCCTGGGAGCCCATAGCACACCCGTGTCCCCCTGGGAGCCCATAGCACACCCGTGTCCCCCTGGGAGCCCAGAGCACACCCGTGTCCCCCTGGGAGCCCGTAGCACACCCGTGTCCCCCTGGGAGCCCATAGCACACCCGTGTCCCCCTGGGAGCCCATAGCCCACCCGTGTCCCCCTGGGAGCCCATAGCACACCCGTGTCCCCCTGGGAGCCCATAGCCCACCCGTGTCCCCCTGGGAGCCCATAGCCCACCCGTGTCCCCCTGGGAGCCCATAGCACACCCGTGTCCCCCTGGGAGCCCATAGCCCACCCGTGTCCCCCTGGGAGCCCATAGCACACCCGTGTCCCCCTGGGAGCCCATAGCACACCGTGTCCCCCTGGGAGCCCATAGCCCATAGCCCACCCGTGTCCCCCTGGGAGCCCATAGCACAACCGTGTCCCCCTGGGAGCCCATAGCACACCCGTGTCCCCCTGGGAGCCCATAGCACACCCGTGTCCCCCTGGGAGCCCATAGCACACCCGTGTCCCCCTGGGAGCCCATAGCACACCCGTGTCCCCCTGGGAGCCCATAGCACACCCGTGTCCCCCTGGGAGCCCATAGCACACCCGTGTCCCCCTGGGAGCCCATAGCACACCCGTGTCCCCCTGGGAGCCCATAGCACACCCGTGTCCCCCTGGGAGCCCATAGCACACCCGTGTCCCCCTGGGCCCATAGCACACCCGTGTCCCCCTGGGAGCCCATAGCACACCCGTGTCCCCCTGGGAGCCCATAGCACACCCGTGTCCCCCTGGGAGCCCATAGCACACCCGTGTCCCCCTGGGAGCCCATAGCACACCCGTGTCCCCCTGGGAGCCCATAGCACACCCGTGTCCCCCTGGGAGCCCATAGCACACCCGTGTCCCCCTGGGAGCCCATAGCACACCCGTGTCCCCCTGGGAGCCCATAGCACACCCGTGTCCCACTGGGAGCCCATAGCACACCCGTGTCCCCCTGGGAGCCCATAGCACACCCGTGTCCCCCTGGGAGCCCATAGCACACCCGTGTCCCCCTGGGAGCCCATAGCACACCCGTGTCCCCCTGGGAGCCCATAGCACACCCGTGTCCCCCTGGGAGCCCATAGCACACCCGTGTCCCCCTGGGAGCCCATAGCACACCCGTGTCCCCCTGGGAGCCCATAGCACACCCGTGTCCCCCTGGGAGCCCATAGCACACCCGTGTCCCCCTGGGAGCCCATAGCACACCCGTGTCCCCCTGGGAGCCCATAGCACACCCGTGTCCCCCTGGGAGCCCATAGCACACCCGTGTCCCCCTGGGAGCCCATAGCACACCCGTGTCCCCCTGGGAGCCCATAGCCCACCCGTGTCCCCCTGGGAGCCCATAGCACACCCGTGACCCCCTGGGAGCCCATAGCACACCCGGGTCCCCCTGGGAGCCCATAGCACACCCGTGTCCCCCTGGGAGCCCATAGCACACCCGTGTCCCCCTGGGAGCCCATAGCACACCCGTGTCCCCCTGGGAGGCCATAGCACACCCGTGTCCCCCTGGGAGCCCATAGCACACCCGTGTCCCCCTGGGAGCCCATAGCACACCCGTGTCCCCCTGGGAGCCCATAGCACACCCGTGTCCCCCTGGGAGCCCATAGCACACCCGTGTCCCCCTGGGAGCCCATAGCACACCCGTGTCCCCCTGGGAGCCCATAGCACACCCGTGTCCCCCTGGGAGCCCATAGCACACCCGTGTCCCCCTGGGAGCCCATAGCCCACCCGTGTCCCCCTGGGAGCCCATAGCACACCCGTGTCCCCCTGGGAGCCCATAGCACACCCGTGTCCCCCTGGGAGCCCATAGCACACCCGTGTCCCCCTGGGAGCCCATAGCACACCCGTGTCCCCCTGGGAGCCCATAGCACACCCGTGTCCCCCTGGGAGCCCATAGCACACCCGTGTCCCCCTGGGAGCCCATAGCACACCCGTGTCCCCCTGGGAGCCCATAGCACACCCGTGTCCCCCTGGGAGCCCATAGCCCACCCGTGTCCCCCTGGGAGCCCACAGCACACCCGTGTCCCCCTGCGAGCCCATAGCACACCCGTGTCCCCCTGGGAGCCCATAGCACACCCGTGTCCCCCTGGGAGCCCATAGCACACCCGTGTCCCCCTGGGAGCCCATAGCACACCCGTGTCCCCCTGGGAGCCCATAGCACACCCGTGTCCCCCTGGGAGCCCATTGCCCACCCGTGTCCCCCTGGGAGCCCATAGCACACCCGTGTCCCCCTGGGAGCCCATAGCACACCCGTGTCCCCCTGGGAGCCCATAGCACACCCGTGTCCCCCTGGGAGCCCATAGCACACCCGTGTCCCCCTGGGAGCCCATAGCACACCCGTGTCCCCCTGGGAGCCCATAGCACACCCGTGTCCCCCTGGGAGCCCATAGCACACCCGTGTCCCCCTGGGAGCCCATAGCACACCCGTGTCCCCCTGGGAGCCCATAGCACACCCGTGTCCCCCTGGGAGCCCATAGCACACCCGTGTCCCCCTGGGAGCCCATAGCACACCCGTGTCCCCCTGGGAGCCCATAGCACACCCGTGTCCCCCTGGGAGCCCATATCACACCCGTGTCCCCCTGGGAGCCCATAGCACACCCGTGTCCCCCTGGGAGCCCATAGCACACCCGTGTCCCCCTGGGAGCCCATAGCACACCGTGTCCCCCTGGGAGCCCATAGCACACCCGTGTCCCCCTGGGAGCCCATAGCACACCCGTGTCCCCCTGGGAGCCCATAGCACACCCGTGTCCCCCTGGGAGCCCATAGCACACCCGTGTCCCCCTGGGAGCCCATAGCACACCCGTGTCCCCCTGGGAGCCCATAGCACACCCGTGTCCCCCTGGGAGCCCATAGCACACCCGTGTCCCCCTGGGAGCCCATAGCACACCCGTGTCCCCCCTGGGAGCCCATAGCACACCCGTGTCCCCCTGGGAGCCCATAGCACACCCGTGTCCCCCTGGGAGCCCATAGCACACCCGTGTCCCCCTGGGAGCCCATATCACACCCGTGTCCCCCAGGGAGCCCATATCACACCCGGGTCCCCCTGGGAGCCCATAGCACACCCGTGTCCCCCTGGGAGCCCATAGCACACCCGTGTCCCCCTGGGAGCCCATAGCACACCCGTGTCCCCCTGGGAGCCCATATCACACTCGTGTCCCCCTGGGAGCCCATAGCACACCCGTGTCCCCCTGGGAGCCCATAGCACACCCGTGTCCCCCTGGGAGCCCATAGCCCACCCGTGTCCCCCTGGGAGCCCATAGCACACCCGTGTCCCCCTGGGAGCCCATATAGCACACCCGTGTCCCCCTGGGAGCCCATAGCACACCCGTGTCCCCCTGGGAGCCCATAGCCACCCGTGTCCCCCTGGGAGCCCATAGCACACCCGTGTCCCCCTGGGAGCCCATAGCACACCCGTGTCCCCCTGGGAGCCCATAGCACACCCGTGTCCCCCTGGGAGCCCATAGCACACCCGTGTCCCCCTGGGAGCCCATAGCACACCCGTGTCCCCCTGGGAGCCCATAGCACACCCGTGTCCCCCTGGGAGCCCATAGCACACCCGTGTCCCCCTGGGAGCCGATAGCACACCCGTGTCCCCCTGGGAGCCCATAGCCCACCCGTGTCCCACTGGGAGCCCACTGCACACCCACGTCCCCCTGGGAGCCCACTGCACACCCACGTCCCACTGGGAGCCCACTGCACACCCACGTCCCACTGGGAGCCCACTGCACACCCACGTCCCACTGGGAGCCCACTGCACACCCACGTCCCACTGGGAGCCCACTGCACACCAATGTCCCACTGGGAGCCCACTGCACACCCACGTCCCCCTGGGAGCCCACTGCACACCCACGTCCCACTGGGAGCCCACTGCACACCCACGTCCCACTGGGAGCCCACTGCACACCCAAGTCCCCCTGGGAGCCCATTGCACACCCACGTCCCACTGGGAGCCCACTGCACACCCACGTCCCCAAGGGAGCCCACTGCACACCCACGTCCCCCTGGGAGCCCACTGCACACCCACGTCCCCCTGGGAGCCCACTGCACACCCACGTCCCACTGGGAGCCCACTGCACACCCACGTCCCCCTGGGAGCCCATTGCACACCCACGTCCCCCTGGGAGCCCACTGCACACCCACGTCCCCCTGGGAGCCCACTGCACACCCAAGTCCCACTGGGAGCCCACTGCACACCAACGTCCCACTGGGAGCCCACTGCACACCCACGTCCCCCTGGGAGCCCACTGCACACCAATGTCCCACTGGGAGCCCACTGCACACCCACGTCCCCCTGGGAGCCCACTGCACACCCACGTCCCACTGGGAGCCCACTGCACACCCACGTCCCACTGGGAGCCCACTGCACACCCAAGTCCCCCTGGGAGCCCATTGCACACCCACGTCCCACTGGGAGCCCACTGCACACCCACGTCCCCAAGGGAGCCCACTGCACACCCACGTCCCCCTGGGAGCCCACTGCACACCCACGTCCCCCTGGGAGCCCACTGCACACCCACGTCCCCCTGGGAGCCCATTGCACACCCACGTCCCCCTGGGAGCCCACTGCACACCCACGTCCCCCTGGGAGCCCACTGCACACCCAAGTCCCCCTGGGAGCCCATTGCACACCCACGTCCCACTGGGAGCCCACTGCACACCCAAGTCCCCAAGGGAGCCCACTGCACACCCACGTCCCCCTGGGAGCCCACTGCACACCCACGTCCCCAAGGGAGCCCACTGCACACCCACGTCCCCCTGGGAGCCCACTGCACACCCACGTCCCCCTGGGAGCCCACTGCACACCCACGTCCCCCTGGGAGCCCACTGCACACCCACGTCCCCCTGGGAGCCCACTGCACACCCACGTCCCCCTGGGAGCCCACTGCACACCCACGTCCCACTGGGAGCCCACTGCACACCCAAGTCCCCCTGGGAGCCCATTGCACACCCAAGTCCCCCTGGGAGCCCACTGCACACCCACGTCCCACTGGGAGCCCACTGCACACCCACGTCCCACTGGGAGCCCACTGCACACCCACGTCCCACTGGGAGCCCACTGCACACCCACGTCCCACTGGGAGCCCACTGCACACCCACGTCCCACTGGGAGCCCACTGCACACCCACGTCCCACTGGGAGCCCACTGCACACCCACGTCCCCCTGGGAGCCCACTGCACACCCACGTCCCACTGGGAGCCCACTGCACACCAATGTCCCACTGGAAACCAAAACCCTTCTGGAAATCCATTGCACACTCATGTCCCCCTGGGAGCCCATTGCACACCATGTTTCTGTTGGAGCCCATATCACACCCATGTCCTCCTGGGAGCCCATAGCACACCGTGTCCCCCTGGGAGCCCATAGCACACCCGTGTCCCCCTGGGAGCCCATAGCACACCCGTGTGCCCCTGGGAGCCCATAGCACACCCGTGTCCCCCTGGGAGCCCATAGCACACCCATGTCCTCCTGGGAGCCCATAGCACACCGTGTCCCCCTGGGAGCCCATAGCACACCTGTGTCCCCCTGGGAGCCCATAGCACATCCGTGTCCCCCTGGGAGTCCATAGCACACCCGTGTCCCCCTGGGAGCCCATAGCACACCCGTGTCCCCCTGGGAGCCCATAGCACACCCGTGTCCCCCTGGGAGCCCACAGCCCACCCGTGTCCCCCTGGGAGCCCATAGCACACCCGTGTCCCCCTGGGAGCCCATAGCCCACCCGTGTCCCCCTGGAAGCCTATAGCACACCCGTGTCCCCCTGGGAGCCCATAGCACACCCGTGTCCCCCTGGGAGCCCATAGCCCACCCGTGTCCCCCTGGGAGCCCATAGCACACCCGTGTCCCCCTGGGAGCCCATAGCACACCCGTGTCCCCCTGGGAGCCCATAGCACACCCGTGTCCCCCTGGGAGCCCATATCACAATCGTGTCCCCCTGGGAGCCCATAGCACACCCGTGTCCCCCTGGGAGCCCATAGCACACCCGTGTCCCCCTGGGAGCCCATAGCCCACCCGTGTCCCCCTGGGAGCCCATAGCACACCCGTGTCCCCCTGGGAGCCCATAGCCCACCCGTGTCCCCCTGGGAGCCCATAGCCCACCCGTGTCCCCCTGGGAGCCCATAGCCCACCCGTGTCCCCCTGGGAGCCCATAGCACACCCGTGTCCCCCTGGGAGCCCATAGCACACCCGTGTCCCCCTGGGAGCCCATAGCACACCCGTGTCCCCCTGGGAGCCCATAGCCCACCCGTGTCCCCCTGGGAGCCTATAGCACACCCGTGTCCCCCTGGGAGCCCATAGCACACCCGTGTCCCCCTGGGAGCCCATATCACACCCGTGTCCCCCTGGGAGCCCATATCACAATCGTGTCCCCCTGGGAGCCCATAGCCCACCCGTGTCCCCCTGGGAGCCCATAGCACACCCGTGTCCCCCTGGGAGCCCATAGCACACCCGTGTCCCCCTGGGAGCCCATAGCACACCCGTGTCACCCTGGGAGCCCATAGCACACCCGTGTCCCCCTGGGAGCCCATAGCACACCCGTGTCCCCCTGGGAGCCCATAGCACACCCGTGTCCCCCTGGGAGCCCATAGCACACCCGTGTCCCCCTGGGAGCCCATAGCACACCCGTGTCCCCCTGGGAGCCCATAGCCCACCCGTGTCCCCCTGGGAGCCCATAGCACACCCGTGTCCCCCTGGGAGCCCATATCACACCCGTGTCCCCCTGGGAGCCCATAGCACACCCGTGTCCCCCTGGGAGCCCATAGCACACCCGTGTCCCCCTGGGAGCCCATAGCACACCCGTGTCACCCTGGGAGCCCATAGCACACCCGTGTCCCCCTGGGAGCCCATAGCACACCCGTGTCCCCCTGGGAGCCCATAGCACACCCGTGTCCCCCTGGGAGCCCATAGCCCACCCGTGTCCCCCTGGGAGCCCATAGCACACCCGTGTCCCCCTGGGAGCCCATAGCCCACCCGTGTCCCCCTGGGAGCCCATAGCACACCCGTGTCCCCCTGGGAGCCCATATCACACCCGTGTCCCCCTGGGAGCCCATAGCACACCCGTGTCACCCTGGGAGCCCATAGCACACCCGTGTCCCCCTGGGAGCCCATAGCACACCCGTGTCACCCTGGGAGCCCATAGCACACCCGTGTCCCCCTGGGAGCCCATAGCACACCGTGTCCCCCTGGGAGCCCATAGCCCACCCGTGTCCCCCTGGGAGCCCATAGCACACCCGTGTCCCCCTGGGAGCCCATAGCCCACCCGTGTCCCCCTGGGAGCCCATAGCACACCCGTGTCCCCCTGGGAGCCCATAGCACACCCGTGTCCCCCTGGGAGCCCATAGCCCACCCGTGTCCCCCTGGGAGCCCATAGCCCACCCGTGTCCCCCTGGGAGCCCATAGCCCACCCGTGTCCCCCTGGGAGCCTATAGCACACCCGTGTCCCCCTGGGAGCCCATAGCACACCCGTGTCCCCCTGGGAGCCCATAGCCCACCCGTGTCCCCCTGGGAGCCTATAGCACACCCGTGTCCCCCTGGGAGCCCATAGCACACCCGTGTCCCCCTGGGAGCCCATATCACACCCGTGTCCCCCTGGGAGCCCATATCACAATCGTGTCCCCCTGGGAGCCCATAGCCCACCCGTGTCCCCCTGGGAGCCCATAGCACACCCGTGTCCCCCTGGGAGCCCATAGCACACCCGTGTCCCCCTGGGAGCCCATAGCACACCCGTGTCCCCCTGGGAGCCCATAGCACACCCGTGTCCCCCTGGGAGCCCATAGCACACCCGTGTCCCCCTGGGAGCCCATAGCACACCCGTGTCCCCCTGGGAGCCCATAGCACACCCGTGTCCCCCTGGGAGCCCATAGCCCACCCGTGTCCCCCTGGGAGCCCATAGCACACCCGTGTCCCCCTGGGAGCCCATATCACACCCGTGTCCCCCTGGGAGCCCATAGCACACCCGTGTCCCCCCTGGGAGCCCATAGCACACCCGTGTCCCCCTGGGAGCCCATAGCACACCCGTGTCACCCTGGGAGCCCATAGCACACCCGTGTCCCCCTGGGAGCCCATAGCACACCCGTGTCCCCCTGGGAGCCCATAGCACACCCGTGTCCCCCTGGGAGCCCATAGCACACCCGTGTCCCCCTGGGAGCCCATAGCACACCCGTGTCCCCCTGGGAGCCCATAGCCCACCCGTGTCCCCCTGGGAGCCCATAGCACACCCGTGTCCCCCTGGGAGCCCATATCACACCCGTGTCCCCCTGGGAGCCCATAGCACACCCGTGTCACCCTGGGAGCCCATAGCACACCCGTGTCCCCCTGGGAGCCCATAGCACACCCGTGTCCCCCTGGGAGCCCATAGCACACCCGTGTCCCCCTGGGAGCCCATAGCACACCCGTGTCCCCCTGGGAGCCCATAGCCCACCCGTGTCCCCCTGGGAGCCCATAGCACACCCGTGTCCCCCTGGGAGCCCATAGCCCACCCGTGTCCCCCTGGGAGCCCATAGCACACCCGTGTCCCCCTGGGAGCCCATATCACACCCGTGTCCCCCTGGGAGCCCATATCACACCCGTGTCCCCCTGGGAGCCCATATCACACCCGTGTCCCCCTGGGAGCCCATATCACACCCGTGTCCCCCTGGGAGCCCATAGCACACCCGTGTCCCCCTGGGAGCCCATAGCCCACCCGTGTCCCCCTGGGAGCCCATATCACAATCGTGTCCCCCTGGGAGCCCATAGCACACCCGTGTCCCCCTGGGAGCCCATAGCACACCCGTGTCCCCCTGGGAGCCCATAGCCCACCCGTGTCCCCCTGGGAGCCCATAGCACACCCGTGTCCCCCTGGGAGCCTATAGCACACCCGTGTCCCCCTGGGAGCCCATAGCCCACCTGTGTCCCCCTGGGAGCCCATAGCCCACCCGTGTCCCCCTGGGAGCCCATAGCACACCCGTGTCCCCCTGGGAGCCCATATCACACCCGTGTCCCCCTGGGAGCCCATAGCACACCCGTGTCACCCTGGGAGCCCATAGCACACCCGTGTCCCCCTGGGAGCCCATAGCACACCCGTGTCACCCTGGGAGCCCATAGCACACCCGTGTCCCCCTGGGAGCCCATAGCACACCCGTGTCCCCCTGGGAGCCTATAGCACACCCGTGTCCCCCTGGGAGCCCATAGCCCACCCGTGTCCCCCTGGGAGCCCATAGCACACCCGTGTCCCCCTGGGAGCCTATAGCACACCCGTGTCCCCCTGGGAGCCCATAGCCCACCCGTGTCCCCCTGGGAGCCCATAGCACACCCGTGTCCCCCTGGGAGCCTATAGCACACCCGTGTCCCCCTGGGAGCCCATAGCCCACCCGTGTCCCCCTGGGAGCCCATAGCACACCCGTGTCCCCCTGGGAGCCTATAGCACACCCGTGTCCCCCTGGGAGCCCATATCACACCCGTGTCCCCTGGGAGCCCATGTACCCCTTCTATTGCCCTGGAGGTCACTCTCAGTGAACCCTTTCATGCTGCCCCCAAGCTTTGACCTACATCTGGCCGGGTAGCGCAATCAGCACCAGCATCCTTAGTGAGGAGTGGGTGAGGGGTCTGCAGGTGGGTCGGTACCTTGTTTCTTGGTTGGCATCTCTCGGCTCCGGGAATCTCTAATCTCTCCTAATCCCTCAGGAACATCTGGTGGTGAATAATCCGATTATCAGGAGATTGCCGGGCCTGAGGCATTCTGGGAATTGTGGTCCTGTGAGGGTGGGGGCCCCTGTGTGTGGGATGGTGGGGGCCCCTGTGTGGGATGGTGGGGGCCCCTGTGTGTGGGGTGGTGGGGGCCCCTGTGTGTGGGATGGTGGGGGCCCCTGTGTGTGGGGGCCCCTGTGTGTGGGATGGTAGGGGCCCCCGTGTGTGGGATGGTGGGGGCCCCTGTGTGGGATGGTGGGGGCCCCTGTGTGTGGGGGCCCCTGTGTGTGGGATGGTAGGGGCCCCCGTGTGTGGGATGGTGGGGGCCCCTGTGTGGGATGGTGGGGGTCCCTGTGTGTGGGGTGGTGGGGGCCCCAGTGTGTGGGGTGGTGGGGGCCCCCGTGTGTGGGATGGTAGGGGCCCCCGTGTGTGGGATGGTGGGGGCCCCCGTGTGTGGGATGGTGGGGGCCCCTGTGTGGGATGGTGGGGGCCCCTGTGTGTGGGATGGTGGGGGCCCCTGTGTGGGATGGTGGGGGCCCCTGTGTGTGGGGTGGTGGGGGCCCCTGTGTGTGGGGTGGAGGGGGCCCCTGTGTGTGCGGTGGTGGGGGCCCCTGTGTGTGGGATGGTGGGGGCCCCCGTGTGTGGGATGGTGGGGGCCCCTGTGTGTGGGATGGTGGGGGCCCCTGTGTGTGGGGTGGTGGGGGCCCCTGTGTGTGGGGTGGTGGGGGCCCCTGTGTGTGGGGTGGTGGGGGCCCCCGTGTGTGGGATGGTGGGGGCCCCTGTGTGTGGGGTGGAGGGGGTCCCTGTGTGTGGGGTGGTGGGGCCCCTGTGTGTGCGGTGGTGGGGCCCCCGTGGTGCCATCTCTGGGTCAGATGATGATGAAGAAGACGATCCAATTACCCAACAAGTTCCTTCATCTTCTGTAATCCCGACATGTGGAGGGGGATGGGGCCACAGAGAGGGGATGTGGGGGCCACAGAGAGAGAATGTGGGGGCCACAGAAAGGGGATGTGGGGGCCACAGAGAGGGAATGTGGGGGGCCACAGAGAGGGGATGTGGGGGCCACAGAGAGGGGATGTGGGGGCCACAGAGAGAGAATGTGGGGGCCACAGAAAGGGGATGTGGGGGCCACAGAGAGGGAATGTGGGGGCCACAGAGAGGGAATGTGGGGGCCACAGAGGGGGGATGTGGGGGCCACAGAGAGAGAATGTGGGGGCCACAGAGAGGGGATGTGGGGAGCCACAGAGTTGGAATGTGGGGGGGCCACAGAGTTGGAATGTGGGGGGCCACAGAGTTGGAATGTGGGGGGCCACAGAGAGGGAATGTGGGGGCCACAGAGGGGATGTGGGGGCCACAAAGAGGGAATGTGGGGGCCACAGAGAGGGGATGTGGGGGCCACAGAGAGAGAATGTGGGGGCCACAGAGAGGGAATGTGGGGGGGCACAGAGAGGGGATGTGGGGGGGCCACAGAGAGGGGATGTGGGGGCCACAGAGAGAGGGAATGTGGGGGCCACAGAGAGAGGGAATGTGGGGGCCACAGAGAGAGAATGTGGGGGCCACAGAGAGGGAATGTGGGGGCCACAGAGAGAGGGAATGTGGGGGCCACAGAGAGAGAATGTGGGGGCCACAGAGAGAGAATGTGGGGGCCACAGAGAGGGAATGTGGGGGCCACAGAGAGGGAATGTGGGGGGCCACAGAGAGGGGATGTGGGGGCCACAGAGAGGGAATGTGGGAGCCACAGAGAGGGGATGTGGGGGCCACAGAGAGGGGATGTGGGGGCCACAGAGAGGGGGTGTGGGGGGCCACAGAGAGGGGATGTGGGGGGCACATAGAGGGAATGTGGGGGGCCACAGAGAGGGGATGTGGGGGCCAAAGAGAGAGGGAATGTGGGGGGCCACAGAGAGGGAATGTGGGGGGCCACAGAGAGGGAATTTGGGGGCCACAGAGAGGGAATGTGGGGGGCCACAGAGGGAATGTGGGGAGCCACAGAGAGGGGATGTGGGGGTCACAGAGAGGGGATGTGGGGGCCACAGAGAGGGAATGTGGGGGCCACAGAGAGGGGGTGTGGGGGGCCACAGAGAGGGGATGTGGGGGCCACAGAGAGAGAATGTGGGGGCCACAGAGGGAATGTGGGGGGCCACAGAGAGGGAATGTGGGGGCCACATAGAGGGAATGTGGGGGGCCACAGAGAGGGGATGAGGGGGCCAAAGAGAGAGGGAATGTGGGGGGCCACAGAGAGTGAATGTGGGGGCCACAGAGGGAATGTGGGGGCCACAGAGAGGGAATGTGGGGGCCACAGAGAGGGGATGTGGGAGGCCACAGAGCGGGGCTGTGGGGGGCCACAGAGAGAGAATGTGGGGGCCACAGAGAGGGAATGTGGGGGCCACAGAGAGGGAATGTGGGGAGCCAGAGAGAGAGGGAATGTGGGGGGCCACAGAGAGGGGATGTGGGGGCCCACAGAGAGGGAATGTGGGGGCCACAGAGAGGGGATGTGGGGGCCACAGAGAGGGGATGTGGGGGGCCACAGAGAGAGAATGTGGGGGCCACAGAGAGGGAATGTGGGGGCCACAGAGAGGGAATGTGGGGAGCCAGAGAGAGAGGGAATGTGGGGGGCCACAGAGAGGGGATGTGGGGGCCACAGAGAGGGAATGTGGGGGCCACAGAGAGGGGATGTGGGGGCCACAGAGAGGGGATGTGGGAGCCACAGAGAGGGAATGTGGGGGCCAAAGAGAGAGGGAATGTGGGGGGCCACAGAGAGGGAATTTGGGGGCCACAGAGAGGGAATGTGGGAGCCACAGAGAGGGGATGTGGGGGCCAAAGAGAGAGGGAATGTGGGGGGCCACAGAGAGGGAATTTGGGGGCCACAGAGAGGGAATGTGGGGGCCACAAAGGGAATGTGGGGAGCCACAGAGAGGGGATGTGGGGGGCCACAGAGAGGGGATGTGGGGGCCACAGAGAGGGGGTGTGGGGGGCACAGAGAGGGGGTGTGGAGGCCACAGAGAGGGGATGTGGGGGCCACAGAGAGGGGATGTGGGGGCCACAGAGAGATGTGGGGGGCCACAGAGAGGGGATGTGGGGGCCACAGAGAGGGAATGTGGGGGCCACAGAGAGGGGGTGTGGAGGCCACAGAGAGGGGATGTGGGAGGGCAAAGAGAGGGGATGTGGGGGGCCACAGAGAGAGGGAATGTGGGGGGCCACAGAGAGGGGATGTGGGGGCCACAGAGAGAGGGGATGTGGGGGCCACAGAGAGGGAATGTGGGGGCCACAGAGAGGGGATGTGGGGGCCACAGAGAGAGAGGGGATGTGGGGGCCACAGAGAGGGAATGTGGGGGCCACAGAGAGGGAATTTGGGGGCCACAGAGAGGGGATGTGGGGGGCCACAGAGAGGGAATGTGGGGGCCACAGAGAGGGAATTTGGGGGCCACAGAGAGGGGATGTGGGGGGCCACAGAGAGGGAATGTGGGGGCCACAGAGAGGGGATGTGGGGGCACAGAGAGGGAATGTGGGGGCCACAGAGAGAGAATGTGGGGGCCACAGAGAGGGAATGTGGGGGCCACAGAGAGGGGATGTGGGGGTCACAGAGAGGGGATGTGGGGGGCCACAGAGAAGGGATGTGGGGGGCCACAGAGAGAGAATGTGGGGGCCACAGAGAGGGGATGTGGGGGTCACAGAGGGAATGTGGGGGCCACAGAGAGGGGATGTGGGGGCCACAGAGAGGGAATGTGGGGGCCACAGAGAGGGGATGTGGGGGCCACAGAGAGAGAATGTGGGGGTCACAGAGAGGGGATGTGGGGGGCCACAGAGAAGGGATGTGGGGGGCCACAGAGAAGGGATGTGGGGGGCCACAGAGAGAGAATGTGGGGGCCACAGAGAGGGGATGTGGGGGTCACAGAGGGAATGTGGGGGCCACAGAGAGGGGATGTGGGGGCCACAGAGAGGGAATGTGGGGGCCACAGAGAGGGGATGTGGGGGCCACAGAGAGAGAATGTGGGGGTCACAGAGAGGGGATGTGGGGGGCCACAGAGAAGGGATGTGGGGGGCCACAGAGAGAGAATGTGGGGGCCACAGAAAGGGGATGTGGGGGGCCACAGAGTTGGAATGTGGGGGGCCACAGAGAGGGAATGTGGGGGGCCACAGAGTTGGAATGTGGGGGCCACAGAGAGGGAATGTGGGGGGCCACAGAGAGGGAATGTGGGGGGCCACAGAGAGGGAATGTTGGGGGGTCACATTGAGGGAATGTTGGGGGGCCACATTAAGGGAATGTGAGGGGGCCACAGAGAGGGAATGTTGGGGGGCCACAGAGAGGGAATGTGGGGGCCACAGAGAGGGGATGTGGGGGGCCACAGAGTTGGAATGTGGGGGGCCACAGAGAGGGAATGTGGGGGGGCCACAGAGTTGGAATGTGGGGGCCACAGAGAGGGAATGTTGGGGGGCCACATTGAGGGAATGTTGGGGGGCCACATTAAGGGAATGTGAGGGGGCCACAGAGAGGGAATGTTGGGGGGCCACAGAGAGGGAATGTTGGGGGGCCACAGAGAGGGAATGTGGGGGCCACAGAGAGGGAATGTGGGGGCCACAGAGTTGGAATGTGGGGGGGCCACAGAGTTGGAATGTGGGGGACCACAGATGGAAGGGAGATGGAATACCGATATCGGGGGAAATCTTCCACCGGTGTCAATGATGAATATTGATCGGTGATATTGTATATCGGTGTCAATGATGAATATTGATCGGTGATATTGTATATCGGTGTCAATGATGAATATTGATTGGTGATATCGTATATCTGTGTCAATGATGAATATTGATCGTGATATCGGAGTCAATGATGAATATTGATCGGTGATATCGTATATCTGTGTCAATGATGAATATTGATCGGTGATATTGTATATCGGTGTCAGTGATGAATATTGATTGGTGATATCGTATATCGTGTCAATGATGAATATTGATCGTGATATCTGTGTCAATGATGAATATTGATCGGTGATATCGTATATCGTGTCAATGATGAATATTGATCGTGATATCGGAGTCAATGATGAATATTGATCGGTGATATCGTAGTCAATGATGAATATTGATCGGTGATATCGTATATCTGTGTCAATGATGAATATTGATCGGTGATATCGTATATCGTGTCAATGATGAATATTGATCGTGATATCGGAGTCAATGATGAATATTGATCGGTGATATCGTATATCTGTGTCAATGATGAATATTGATCGGTGATATTGTATATCGGTGTCAGTGATGAATATTGATTGGTGATATCGTATATCGTGTCAATGATGAATATTGATCGTGATATCGGAGTCAATGATGAATATTGATCGGTGATATCGTAGTCAATGATGAATATTGATCGGTGATATCGTATATCTGTGTCAATGATGAATATTGATCGGTGATATTGTATATCGGTGTCAATGATGAATATTGATCGGTGATATTGTATATCGGTGTCAGTGATGAATATTGATCGGTGATATTGTATATCGGTGTTAATGATGAATATTGATCGGTGATCTCATATATTAGGCTCAATGATAAATACAGATCAGTGATTTTGTATATATGTGTCAATGATGAATTTTAGGGCTGTGGAAATTAAAGATGAATTCCTCGATTAATCGTTAACTTTTTTGATTGATCAAAATTCTTTTGATCAGTACTCACCTCTCCGCCGGCTTCTGGGTCTTCAGGGAGATCCGTCGGAGATCCAGTGATGTCAGGGACATCAACGTCACCGGACTCCTCCCCCCTTCCCCAAGTGCCTCCGCCTGCTAACGAAAGGAAGGGGGAGGAGTCCGGTGACGTCGAAGTTCTGATTGAACGTAACGTGTGCGGGGGAGGAGCTACACATGACGTCACCCGCTGCTGCCCTACGGAAGTAACACGATTGTCGGCTTTACATGCTGTGTGTTTATCATCTTTATGTGAGTAGTTTGGGTTGTGAACACAATAATGAAATGTTATACTTAAGCGGTGAGCACTGAGATCTTTTCTTTCTCCCCATGAGCTGCGTCCTGCTGAGATCTCAGGAGACGGGAGAGAAGTTTATGGTACGTGTTATACCCTTTTCATACCCGCTTGTATGCCCACCTGTTTGCACCGGGGTCCATGCCATAAGGTGAGAGCGATTAGATAGACCGGAGGGGGAGGGATTGTCGCGCTACTGTGGGAAAAAAATGACTTCCATCAGTGCTACAGATTGAATTTAAAACGTATTTGTGTGAACTGTGAAGTTAAGTCATGGATTGTGGAAACTAACTAGTGTCGGGTGATTGTATATAGTGTATACCACATTTACCACCGACTAATGCAAGGAGATCAGTAGTAGTTGTAATGGAGTGCATTCGGCGCAATACAAATCCAATATCAAATCAAATCAAATCTGTATGTGCGTTATAATTAATCAAAATTAGTCGATTAATCGATTAAAGAAAAAAAACGATTAATCAAACGCAAACATTTTAATCAGTAACAGCCCTAAAAAATATTGATCGGTTTTATCGTATATTGGTGAATTTATTCACTTACTGAATCTGCGATGGATTGTTAGTATCGGTGATGTCTTCTATCAATATCAATTATAAATATTGATAGGTTATATCATATATTGTTATCAATAAGAATGATTGATCTGACGTACAGAATTAGCGATGGACTGGTAGTACCGCTCAGCGATCATTTTGATGTCGGATTTCGATCTCCTATTATTTATAGTCTTGTGACTAAAAGGCCATTTTTTTTAGTCTAGATTTAGAATTGTTTCGAATGAATGACGGATTGTTAGTATCAATAATATCCTCTATTAATATCAATTATAAATATTGATCTGTAATCACCTCCATAATCTGTGACGGATTGTTAGTTATATTAATAGGTGAAATCCTATATCACTATCAATGATGAATATTGATCTATTAGAACATACTGGATCTGTGAGAGACTTTTAGTATCAAATGACATCTTACTTGATATCAATGATAAATATTGATTGGTGATCGCCTACAAAATCTGTTATGGATTGTTGATATCGGTTATCTCAGATTGGTATCAATGTTATTGATCTGTGATAACCTGAAGAATCTGTGGCAGATTGTTAGTATCGGTCATATGTTATATTGGCACCAATGATAAATATTGATCGGTGATATCTTATATCGGTGTCAATAATATTTATTGGTGAAATCCTCCATCAGTATCAATAAGAGTTATTGAAAGTTTAACACCTAAAGAACCTGTGATGGATTGTTAGTATCAGTGATATCTTATATGTATATCAATGATGAATATTGATTAGTGATATTTTATATGGGTATTAATGATAAATATTGATTGGTGATATCTTATATGGGTATTAATGATAAATATTGATTGGTGATATCTTATATGGGTATTAATGATAAATATTGATTGGGGATATCTTATATGGGTACCAATCATAAATATTGATTGGTGATATCTTATATGGGTATCAATCATAAATATTGATTGGTGATATCTTATATGGGTATCAATCATAAATATTGATTGGTGATATCTTATATGGGTATCAATCATAAATATTGATTGGGGATATCTTATATGGGTATCAATCATAAATATTGATTGGTGATATCCTGTATCGATATAATAAAGCTGTATAAAGTGCAGCTGACAGGAGCCTCAGGAGAGAAGGATGCGGTGAGGTGGGAAGGCCTCATCATTGAAGAAGGTGACACCCCTCCCCCGTGAGGTCCAGATCTACATAGAAGGATTATACTGGAGGAGCCCCTCAGTGTCTCCATATGATTGCTGGAAAGACAGAGTCTCACTTCACTGGCTGCACCGCATCCTCTGGGAAAATCCTGATAAGGAATTGATTTCCAGAAGATGAAAATGATCTTATTTATAACCTTTTTATGGAAACACTGCGAATCGTCGTGTGAGGAGGGGGAGGGGTTCCTGGCAGGTGGGCGGCAGCAGACGGCGACGCTCCACTTCTCCTATTCATGGAATCTACACAATGCAGAGCATAGAAATCAGCCTGCAGCTCACCGACGCCTCAGGAGAGGAGATCTGACCCCCAACACCCCCCCCAGAGTCATCCAATCACAGCGTACAGTGCAGCTCACCGCCGCCTCAGGAGAGGAGATCTGACCCCCAACATCCCCCCCAGTGTCATCCAATCACAGCGTACAGTGCAGCTCACCGCCGCCTCAGGAGAGGAGATCTGACCCCAATGTCAGCTGACCCCCAACATCCCCCCCCCCCCAGAGTCAGCCAATCACAGCGTACAGTGCAGCTCACCGCCGCCTCAGGAGAGAAGATCTGATATAGAGGTCACCTTGTAGGGGGGCGGAGCTAAAATCCCATTCCACGTTTTATTCTGCCTGGCGGGAAGATCAGAATCCACACTCCTCCCTATATATTCCTATGGAAGATCCACCAGAGGGCGCTACACAACGCATTTCTACACCAAGATCATACTCTATATATATTCTATAGACAATCCACCAGAGGGCGCTGCACAACGCATTTCTACACCAAGATCACACTCTCTATATATTCTATAGACAATCCACCAGAGGGCGCTGCACAACACATTTCTACACCAAGATCACACTCTATATATTCTATAGACAATCCACCAGAGGGCGCTGCACAACGTATTCTTACACCAAGATCATACTCTATATATATTCTATAGACAGTCCACCAGAGGGCGCTGCACAACGCATTTCTACACCAAGATCACACTCTCTATATATTCTATAGACAATCCACCAGAGGGCGCTACACAACGCATTTCTACACCAAGATCACACTCTATATATATATATTCTATAGACAATCCACCAGAGGGCGCTGTACAACGCATTTCTACACCAAGATCACACTCTATATATATTCTATAGACAATCCACCAGAGGGCGCTGCACAACGCATTTCTACACCAAGATCACACTCTATATATATTCTATGGACAATCCACCAGAGGGCGCTGTACAACGCATTTCTACACCAAGCTCACACTCTATATATATTCCATGGACAATCCACCAGAGGGCGCTGCACAACGCATTTCTACACCAAGATCACATTCTATATATATTCTATAGACAATCCACCAGAGGGCGCTGTACAACGCATTTCTACACCAAGATCACACTCTATATATATTCTATGGACAATCCACCAGAGGGCGCTGTACAACGCATTTCTACACCAAGATCACACTCTATATACAGTGGTGTGAAAAAGTGTTTGCCCCCTTCCTCATTTCCTGTTCCTTTGCATGTTTGTCACACTTAAGTGTTTCGGAACATCAAACCAATTTAAACAATAGTCAAGGACAACACAAGTAAAACACAAAATGCAATTTGTAAATGAAGGTGTTTATTATTAAAGGTGAAAAAAAATCCAAACCATCATGGCCCTGTGTGAAAAAGTGATTGCCCCCCTTGTTAAAACATACTATAACTGTGGTTGTCCACACCTGAGTTCAATTTCTCTAGCCACACCCAGGCCTGATTATTGCCACACCTGTTCACAATCAAGGCATCACTTAAATAGGAGCTGCTTGACACAGTAAGGTCCACCAGAAGATCCTTAAAAGCTACACATCATGCCGAGACCCAAAGAAATTCAGGAACAATTGAGAAAGAAAGTAATTGAGATCTATCAGTCTGGAAAGGGTTATAAAGCCATTTCCAAAGCTTTGGGAATCCAGCGAACCACAGTGAGAGCCATTATCCACAAATGGCGAAGACATGGAACAGTGGTGAACCTTCCCAGGAGTGGCCGGCCGCCCAAAATTACCCCAAGAGCGCAGCGACGACTCATCCAAGAGGTCACAAAAGACCCCACAGCAACGTCCAAGGAACTGCAGGCCTCACTTGCCTCAGTTAAGGTCAGCGTTCATGCCTCCACCATCAGGAAAAGACTGGGCAAAAATGGCCTGCATGGCAGAGTTCCAAGGAGAAAACCACTGCTGAGCAAAAAGAACATCAAAGCTCGTCTCAATTTCTCCACAACACATCTTGATGATCCCCAAGACTTTTGGGACAACATTCTGTGGACCGATGAGACAAAAGTGGAACTCTTTGGAAGGTGTGTGTCCAAGTATATCTGGCGTAGAAGGAACACTGCATTTCAGAAAAAGAACATTATACCAACAGTAAAATATGGTGGTGTAGTGTGATGGTCTGGGGCTGTTTTGCTGCTTCAGGACCTGGAAGACTTGCCGTGATAAAAGGAACTATGAATTCTGCTGTCTACCAAGAGATCCTGAAGGAGAATGTCCGACCATCTGTTCGTGTACTCAAGCTGAAACTAACTTGGGTTCTGCAGCAGGACAATGATCCTAAACACACCAGCAAGTCCACCACCGAATGGCTGAAGAAAAACAAAATGAAGACTTTGGAGTGGCCTAGCCAAAGTCCTGACCTGAATCCTATTGAGATGTTGTGGTATGACCTTAAAAAGGCCATTCATGCTCGAAAACCCTCTAATGTAACTGAATTAGGACAATTCTGCAAAGATGAGTGGGCCAAAATTCCTCCAGGACGCTGTAAAAGCCTCATTGCGCGTTATCGCAAACGCTTGGTTGCAGTTGTTGCTGCTAAGGGTGGCCCAACCAGTTATTAGGTTTAGGGGGCAATCACTTTTTCACACAGGGCCATGATGGTTTGGATTTTTTTTCACCTTTAATAATAAACACCTTAATTTACAAATTGCATTTTGTGTTTACTTGTGTTGTCCTTGACTATTGTTTAAATTGGTTTGATGTTCCGAAAACACTTAAGTGTGACAAACATGCAAAGGAACAGGAAATGGGAAGGGGGCAAACACTTTTTCACACCACTGTATATTCTATGGACAATCCACCAGAGGGCGCTGTACAACGCATTTCTACACCAAGCTCACACTCTATATATATTCCATGGACAATCCACCAGAGGGCGCTGCACAACGCATTTCTACACCAAGATCACACTCTATATATATTCTATAGACAATCCACCAGAGGGCGCTGCACAACGCATTTCTACACCAAGATCACACTCTATATATATTCTATGGACAATCCACCAGAGGGCGCTGCACAACGCATTTCTACACCAAGATCACACTCTATATATATTCTATGGACAATCCACCAGAGGGCGCTGCACAACGCATTTCTACACCAAGATCACACTCTATATATATTCTATAGACAATCCACCAGAGGGCGCTGCACAACGCATTTCTACACCAAGATCACACTCTATATATATTCTATGGACAATCCATCAGAGGGCGCTGCACAACGCATTTCTACACCAAGATCACACTCTATATATATTCTATGGACAATCCACCAGAGGGCGCTGCACAACGCATTTCTACACCAAGATCACACTCTATATATATTCTATGGACAATCCACCAGAGGGCGCTGCACAACGCATTTCTACACCAAGATCACACTCTATATATATTCTATAGACAATCCACCAGAGGGCGCTGCACAACGCATTTCTACACCAAGATCACACTCTATATATATTCTATGGACAATCCACCAGAGGGCGCTGTACAACGCATTTCTACACCAAGATCACACTCTATATATATTCTATGGACAATCCACCAGAGGGCGCTGCACAACGCATTTCTACACCAAGATCACACTCTATATATATTCTATGGACAATCCACCAGAGGGCGCTGTACAACGCATTTCTACACCAAGATCACACTCTATATATATTCTATGGACAATCCACCAGAGGGCGCTGCACAACGCATTTCTACACCAAGATCACACTCTATATATATTCTATGGACAATCCACCAGAGGGCGCTGCACAACGCATTTCTACACCAAGATCACACTCTATATATATTCTATGGACAATCCACCAGAGGGCGCTGCACAACGCATTTCTACACCAAGATCACACTCTATATATATTCTATGGACAATCCACCAGAGGGCGCTGCACAACGCATTTCTACACCAAGATCACACTCTATATATATTCTATAGACAATCCACCAGAGGGCGCTGCACAACGCATTTCTACACCAAGATCACACTCTATATATATTCTATAGACAATCCACCAGAGGGCGCTGTACAACGCATTTCTACACCAAGATCACACTCTATATATATTCTATGGACAATCCACCAGAGGGCGCTGCACAACGCATTTCTACACCAAGATCACACTCTATATATATTCTATAGACAATCCACCAGAGGGCGCTACACAACGCATTTCTACACCAAGATCACACTCTATATATATTCTATGGACAATCCACCAGAGGGCGCTGCACAACGCATTTCTACACCAAGATCACACTCTATATATATTCTATGGACAATCCACCAGAGGGCGCTGCACAACGCATTTCTACACCAAGATCACACTCTATATATATTCTATGGACAATCCACCAGAGGGCGCTGCACAACGCATTTCTACACCAAGATCACACTCTATATATATTCTATAGACAATCCACCAGAGGGCGCTGTACAACGCATTTCTACACCAAGATCACACTCTATATATATTCTATAGACAATCCACCAGAGGGCGCTGTACAACGCATTTCTACACCAAGATCACACTCTATATATATTCTATGGACAATCCACCAGAGGGCGCTGCACAACGCATTTCTACACCAAGATCATATTCTCTATATATTCTATAGACAATCCACCAGAGGGCGCTGCACAACGCATTTCTACACCAAGATCACATTCTATATATATTCTATAGACAATCCATCAGAGGGCGCTGTACAACGCATTTCTACACCAAGATCATACTCTCTATATATTCTATAGAGAGTCCACCAGAGGGCGCTGCACAACGCATTTCTACACCAAGATCACACTCTATATATATTCTATAGACAATCCACCAGAGGGCGCTGTACAACGCATTTCTACACCAAGATCACACTCTATATATATTCTATAGACAATCCACCAGAGGGCGCTGCACAACGCATTTCTACACCAAGATCACACTCTATATATATTCTATGGACAATCCACCAGAGGGCGCTGCACAACGCATTTCTACACCAAGATCACATTCTCTATATATATTCTATAGACAATCCACCAGAGGGCGCTGCACAACGCATTTCTACACCAAGATCACACTCTATATATATTCTATGGACAATCCACCAGAGGGCGCTGCACAACGCATTTCTACACCAAGATCACACTCTATATATATTCTATGGACAATCCACCAGAGGGCGCTGCACAACGCATTTCTACACCAAGATCACACTCTATATATATTCTATAGACAATCCACCAGAGGGCGCTACACAACGCATTTCTACACCAAGATCACACTCTATATATATTCTATGGACAATCCACCAGAGGGCGCTGCACAACGCATTTCTACACCAAGATCACACTCTATATATATTCTATGGACAATCCACCAGAGGGCGCTGCACAACGCATTTCTACACCAAGATCACACTCTATATATATTCTATGGACAATCCACCAGAGGGCGCTGCACAACGCATTTCTACACCAAGATCACACTCTATATATATTCTATAGACAATCCACCAGAGGGCGCTGCACAACGCATTTCTACACCAAGATCACACTCTATATATATTCTATAGAGAGTCCACCAGAGGGCGCTGCACAACGCATTTCTACACCAAGATCACACTCTATATATATTCTATGGACAATCCACCAGAGGGCGCTGCACAACGCATTTCTACACCAAGATCACACTCTATATATATTCTATAGACAATCCACCAGAGGGCGCTGCACAACGCATTTCTACACCAAGATCACACTCTATATATATTCTATAGAGAGTCCACCAGAGGGCGCTGCACAACGCATTTCTACACCAAGATCACACTCTATATATATTCTATAGACAATCCACCAGAGGGCGCTGCACAACGCATTTCTATACCAAGATCACACTCTATATATATTCTATAGACAATCCACCAGAGGGCGCTGCACAACGTATTCTTACACCAAGATCACATTCTCTATATATTCTATAGACAATCCACCAGAGGGCGCTGCACAACGTATTCTTACACCAAGATCACACTCTATATATATTCTATAGACAATCCACCAGAGGGCGCTGCACAACGCATTTCTACACCAAGATCATACTCTATATATATTCTATAGACAATCCACCAGAGGGCGCTGCACAACGCATTTCTACACCAAGATCATACTCTATATATATTCTATAGACAATCCACCAGAGGGCGCTGCACAACGCATTTCTACACCAAGATCACATTCTCTATATATATTCTATAGACAATCCACCAGAGGGCGCTGCACAACGCATTTCTACACCAAGATCATATTCTTTATAAGGGATGAGCCGAACACCCCCCATTCGGTTCGCAGCAGGACATGCCAACAGGCAACAAAATGTGTGCGAACCACGTAAAGTCTATGGGACTCGAACGTGAATAATCAAAAGTTCTAATTCTAAAGGTTAATATACAAGTTATTGTCATAAAATGTGTTTGGGAACCCGGGTCCTGCCCCAGGGGAGTGTTTGGGGACCCGAGTCCTGCCCCAGGGGAGTGTTTGGGGACCCGAGTCCTGCCCCAGGGGAGTGTTTGGGGACCCGAGTCCTGCCCCAGGGGAGTGTTTGGGGACCCGAGTCCTGCCCCAGGGGAGTGTTTGGGGACCCGAGTCCTGCCCCAGGGGAGTGTTTGGGGACCCGGGTCCTGCCCCAGGGGAGTGTTTGGGAACCCGGGTCCAGCCCCAGGGGAGTGTTTGGGAACCCGTGTCCTGCCCCAGGGGAGTGTTTGGGGACCCAGGTCCTGCCCCAGGGGAGTGTTTGGGGACCTGGGTCCTGCCCCAGGGGAGTGTTTGGGAACCCGGGTCCTGCCCCAGGGGAGTGTTTGGGGACCCGGGTCCTGCACCAGGGGAGTGTTTGGGGACCCGGGAGCCGGGTCCTGCCCCAGGGGAGTGTTTGGGAACCCGGGTCCTGCCCCAGGGGAGTGTTTGGGGACCCGGGTCCTGCCCCAGGGGAGTGTTTGGGGACCCGGGTCCTGCACCAGGGGAGTGTTTGGGGACCCGGGTCCTGCCCCAGGGGAGTGTTTGGGGACCCGGGTCCTGCTCCAGGGGAGTGTTTGGGGACCCGGGTCCTGCCCCAGGGGAGTGTTTGGGGACCCGGGAGCCGGGTCCTGCCCCAGGGGAGTGTTTGGGGACTCGGGTCCTGCCCCACTGGAGAGTTTGGGGACCCGGGTCCTGCCCCAGGGGAGTGTTTTTTTTCGGGAGCAGTGATTTTAATAATGCTGTAGGTGAAACAATAAAAGTGTAATATTCCTTTAAATTTTGTACCTGGGGGGTGTGTATAGTACCTGGGGGGTGTGTATAGTACCTGGGGGGTGTGTATAGTGTGCCTGTAAAGGGGCGCATGTTTCCTGTGCTTAGAACTGTCTGAGAGCAAAATGACATTTCTAAAGGAAAAAAGTCATTTAAAACTGCTTGCGCTTTTTTCTGGTTCCGGCAATATGGATGAAAATCATTAAGAAAAATGGCATGGGTACCCCCCTTGCCCATTACCAGCCCCTTTGGGTCTTGTACAGATATTAAGGGGAACCCCGCACCCAAATTAAAAAAAGGAAAGGTGTGGGGCCCCCAGGCCCTATATACTCAGAACAGCAGTATACAGGCAGTGCAAACAAGACAGGGACTGTAGGCTTGTTGGTAAGTTGAATTGGTTGGAGATCCCAGCTGATGAGGAGGAGGGAGAGGTCCGCCTTGGTCTTTGATGTGGGTCTATTAACCACTTGCTTACCGGGCACTAAAACCCCCCCTCCTGCCCAGACCAATTCTCAGCTTTCTGTGCTCTCACACTTTGAATGACAATTACTAGTTTACTGGTATTTGATCACCTCTGGGTTTTTTTTTTATTTTTTTGCGCTATAAATGAAAAAAGACCGAAAATTTTGAAAAAAAACGCATTTTTCTTTGTTTCTGTGATAAAATTTTGCAAATTATACATTTTTCTTCATACATTTTGGCCACAATTTATACTGCCACATATCTTTGGTAAAAATAACCCAAATTAGTGGATATTATTTGGTCTTTGTGAAAGTTACAGACTCTACAATCTGTGGTGCGAATCATACAAAATTGATCACATCTGATGTACTGGTGGCCGATCTCATTTCTTGTGACCCGAACAACCAGGAAAGTACAAATACCCCCCAAATGACCCCTTTTTTGAAAGTAGACATTCCAAGGTATTTAGTAAGAGGCATGGGGAGGTTTTTGATGTTGTCATTTTTTCCCACAATTCTTTGCAAAATGAATTATTTTTTATTTTTTTCCCACAAAATTATCATTGTAAGAGGTTATTTCTCTCACATGGCATGTGTATACCACAAATGACACCCCAAAATAAATTCTGCTCCTCCTCCTGAGTATTACGATACCACATGTGTGGGACTTTTCCACAGCCTGGCCACTTAGAGAGGCCCAACATGCAGGGAGCGCCATCACATGTTCTAGGAGCATAAATTACACATCTAACTTCTTGACTACCTATTACACTATTGAAGGCCCTGGAGCACCAGGACAATAACACGTGACACTGACGTGGCACTGATGACAGATGGCACTGATACGGGGCACTGATGACACGTGACACTAATGACAGATATCACTGATAACAGATGGCACGTGACACTGACAGGTGGCACTAATGACAGATGGCACTGATACGTGGCACTGATGACAGATGGCACTAATATGTGGTACTGATGACAGATGGCACTGATACGTGGCACTGATGACAGATGGCACTAATATGTGGTACTGATGACAGATGGCACTGATACGTGGCACTGATGACAGATGGCACTAATATGTGGTACTGATGACAGATGGCACTGATACGTGGCACTGATGACAGATGGCACTAATATGTGGTACTGATGACAGATGGCACTGATACGTGGTACTGATGACAGATGGCACTAATATGTGGTACTGATGACAGATGGCACTGATACGTGGCACTGATGACAGATGGCACTAATATGTGGTACTGATGACAGATGGCACTGATACGTGGCACTGATGACAGATGGCACTAATATGTGGTACTGATGACAGATGGCACTGATACGTGGCACTGATGACAGATGGCACTAATATGTGGTACTGATGACAGATGGCACTGATACGTGGCACTGATGACAGATGGCACTAATATGTGGTACTGATGACAGATGGCACTGATACGTGGTACTGATGACAGATGGCACTAATATGTGGTACTGATGACAGATGGCACTGATACGTGGCACTGATGACAGATGGCACTAATATGTGGTACTGATGACAGATGGCACTAATATGTGGCATTGATGACACGTGACACTCAGGGCCAGATTAAGAACATTGTGGGCCGGGTGCTGAGGATTTTGTTGGGGCCTTTATAAACAATAAATAAATAAAAAAAAATGCAAACAATTTTTTGTTATAAAAAATTTAATTAAAGAGAGAGAGAGAGAGAGAGGGGATGAGAGAGGGGTGAGGGGTAAGGGAGGGAGGATGAGAGAAAGAGAAAGGGGATGAGAGAGGGGTAAGGGAGGGAGGATGAGAGAGAGAGGGGATGAGAGAGGGGTGAGGGTAAGGGAGGGAGGATGAGAGAGAGAAGGGATGAGAGAGGGGTGAGGGTAAGGGAGGGAGGATGAGAGAGAGAGGGGATGAGAGAGGGGTGAGGGGTAAGGGAGGGAGGATGAGAGAGAGAGGGGATGAGAGAGGGGTGAGGGGTAAGGGAGGGAGGATGAGAGAGAGAGGGGATGAGAGAGGGGTGAGGGGTAAGGGAGGGAGGATGAGAGAGAGAGGGGATGAGAGAGGGGTGAGGGGTAAGGGAGGGAGGATGAGAGAGAGAGGGGATGAGAGAGGGGTGAGGGGTAAGGGAGGGAGGATGAGAGAGAGAAAGGGGATGAGAGAGGGGTAAGGGAGGGAGGATGAGAGAGAGAGGGGATGAGAGAGGGGTGAGGGGTAAGGGAGGGAGGATGAGAGAGAGAGGGGATGAGAGAGGGGTGAGGGGTAAGGGAGGGAGGATGAGAGAAAGAGAAAGGGGATGAGAGAGGGGTAAGGGAGGGAGGATGAGAGAGAGAGGGGATGAGAGAGGGGTGAGGGGTAAGGGAGGGAGGATGAGAGAGAGAGGGGATGAGAGAGGGGTGAGGGGTAAGGGAGGGAGGATGAGAGAGAAAGAGAAAGGGGATGAGAGAGGGGTGAGGGGTAAGGGAGGGAGGATGAGAGAGAAAAGGGGGGGTGAGAGAAAGAGGATGCACATGAGCATGCGTGGGAATAACATCAATGCAGCCCGGCCAAGGCAAGTGACCGAAGGCACAGAACCCGGAAGGAAGTCCGGGTGAAGATGGAAGCACCCGGGCCGGATTGATCACAGCACAGCACTGGAGAGCTCAGTCTGACAGGTAAGTGTACCCCAATATGCTGCCCATACTTGTACATTATGGCACAACCTACCTCAGGGCCTCTAAAAAGTAGTAATGTTAGAAAGGTTTATTACCGCTTTAATATCCCAGGAGCCTCTCATGGGGCCCCTACTCACCCTGTGGCCCTTGGGCAGTGAATAGTTACCAACATTTCAAAAATATTTTCAGGGACACTTTTTGCTATATTTAGAGTAGCTGACATCCCCCGTGTTCCTCTATACATCACAATAGTAATTATAAAATGAAATAAGTACTAATAATGGGGCAGAACAAATATGAGGACTGAGATTTCCTTTAGCTGAACTAACAAAAGTGGCCCATTATAGAGCTGGTAACATTGAGAATATTCAGTATAAGTTTAAAGAACTGTTTTTGTGGGTAAGAGGCACAGGGGAGGAGTATGGATGGTATAAAAGTGGGAAGTATGTGCAGGTGAGGGAGAGGAATGTGGAGGGTCTAACAGTGGGCACTATGTACATAAGAGGAGTGTGGAGGGTATGGCAGAAGGCACTATGTACATAAGAGGAGTGTGTAGGATATGACAGTGGGCACTATGTACAGGAGAGGAGTGTGTAGGATATGACAGCGGGCACTATGTACAGGAGAGGAGTGGGTAGGATATGACAGCGGGCACTATGTACAGGAGAGGAGTGTGGAGGGTATGACAATGGGCAGTATGCACAGCAGAGGAGTGTGGAGGGTATGACAAAGGGTAGTATGTACAGGAGAGGAGTGTGGGGGGTATGACAGTGGGCACTATGTACATAAGAGGAGTGTGTAGGATATGACAGTGGGCGGTATGTACAGGAGAGGAGTGTGTAGGATATGACAGCAGGCACTATGTACAGGAGAGGAGTGTGTAGGATATGACAGCGGGCACTATGTACAGGAGAGGAGTGTGTAGGGTATGACAATGGGCAGTATGCACAGCAGAGGAGTGTGGAGGGTATGACAAAGGGTAGTATGTACCGGAAAGGAGTGTGGAGGGTATGACAGTGGGCACTATGTACAGGAGAGGAGTGTGTAGGATATGACAGCGGGCACTATGTACAGGAGAGGAGTGTGTAGGATATGACAGCGGGCACTATGTACAGGAGAGGAGTGTGTAGGATATGACAGCGGGCACTATGTACAGGAGAGGAGTGTGGAGGGTATGACAAAGGGCAGTATGCACAGCAGAGGAGTGTGGAGGGTATGACAGTGGGTACTATGTACCGGAGAGGAGTGTGTAGGGTATGACAGTGGGCACTATGTACAGGAGAGGAGGGTGTAGGATATGACAGCGGGCACTATGTACAGGAGAGGAGTGTGTAGGATATGACAGCGGGCACTATGTACAGGAGAGGAGTGTGTAGGATATGACAGCGGGCACTATGTACAGGAGAGGAGTGTGGAGGGTATGACAATGGGCAGTATGCACAGCAGAGGAGTGTGGAGGGTATGACAAAGGGTAGTATGTACCGGAAAGGAGTGTGGGGGGGTATGACAGTGGGCAGTATGTACAGGAGAGGAGTGTGGGGGTATGACAAAGGGTAGTATGTACAGGAGAGGAGTGTGAAGGGTATGACAGTGGGCAGTATGTACAGGAGAGGAGTGTGGGGGTATGACAAAGGGTAGTATGTACCGGAAAGGAGTGTGGAGGGTATGACAGTGGGCACTATGTACAGGAGAGGATTGTGAAGGGATGACAGTGGGCACTATGTACAGGAGAGGAGTGTGAAGGGATGACAGTGGGCACTATGTATAGGAGAGAAGTGTGGAGAGTAGGGCAGTAATTACAGGAGAGGAGTGTGGAGGGTATGATGGTGGGCACTATGTATAGGAGAGGAGTATGGAGGGTATGACAGTGAGTAGTATGTACAGGAGAGGAGTGTGGAGGGTATGACAGTGGGCACTGTGTATTGGAGAGAAGTGTTGAGGGTATGACAGTGGACAATATGTATAGGAGAGAAGTGTGGAGGGTATGACAGTGAGCAGTATGTACAGGAGAGGAGTGTGGAGGGTACGACGGTGGGCACTATGTACAGGAGAGAAGTGTATGACAGCGGGCACTATGTACAGGATAGGAGTGTGTAGGATATGACAGCGGGCACTATGTATAGGAGAGAAGGGTGTAGGATATGACAGCAGGTGCTATGTATAGGACAGAAGTGTGGAGGGTATGACAGTGGGCGGTATGTACAGGAGGGGAGTGTGGAGGATATGACAGTGGGCACTATGTACTGGAGAGGAGTGTAGAGGATATGACAGTGGGCACTATGTACAGGAGGGGAGTGTGTAGGATATGACAGTGGGCACTATGTACAGGAGAGGAGTGTGGAGGATATGACAGTGGGCACTATGTACAGGAGGGGAGTGTGTAGGATATGACAGCGGGCACTATGTACAGGAGAGGAGTGTGGAGGGTATGACAGTGGGCAGTATGTATAGGAGAGAAGTGTGGAGAGTATGACAGTGGGCGGTATGTAAAGGAGGGGAGTGTGTAGGATATGACAGCGGGCTCTATGTATAGGAGAGAAGTGTGGAGGGTATGACAGCGGGCGGTATGTACAGGAGAGGAGTGTGTAGGATATGACAGTGGGCACTATGTATAGGAGAGAAGTGTGGAGAGTATGACAGTGGGCGCTATGTATGTATAGGAGAGAAGTGTGGAGAGTATGACAGTGAGCACTATGTATAGGAGAGAAGTGTGGAGAGTATGACAGTGAGCACTATGTATAGGAGAGGAGTGTGTAGGATATGACAGCGGGCTCTATGTATAGGAGAGAAGTGTGGAGGGTATGACAGCGGGCGGTATGTACAGGAGAGGAGTGTGTAGGATATGACAGTGGGCACTATGTATAGGAGAGAAGTGTGGAGAGTATGACAGTGGGCGCTATGTATGTATAGGAGAGAAGTGTGGAGAGTATGACAGTGAGCACTATGTATAGGAGAGAAGTGTGGAGAGTATGACAACGGGCGCTATGTATAGGAGAGAAGTGTGGAGAGTATGACAGTGGGCGCTATGTATAGGAGAGAAGTGTGGAGAGTATGACAGTGAGCACTATGTATAGGAGAGAAGTGTGAAGAGTATGACAGCGGGCGCTATGTATAGGAGAGAAGTGTGGAGAGTATGACAGTGGGCGCTATGTATAGGAGAGAAGTGTGGAGAGTATGACAGTGAGCACTATGTATAGGAGAGAAGTGTGGAGGATATGACAGTGAGCACTATGTATAGGAGAGAAGTGTGGAGAGTATGACAGCGGGCGCTATGTACAGGAGAGAAGTGTAGAGAGTATGACAGCGGGCGCTATGTATAGGAGAGAAGTGTGGAGGGTATGACAGTGGGCACTATGTATAGGAGAGAAGTGTGGAGGGTATGACAGTGGGCACTATGTATAGGAGAGAAGTGTGGAGAGTATGACAGTGAGCGCTATGTATAGGAGAGAAGTGTGGAGGGTATGACAGTGGGCACTATGTATAGGAGAGAAGTGTGGAGAGTATGACAGTGGGCACTATGTATAGGAGAGAAGTGTGGAGGGTATGACAGTGGGCACTATGTATAGGAGAGAAGTGTGGAGAGTATGACAGCGGGCGCTATGTATAGGAGAGAAGTGTGGAGAGTATGACAGTGGGAAGTATGTATATATAGGAGAGGAGGATGAAGGAATCTGGGAAGGAAAAATGTAAAGGTTTGTGGAAGGATGTTTAGGGACTGCGTAGTGGTTAAGCGGGCCAAACATGGATTGAAATGACACCAATTAAGCAGAGACCAGCCATAGTCGATCTATGTATGGGCTACCTGGTTTTACACAAGTCAACCTATTAACCGACTTGAGTACAACCAGCCTGTCAGGTTTTCCCCAAAACAATCAGTGCTGCCAGCTATAGTTAGCAACACTAATCATCGTATTCACTGGCAGAACACAATAAGACTGCAGGAGTGATTCCCCCATCCACAGGTCAGCAGGTGAGAGGGTGTGTGTGGGGACAGGCTGGGGAGAGATACTAGTCAGTGGCTGGGGAGAGATACTAGTCAGTGGCTGGGGAGAGATACCAGTCAGTGGCTGGGGAGAGATACCAGTCAGGTAGAGATACTAGTCAGTGGCTGGGGAGAGATACTAGTCAGTGGCTGGGGAGAGATACCAGTCAGTGGCTGGGGAGAGATACCAGTCAGGTAGAGATACTAGTCAGTGGCTGGGGAGAGATACTAGTCAGTGGCTGGGGAGAGATACCAGTCAGTGGCTGGGGAGAGATACCAGTCAGTGGCTGGGGAGAGATACCAGTCAGTGGCTGGGGAGAGATACCAGTCAGTGGCTGGGGAGAGATACCAGTCAGTGGCTGGGGAGAGATACCAGTCAGTGGCTGGGGAGAGATACCAGTCAGTGGCTGGGTAGAGATACCAGTCAGTGGCTGGGGAGAGATACCAGTCAGTGGCTGGTGAGAGATACTAGTCAGTGGCTGGGTAGAGATACTAGTCAGTGGCTGGGTAGAGATACTAGTCAGTGGCTGGGGAGAGATACTAGTCAGTGGCTGGGTAGAGATACTAGTCAGTGGCTGGGGAGAGATAATAGTCAGTGGCTGGGGAGAGATAATAGTCAGTGGCTGGGGAGAGATACTAGTCAGTGGCTGGGGAGAGATACTAGTCAGTGGCTGGGGAGAGATACTAGTCAGTGGCTGGGGAGAGATACTAGTCAGTGGCTGGGGAGAGATACTAGTCAGTGGCTGGGGAGAGATACTAGTCAGTGGCTGGGGAGAGATACTAGTCAGTGGCTGGGGAGAGATACTAGTCAGTGGCTGGGGAGAGATACTAGTCAGTGGCTGGGTAGAGATACTAGTCAGTGGCTGGGGAGAGATACTAGTCAGTGGCTGGGTAGAGATACTAGTCAGTGGCTGGGGAGAGATACTAGTCAGTGGCTGGGGAGAGATACTAGTCAGTGGCTGGGGAGAGATACTAGTCAGTGGCTGGGGAGAGATACTAGTCAGTGTGGGGAGAGATACTAGTCAGTGGCTGGGGAGAGATACTAGTCAGTGGCTGGGTAGAGATACTAGTCAGTGGCTGGGGAGAGATACTAGTCAGTGGCTGGGGAGAGATACTAGTCAGTGGCTGGGGAGAGATACTAGTCAGTGGCTGGGTAGAGATACTAGTCAGTGGCTGGGAGAGATACTAGTCAGTGGCTGGGGAGAGATACTAGTCAGTGGCTGGGTAGAGATACTAGTCAGTGGCTGGGGAGAGATACTAGTCAGTGGCTGGGGAGAGATACTATTCAGTGGCTGGGAGAGATACTAGTCAGTGGCTGGGGAGAGATACTAGTCAGTGGCTGGGTAGAGATACTAGTCAGTGGCTGGGTAGAGATACTAGTCAGTGGCTGGGGAGAGATACTAGTCAGTGGCTGGGGAGAGATACTAGTCAGTGGCTGGGGAGAGATACTAGTCAGTGGCTGGGGAGAGATACTAGTCAGTGGCTGGGGAGAGATACTAGTCAGTGGCTGGGTAGAGATACTAGTCAGTGGCTGGGGAGAGATACTAGTCAGTGGCTGGGGAGAGATACTAGTCAGTGGCTGGGGAGAGATACTAGTCAGTGGCTGGGGAGAGATACCAGTCAGTGGCTGGGGAGAGATACTAGTCAGTGGCTGGGTAGAGATACTAGTCAGTGGCTGGGGAGAGATACTAGTCAGTGGCTGGGGAGAGATACTAGTCAGTGGCTGGGGAGAGATACTAGTCAGTGGCTGGGGAGAGATACTAGTCAGTGGCTGGGGAGAGATACTAGTCAGTGGCTGGGGAGAGATACTAGTCAGTGGCTGGGGAGAGATACTAGTCAGTGGGGAGAGATACTAGTCAGTGGCTGGGTAGAGATACTAGTCAGTGGCTGGGTAGAGATACTAGTCAGTGGCTGGGGAGAGATACTAGTCAGTGGCTGGGGAGAGATAGTGGCTGGGGAGAGATACTAGTCAGTGGCTGGGGAGAGATACTAGTCAGTGGCTGGGGAGAGATACTAGTCAGTGGCTGGGGAGAGCTAGTCAGTGGCTGGGGAGAGATACTAGTCAGTGGCTGGGTAGAGAAACTAGTCAGTGGCTGGGGAGAGATACTAGTCAGTGGCTGGGAGAGATACTAGTCAGTGGCTGGGGAGAGATACTAGTCAGTGGCTGGGGAGAGATACTAGTCAGTGGCTGGGGAGAGATACTAGTCAGTGGCTGGGGAGAGATACTAGTCAGTGGCTGGGGAGAGATACCAGTCAGTGGCTGGGGAGAGATACTAGTCAGTGGCTGGGGGAGATACTAGTCAGTGGCTGGGTAGAGATACTAGTCAGTGGCTGGGGAGAGATACTAGTCAGTGGCTGGGGAGAGATACTAGTCAGTGGCTGGGGAGAGATACTAGTCAGTGGCTGGGGAGAGATACTAGTCAGTGGCTGGGGAGAGATACTAGTCAGTGGCTGGGAGAGATACTAGTCAGTGGCTGGGGAGAGATACTAGTCAGTGGCTGGGTAGAGATACTAGTCAGTGGCTGGGTAGAGATACTAGTCAGTGGCTGGGGAGAGATACTAGTCAGTGGCTGGGGAGAGATACCAGTCAGTGGCTGGGGAGAGATACTAGTCAGTGGCTGGGGAGAGATACTAGTCAGTGGCTGGGTAGAGATACTAGTCAGTGGCTGGGTAGAGATACTAGTCAGTGGCTGGGGAGAGATACTAGTCAGTGGCTGGGGAGAGATACTAGTCAGTGGCTGGGAGAGATAATAGTCAGTGGCTGGGGAGAGATACTAGTCAGTGGCTGGGGAGAGATACTAGTCAGTGGCTGGGTAGAGATACTAGTCAGTGGCTGGGGAGAGATACTAGTCAGTGGCTGGGGAGAGATAATAGTCAGTGGCTGGGGAGAGATACTAGTCAGTGGCTGGGGAGAGATACTAGTCAGTGGCTGGGGAGAGATACTAGTCAGTGGCTGGGGAGAGATACTAGTCAGTGGCTGGGGAGAGATACTAGTCAGTGGCTGGGGAGAGATACTAGTCAGTGGCTGGGTAGAGATACTAGTCAGTGGCTGGGGAGAGATACTAGTCAGTGGCTGGGGAGAGATACTAGTCAGTGGCTGGGGAGAGATACTAGTCAGTGGCTGGGGAGAGATACTAGTCAGTGGCTGGGGAGAGATACTAGTCAGTGGCTGGGGAGAGATACTAGTCAGTGGCTGGGTAGAGATACTAGTCAGTGGCTGGGGAGAGATACTAGTCAGTGGCTGGGGAGAGATACTAGTCAGTGGCTGGGGAGAGATACTAGTCAGTGGCTGGGGAGAGATACTAGTCAGTGGCTGGGGAGAGATACTAGTCAGTGGCTGGGGAGAGATACTAGTCAGTGGCTGGGGAGAGATACTAGTCAGTGGCTGGGGAGAGATACTAGTCAGTGGCTGGGGAGAGATACTAGTCAGTGGCTGGGTAGAGATACTAGTCAGTGGCTGGGAGAGATACTAGTCAGTGGCTGGGGAGAGATACTAGTCAGTGGCTGGGGAGAGATACTAGTCAGTGGCTGGGTAGAGATACTAGTCAGTGGCTGGGGAGAGATACTAGTCAGTGGCTGGGGAGAGATACTAGTCAGTGGCCGGGGAGAGATACTAGTCAGTGGCTGGGAGAGATACTAGTCAGTGGCTGGGTAGAGATACTAGTCAGTGGCTGGGAGAGATACTAGTCAGTGGCTGGGGAGAGATACTAGTCAGTGGCTGGGTAGAGATACTAGTCAGTGGCTGGGAGAGATACTAGTCAGTGGCTGGGGAGAGATACTAGTCAGTGGCTGGGGAGAGATACTAGTCAGTGGCTGGGGAGAGATACTAGTCAGTGGCTGGGGAGAGATACTAGTCAGTGGCTGGGAGAGATACTAGTCAGTGGCTGGGGAGAGATACTAGTCAGTGGCTGGGGAGAGATACTAGTCAGTGGCTGGGGAGAGATACTAGTCAGTGGCTGGGGAGAGATACTAGTCAGTGGCTGGGGAGAGATACTAGTCAGTGGCTGGGTAGAGATACTAGTCAGTGGCTGGGGAGAGATACTAGTCAGTGGCTGGGGAGAGAGGTAGAGATACTAGTCAGTGGCTGGGGAGAGATACTAGTCAGTGGCTGGGGAGAGATACTAGTCAGTGGCTGGGGAGAGATACTAGTCAGTGGCTGGGTAGAGATACTAGTCAGTGGCTGGGGAGAGATACTAGTCAGTGGCTGGGTAGAGATACTAGTCAGTGGCTGGGGAGAGATACTAGTCAGTGGCTGGGAGAGATACTAGTCAGTGGCTGGGGAGAGATACTAGTCAGTGGCTGGGGAGAGATACTAGTCAGTGGCTGGGGAGAGATACTAGTCAGTGGCTGGGAGAGATACTAGTCAGTGGCTGGGGAGAGATACTAGTCAGTGGCTGGGGAGAGAGACTAGTCAGTGGCTGGGTAGAGATACTAGTCAGTGGCTGGGGAGAGATACTAGTCAGTGGCTGGGTAGAGATACTAGTCAGTGGCTTGGGAGAGATACTAGTCAGTGGCTGGGGAGAGATACTATTCAGTGGCTGGGTAGAGATACTAGTCAGTGGCTGGGTAGAGATACTAGTCAGTGGCTGGGTAGAGATACTAGTCAGTGGCTGGGGAGAGATACTAGTCAGTGGCTGGGTAGAGATACTAGTCAGTGGCTGGGGAGAGATACTATTCAGTGGCTGGGGAGAGATACTAGTCAGTGGCTGGGGAGAGATACTAGTCAGTGGCTGGGTAGAGATACTAGTCAGTGGCTGGGTAGAGATACTAGTCAGTGGCTGGGTAGAGATACTAGTCAGTGGCTGGGGAGAGATACTAGTCAGTGGCTGGGGAGAGATACTAGTCAGTGGCTGGGGAGAGATACTAGTCAGTGGCTGGGTAGAGATACTAGTCAGTGGCTGGGTAGAGATACTAGTCAGTGGCTGGGGAGAGATACTAGTCAGTGGCTGGGGAGAGATACTAGTCAGTGGCTGGGGAGAGATACTAGTCAGTGGCTGGGGAGAGATACTAGTCAGTGGCTGGGGAGAGATACTAGTCAGTGGCTGGGGAGAGATACTAATCAGTGGCTGGGTAGAGATACTAGTCAGTGGCTGGGAAGAGATACTAGTCAGTGGCTGGGTAGAGATACTAGTCAGTGGCTGGGGAGAGATACTAGTCAGTGGCTGGGTAGAGATACTAGTCAGTGGCTGGGGAGAGATACTAGTCAGTGGCTGGGTAGAGATACTATTCAGTGGCTGGGGAGGGGAGAGATACTAGTCAGTGGCTGGGTAGAGATACTAGTCAGTGGCTGGGGAAGAGATACTAGTCAGTGGCTGGGTAGAGATACTAGTCAGTGGCTGGGGAGAGATACTAGTCAGTGGCTGGGGAGAGATACTAGTCAGTGGCTGGGGAGAGATACTAGTCAGTGGCTGGGGAGAGATACTAGTCAGTGGCTGGGGAGAGATACTAGTCAGTGGCTGGGGAGAGATACTAGTCAGTGGCTGGGGAGAGATACTAGTCAGTGGCTGGGGAGAGATACTAGTCAGTGGCTGGGGAGAGATACTAGTCAGTGGCTGGGGAGAGATACTAGTCAGTGGCTGGGGAGAGATACTAGTCAGTGGCTGGGGAGAGATACTAGTCAGTGGCTGGGGGAGATACTAGTCAGTGGCTGGGAGATACTAGTCAGTGGCTGGGGGGTAGAGATACTAGTCAGTGGCTGGGGAGAGATACTAGTCAGTGGCTGGGGAGAGATACTAGTCAGTGGCTGGGGAGAGATACTAGTCAGTGGCTGGGGAGAGATACTAGTCAGTGGCTGGGGAGAGATACTAGTCAGTGGCTGGGGAGAGATACTAGTCAGTGGCTGGGTAGAGATACTAGTCAGTGGCTGGGGAGAGATACTAGTCAGTGGCTGGGGGAGAGATACTAGTCAGTGGCTGGGGAGAGATACTAGTCAGTGGCTGGGGAGAGATACTAGTCAGTGGCTGGGGAGAGATACTAGTCAGTGGCTGGGGGGGAGAGATACTAGTCAGTGGCTGGGGAGAGATACTAGTCAGTGGCTGGGAGAGATACTAGTCAGTGGCTGGGGAGAGATACTAGTCAGTGGCTGGGGAGAGATACTAGTCAGTGGCTGGGGGAGAGATACTAGTCAGTGGCTGGGGAGAGATACTATCAGTGGCTGGGGAGAGTCAGTGGCTGGGGAGAGATACTAGTCAGTGGCTGGGGAGAGATACTAGTCAGTGGCTGGGGAGAGATACTAGTCAGTGGCTGGGGAGAGATACTAGTCAGTGGCTGGGGAGAGATACTAGTCAGTGGCTGGGGAGAGACTAGTCAGATACTAGTCAGTGGCTGGGGAGAGATACTAGTCAGTGGCTGGGAGAGATACTAGTCAGTGGCTGGGTAGAGATACTAGTCAGTGGCTGGGGAGAGATACTAGTCAGTGGCTGGGGAGAGATACTAGTCAGTGGCTGGGGAGAGATACTAGTCAGAGGCTGGGGAGAGATACCAGTCAGTGGCTGGGGAGAGATACTAGTCAGTGGCTGGGGAGAGATACTAGTCAGTGGCTGGGAGAGATACTAGTCAGTGGCTGGGGAGAGATACTAGTCAGTGGCTGGGGAGAGATACCAGTCAGTGGCTGGGGAGAGATACCAGTCAGTGGCTGGGGAGAGATACCAGTCAGTGGCTGGGGAGAGATACTAGTCAGTGGCTGGGGAGAGATACTAGTCAGTGGCTGGGGAGAGATACTAGTCAGTGGCTGGGGAGAGATACTAGTCAGTGGCTGGGGAGAGATACTAGTCAGTGGCTGGGGAGAGATACTAGTCAGTGGCTGGGGAGAGATACTAGTCAGTGGCTGGGTAGAGATACTAGTCAGTGGCTGGGGAGAGATACTAGTCAGTGGCTGGGGAGAGATACTAGTCAGTGGCTGGGTAGAGATACTAGTCAGTGGCTGGGGAGAGATACTAGTCAGTGGCTGGGGAGAGATACTAGTCAGTGGCTGGGGAGAGATACTAGTCAGTGGCTGGGGAGAGATACTAGTCAGTGGCTGGGTAGAGATACTAGTCAGTGGCTGGGGAGAGATAATAGTCAGTGGCTGGGGAGAGATACCAGTCAGTGGCTGGGGAGAGATAATAGTCAGTGGCTGGGTAGAGATACTAGTCAGTGGCTGGGGAGAGATACTAGTCAGTCAGTGGCTGGGGAGAGAGATACTAGTCAGTGGCCGGGGAGAGATACTAGTCAGTGGAGGGTGAGAGATACTAGTCAGTGGCTGGGTAGAGATACTAGTCAGTGGCTGGGGAGAGATACTAGACAGTGGCTGGGGAGAGATACTAATCAGTGGCTGGGTAGAGATACTAGTCAGTGGCTGGGTAGAGATACTAGTCAGTGGCTGGGTAGAGATACTAGTCAGTGGCTGGGGAGAGATACTAGTCAGTGGCTGGGGAGAGATACTAGTCAGTGGCTGGGTAGAGATACTAGTCAGTGGCTGGGGAGAGGGAGAGTCATACTAGTCAGTGGCTGGGGAGAGATACTAGTCAGTGGCTGGGGGGAGAGATACTAGTCAGTGGCTGGGAGAGATACTAGTCAGTGGCATGGCTGGGGAGAGATACTAGTCAGTGGCTGGGGAGAGATACTAGTCAGTGGCTGGGGAGAGATACTAGTCAGTGGCTGGGTAGAGATACTAGTCAGTGGCTGGGGAGAGATACTAGTCAGTGGCTGGGGAGAGATACTAGTCAGTGGCTGGGGAGAGATATAGTCAGTGGCTGGGGAGAGATACTAGTCAGTGGCTGGGGAGAGATACTAGTCAGTGGCTGGGGAGAGATACTAGTCAGTCAGTGGCTAGAGATACTAGTCAGTGGCTGGGAAGAGATACTAGTCAGTGGCTGGGGATACTAGTCAGTGGCTGGGGAGAGATACTAGTCAGTGGCTGGGGAGAGATACTAGTCAGTGGCTGGGTAGAGATACTAGTCAGTGGCTGGGGAGAGATACTAGTCAGTGGTGGGGAGAGGCAGTGGCTGGGAGAGATACTAGTCAGTGGCTGGGAGAGATACTAGTCAGTGGCTGGGGAGAGATACTAGTCAGTGGCTGGGGAGAGATACTAGTCAGTGGCTGGGGGGGAGAGATACTAGTCAGTGGCTGGGGAGAGATACTAGTCAGTGGCTGGGGGGAGAGATACTAGTCAGTGGCTGGGGAGAGATACTAGTCAGATACCAGTCAGTGGCTGGGGAGAGATACTAGTCAGTGGCTGGGGAGAGATACTAGTCAGTGGCTGGGGAGAGATGGCTGGGGAGAGATACTAGTCAGTGGCTGGGGAGAGATACTAGTCAGTGGCTGGGTAGAGAGATACTAGTCAGTGGCTGGGTAGAGATACTAGTCAGTGGCTGGGGAGAGATACTAGTCAGTGGCTGGGGAGAGATACTAGTCAGTGGCTGGGGAGAGATACTAGTCAGTGGCTGGGGAGAGATACTAGTCAGTGGCTGGGGAGAGATACTAGTCAGTGGCTGGGTAGAGATACTAGTCAGTGGCTGGGGAGAGATACTAGTCAGTGGCTGGGGAGAGATACTAGTCAGTGGCTGGGGAGAGATACTAGTCAGTGGCTGGGGAGAGATACTAGTCAGTGGCTGGGGAGAGGTACTAGTCAGTGGCTGGGGAAGAGATATAGTCAGTGGCTGGGAGAGATACTAGTCAGTGGCTGGGGAGAGATACTAGTCAGTGGCTGGGGAGAGATACTAGTCAGTGGCTGGGTAGAGATACTAGTCAGTGGCTGGGGAGAGATACTAGTCAGTGGCTGGGGAGAGATACTAGTCAGTGGCTGGGGAGAGATACTAGTCAGTGGCTGGGGAGAGATACTAGTCAGTGGCTGGGGAGAGATACTAGTCAGTGGCTGGGGAGAGATACTAGTCAGTGGCTGGGGAGAGATACTAGTCAGTGGCTGGGGAGAGATACTAGTCAGTGGCTGGGGAGAGATACTAGTCAGTGGCTGGGGAGAGATACTAGTCAGTGGCTGGGGAGAGATACTAGTCAGTGGCTGGGGAGAGATACTAGTCAGTGGCTGGGGAGAGATACTAGTCAGTGGCTGGGGAGAGATACTAGTCAGTGGCTGGGGAGAGATACTAGTCAGTGGCTGGGGAGAGATACTAGTCAGTGGCTGGGGAGAGATACTAGTCAGTGGCTGGGGGAGAGATACTAGTCAGTGGCTGGGGAGAGATACTAGTCAGTGGCTGGGGAGAGAGTCAGTGGCTGGGAGAGATACTAGTCAGTGGCTGGGGAGAGATACTAGTCAGTGGCTGGGGAGAGATACTAGTCAGTGGCTGGGAGAGATACTAGTCAGTGGCTGGGGAGAGATACTAGTCAGTGGCTGGGGAGAGATACTAGTCAGTGGCTGGGAGAGAGATACTAGTCAGTGGCTGGGGGAGAGATACTAGTCAGTGGCTGGGGAGAGATACTAGTCAGTGGCTGGGTAGAGATACTAGTCAGTGGCTGGGGAGAGATACTAGTCAGTGGCTGGGGAGAGAGATACTAGTACAGTCAGGCTGGGGAGAGATACTAGTCAGTGGCTGGGGAGAGATACTAGTCAGTGGCTGGGGAGAGATACTAGTCAGTGGCTGGGGAGAGATACTAGTCAGTGGCTGGGGAGAGATACTAGTCAGTGGCTGGGGGAGAGAGATACTAGTCAGTGGCTGGGGAGAGATACTAGTCAGTGGCTGGGAGAGATACTAGTCAGTGGCTGGGGAGAGATACTAGTCAGTGGCTGGGGAGAGATACTAGTCAGTGGCTGGGGAGAGATACTAGTCAGTGGCTGGGGAGAGATACTAGTCAGTGGCTGGGAGAGATACTAGTCAGTGGCTGGGGAGAGATACTAGTCAGTGGCTGGGAGAGATACTAGTCAGTGGCTGGGTAGAGATACTAGTCAGTGGCTGGGGAGAGATACTAGTCAGTGGCTGGGGAGAGATACTAGTCAGTGGCTGGGGAGAGATACTAGTCAGTGGCTGGGGAGAGATACTAGTCAGTGGCTGGGTAGAGATACTAGTCAGTGGCTGGGGAGAGATACTAGTCAGTGGCTGGGGAGAGATACTAGTCAGTGGCTGGGAGAGGGAGAGATACTAGTCAGTGGCTGGGGAGAGATACTAGTCAGTGGCTGGGAGAGATACTAGTAGTGGCAGTGGCTGGGAGAGATACTAGTCAGTGGCTGGGGAGAGTCAGATACTAGTCAGTGGCTGGGGAGAGATACTAGTCAGTGGCTGGGGAGAGATACTAGTCAGTGGCTGGGGAGAGATACTAGTCAGTGGCTGGGGAGAGATACTAGTCAGTGGCTGGGAGAGATACTAGTCAGTGGCTGGGGAGAGATACTAGTCAGTGGCTGGGGAGAGATACTAGTCAGTGGCTGGGAGAGATACTAGTCAGTGGCTGGGGAGAGATACTAGTCAGTGGCTGGGGAGAGATACTAGTCAGTGGCTGGGGAGAGATACTAGTCAGTGGCTGGGTAGAGATACTAGTCAGTGGCTGGGGAGAGATACTAGTCAGTGGCTGGGGAGAGATACTAGTCAGTGGCTGGGGAGAGATACTAGTCAGTGGCTGGGGAGAGATACTAGTCAGTGGCTGGGGAGAGATACTAGTCAGTGGCTGGGGAGAGATACTAGTCAGTGGCTGGGGTCAGAGATACTAGTCAGTGGCTGGGTCAGAGAGATACTAGTCAGTGGCTGGGGAGAGATACTAGTCAGTGGCTGGGGAGAGATACTAGTCAGTGGCTGGGGAGAGATACTAGTCAGTGGCTGGGGAGAGATACTAGTCAGTGGCTGGGGAGAGATACTAGTCAGTGGCTGGGGAGAGATACTAGTCAGTGGCTGGGGAGAGATACTAGTCAGTGGCTGGGGAGAGATACTAGTCAGTGGCTGGGGAGAGATACTAGTCAGTGGCTGGGGAGAGATACTAGTCAGTGGCTGGGGAGAGATACTAGTCAGTGGCTGGGGAGAGATACTAGTCAGTGGCTGGGGAGAGATACTAGTCAGTGGCTGGGGAGAGATACTAGTCAGTGGCTGGGGAGAGATACTAGTCAGTGGCTGGGGAGAGATACTAGTCAGTGGCTGGGGAGAGATACTAGTCAGTGGCTGGGGAGAGGCTGGGGAGAGATACTAGTCAGTAGAGGCTGGGTAGAGATACTAGTCAGTGGCTGGGAGAGATACTAGGGTAGAGATACTAGTCAGTGGCTGGGGAGAGATACTGGGCTGGGGGAGAGGGAGAGATACTAGTCAGTGGCTGGGGAGAGATACTAGTCAGTGGCTGGGGAGAGATACTAGTCAGTGGCTGGGGAGAGATACTAGTCAGTGGCTGGGGAGAGATACTAGTCAGTGGCTGGGGAGAGATACTAGTCAGTGGCTGGGGAGAGATACTAGTCAGTGGCTGGGGAGAGATACTAGTCAGTGGCTGGGGAGAGATACTAGTCAGTGGCTGGGGAGAGATACTAGTCAGTGGCTGGGGAGAGATACTAGTCAGTGGCTGGGGAGAGATACTAGTCAGTGGCTGGGTAGAGATACTAGTCAGTGGCTGGGGAGAGATAGATAGTCAGTGGCTGGGGACAGATACTAGTCAGTGGCTGGGGAGAGATACTAGTCAGTGGCTGGGGAGAGATACTAGTCAGTGGCTGGGGAGAGATACTAGTCAGTGGCTGGGGAGAGATACTAGTCAGTGGCTGGGGAGAGATACTAGTCAGTGGCTGGGGAGAGATACTAGTCAGTGGCTGGGGAGAGATACTAGTCAGTGGCTGGGGAGAGATACTAGTCAGTGGCTGGGGAGAGATACTAGTCAGTGGCTGGGGAGAGATACTAGTCAGTGGCTGGGGAGAGATACTAGTCAGTGGCGGGGGAGAGATACTAGTCAGTGGCTGGGGAGAGATACTAGTCAGTGGCTGGGGAGAGATACTAGTCAGTGGCTGGGAGAGAGATACTAGTCAGTGGCTGGGGAGAGATACTAGTCAGTGGCTGGGGAGAGATACTAGTCAGTGGCTGGGGAGAGATACTAGTCAGTGGCTGGGAGATACTAGTCATGGCTAGATCAGTGGCTGGGGATAGAGATACTAGTCAGTGGCTGGGGAGGATACTAGTCAGAGATACTAGTCAGTGGCTGGGGAGAGATACTAGTCAGTGGCAGTGGGTAGAGATACTAGTCAGTGGCTGGGGAGAGATACTAGTCAGTGGCTGGGGGAGATACTAGTCAGTGGCTGGGGAGAGATACTAGTCAGTGGCTGGGGAGAGATACTAGTCAGTGGCTGGGAGAGATACTAGTCAGTGGCTGGGTAGAGATACTAGTCAGTGGCTGGGGAGAGATACTAGTCAGTGGCTGGGGAGAGATACTAGTCAGTGGCTGGGAGAGATACTAGTCAGTGGCTGGGGAGAGATACTAGTCAGTGGCTGGGGAGAGATACTAGTCAGTGGCTGGGGAGAGATACTAGTCAGTGGCTGGGGAGAGATACTAGTCAGTGGCTGGGGAGAGATACTAGTCAGTGGCTGGGGAGAGATACTAGTCAGTGGCTGGGGAGAGATACCAGTCAGTGGCTGGGGAGAGATAATAGTCAGTGGCTGGGTAGAGATACTAGTCAGTGGCTGGGAGAGATACTAGTCAGTGGCTGGGGAGAGATACTAGTCAGTGGCTGGGGAGAGATACTAGTCAGTGGCTGGGGAGAGATACTAGTCAGTGGCTGGGGAAGATACTAGTCAGTGGCTGGGGAGAGATACTAGTCAGTGGCTGGGGAGGCTGGGGAGAGATACTAGTCAGTGGCTGGGGAGAGATACTAGTCAGTGGCTGGGGAGAGATACTAGTCAGTGGCTGGGGAGAGATACTAGTCAGTGGCTGGGGAGAGATACTAGTCAGTGGCTGGGGAGAGATACTAGTCAGTGGCTGGGTAGAGATACTAGTCAGTGGCTGGGGAGAGATACTAGTCAGTGGCTGGGGAGAGATACTAGTCAGTGGCTGGGGAGAGTCAGGCTGGGGAGAGATACTAGTCAGTGGCTGGGGAGAGATACTAGTCAGTGGCTGGGGAGAGATACTAGTCAGTGGCTGGGGAGAGATACTAGTCAGTGGCTGGGGAGAGATACTAGTCAGTGGCTGGGTAGAGATACTAGTCAGTGGCTGGGGAGAGATACTAGTCAGTGGCTGGGTAGAGATACTAGTCAGTGGCTGGGGAGAGATAGTCAGTGGGGGGAGAGATACTAGTCAGTGGCTGGGGAGAGATACTAGTCAGTGGCTGGGGAGAGATACTAGTCAGTGGCTGGGGAGAGATACTAGTCAGTGGCTGGGGAGAGATACTAGTCAGTGGCTGGGGAGAGATACTAGTCAGTGGCTGGGTAGAGATACTAGTCAGTGGCTGGGGAGAGATACTAGTCAGTGGCTGGGTAGAGATACTAGTCAGTGGCTGGGGAGAGATACTAGTCAGTGGCTGGGGAGAGATACTAGTCAGTGGCTGGGGAGAGATACTAGTCAGTGGCTGGGAGAGATACTAGTCAGTGGCTGGGGAGAGATACTAGTCAGTGGCTGGGGAGAGATACTAGTCAGTGGCTGGGGAGAGATACTAGTCAGTGGCTGGGGGAGAGATACTAGTCAGTGGCTGGGAGAGATACTAGTCAGTGGCTGGGGAGAGATACTAGTCAGTGGCTGGGGAGAGATACTAGTCAGTGGCTGGGGAGAGATACTAGTCAGTGGCTGGGTAGAGATACTAGTCAGTGGCTGGGGAGAGATACTAGTCAGTGGCTGGGGAGAGATACTAGTCAGTGGCTGGGGGAGAGATACTAGTCAGTGGCTGGGGAGAGATACTAGTCAGTGGCTGGGAGAGATACTAGTCAGTGGCTGGGTCCAAGGCTGGGAGAGATACTAGTCAGTGGCTGGGGAGAGATACTAGTCAGTGGCTGGGAGAGATACTAGTCAGCTGGGTAGAGGTCAGTGGCTGGGGAGAGATACTAGTCAGTGGCTGGGGAGAGATACTAGGGAGAGATACTAGTCAGTGGCTGGGGAGAGATACTAGTCAGTGGCTGGGGAGAGATACTAGTCAGTGGCTGGGGAGAGATACTAGTCAGTGGCTGGGTAGAGATACTAGTCAGTGGCTGGGGAGAGATACTAGTCAGTGGCTGGGAGAGATACTAGTCAGTGGCTGGGAGAGATACTAGTCAGTGGCTGGGGAGAGATACTAGTCAGTGGCTGGGGAGAGATACTAGTCAGTGGCTGGGGAGAGATACTAGTCAGTGGCTGGGGAGAGATACTAGTCAGTGGCTGGGAGAGATACTAGTCAGTGGCTGGGGAGAGATACTAGTCAGTGGCTGGGGAGAGATACTAGTCAGTGGCTGGGGAGAGATACTAGTCAGTGGCTGGGGAGAGATACTAGTCAGTGGCTGGGTAGAGGGGTGGGGAGAGATACTAGTCAGTGGCTGGGGAGAGATACTAGTCAGTGGCTGGGGAGAGATACTAGTCAGTGGCTGGGGAGAGATACTAGTCAGTGGCTAGTCAGGCTGGGTAGAGATACTAGTCAGTGGCTGGGGAGAGATACTAGTCAGTGGCTGGGAGAGATACTAGTCAGTGGCTGGGTAGAGATACTAGTCAGTGGCTGGGGAGAGATACTAGTCAGTGGCTGGGTAGAGATACTAGTCAGTGGCTGGGGAGAGATACTAGTCAGTGGCTGGGGAGAGATACTAGTCAGTGGCTGGGTAGAGATACTAGTCAGTGGCTGGGGAGAGATACTAGTCAGTGGCAGGGGAGAGATACTAGTCAGTGGCAGGGTAGAGATACTAGTCAGTGGCTGGGGAGAGTCGTGGGGAGAGATACTAGTCAGTGGCTGGGGAGAGATACTAGTCAGTGGCTGGGGAGAGATACTAGTCAGTGGCTGGGGAGAGATACTAGTCAGTGGCTGGGGAGAGATACTAGTCAGTGGCTGGGGAGAGATACTAGTCAGTGGCTGGGGAGAGATACTAGTCAGTGGCCGGGGAGAGATACTAGTCAGTGGCTGGGAGAGATACTAGTCAGTGGCTGGGTAGAGATACTAGTCAGTGGCTGGGAGAGATACTAGTCAGTGGCTGGGGAGAGATACTAGTCAGTGGCTGGGGAGAGATACTAGTCAGTGGCTGGGGAGAGATACTAGTCAGTGGCTGGGAGAGATACTAGTCAGTGGCTGGGGAGAGATACTAGTCAGTGGCTGGGAGAGATACTAGTCAGTGGCTGGGGAGAGATACTAGTCAGTGGCTGGGAGAGATACTAGTCAGTGGCTGGGGAGAGATACTAGTCAGTGGCTGGGGAGAGATACTAGTCAGTGGCTGGGAGAGATATAGTCAGTGGCTGGGGAGAGATACTAGTCAGTGGCTGGGGGAGAGATACTAGTCAGTGGCTGGGGAGAGATACTAGTCAGTGGCTGGGGAGAGATACTAGTCAGTGGCTGGGAGAGATACCTAGTCAGTGGCTGGGGAGAGATACTAGTCAGTGGCTGGGTGGCTGGGGGAGAGATACTAGTCAGTGGCTGGGAGAGATACTAGTCAGTGGCTGGGGAGAGATACTAGTCAGTGGCTGGGGAGAGATACTAGTCAGTGGCTGGGGAGAGATACTAGTCAGTCAGTGGCTGGGGAGAGATACTATCACTGGGGCAGAGATACTAGTCAGTGGCTGGGTAGAGATACTAGTCAGTGGTGGGGAGAGCTGGGGTAGAGATACTAGTCAGTGGCTGGGGAGAGATACTAGTCAGTGGCTGAGATACTAGTCAGTGGCTGGGGAGAGAGAGATACTAGTCAGTGGCTGGGGAGAGATACTAGTCAGTGGCTGGGGAGAGATACTAGTCAGTGGCTGGGGAGAGATACTAGTCAGTGGCTGGGGAGAGATACTAGTCAGTGGCTGGGAGAGATACTAGTCAGTGGCTGGGGAGAGATACTAGTCAGTGGCTGGGGAGAGATACTAGTCAGTGGCTGGGGAGAGATACTAGTCAGTGGCTGGGGAGAGATACTAGTCAGTGGCTGGGGAGAGATACTAGTCAGTGGCTGGGGAGAGATACTAGTCAGTGGCTGGGTAGAGATACTAGTCAGTGGCTGGGGAGAGATACTCAGTCTGGTGGCTAGTCAGGCTGGGGAGAGATACTAGTCAGTGGCTGGGGAGAGATACTAGTCAGTGGCTGGGGAGAGATACTAGTCAGTGGCTGGGGAGAGATACTAGTCAGTGGCTGGGGAGAGATACTAGTCAGTGGCAGTGGCTGGGGAGAGATACTAGTCAGTGGCTGGGGAGAGATACTAGTCAGTGGCTGGGTAGAGATACTAGTCAGTGGCTGGGGAGAGATACTAGTCAGTGGCTGGGGAGAGATACTAGTCAGTGGCTGGGGAGAGATACTAGTCAGTGGCTGGGTAGAGATACTAGTCAGTGGCTGGGAGAGAGATACTGGGGAGAGTGATAGTCAGTCATGCTGGGGAGAGATACTAGTCAGTGGCTGGGGAGAGATACTAGTCAGTGGCTGGGAGAGATACTAGTCAGTGGCTGGGAGAGATACTAGGGCTGGGGAGAGATACTAGTCAGTGGCTGGGGAGAGATACTAGTCAGTGGCTGGGTAGAGATACTAGTCAGTGGCTGGGGAGAGATACTAGTCAGTGGCTGGGGAGAGATACTAGTCAGTGGCTGGGTAGAGATACTAGTCAGTGGCTGGGGAGAGATACTAGTCAGTGGCTGGGGAGAGATACTAGTCAGAGATACTAGTCAGTGGCTGGGGAGAGATACTAGTCAGTGGCTGGGGAGAGATACTAGTCAGTGGCTGGGGAGAGATACTAGTCAGTGGCTGGGGAGAGATACTAGTCAGTGGCTGGGGAGAGATACTAGTCAGTGGCTGGGTAGAGATACTAGTCAGTGGCTGGGAGAGATACTAGTCAGTGGCTGGGTAGAGATACTAGTCAGTGGCTGGGGAGAGATACTAGTCAGTGGCTGGGGAGAGATACTAGTCAGTGGCTGGGGAGAGATACTAGTCAGTGGCTGGATACTGGGGAGAGATACTAGTCAGTGGCTGGGGAGAGATACTAGTCAGTGGCTGGGAGAGATACTAGTCAGTGGCTGGGGTAGAGATACTAGTCAGTGGCTGGGGAGAGATACTAGTCAGTGGCTGGGGAGAGATACTAGTCAGTGGCTGGGGAGAGATACTAGTCAGTGGCTGGGGAGAGATACTAGTCAGTGGCTGGGAGAGATCATGGCTGGGGAGAGATACTAGTCAGTGGCTGGGAGAGATACTAGTCAGTGGCTGGGGAGAGATACTAGTCAGTGGCTGGGGAGAGATACTAGTCAGTGGCTGGGGAGAGATACTAGTCAGTGGCTGGGTAGAGATACTAGTCAGTGGCTGGGGAGAGATACTAGTCAGTGGCTGGGGAGAGATACTATTCAGTGGCTGGGGAGAGATACCAGTCAGTGGCTGGGGAGAGATACTAGTCAGTGGCTGGGGAGAGATACTAGTCAGTGGCTGGGGAGAGATACTAGTCAGTGGCTGGGGAGAGAGAGAGATACTAGTCAGTGGCTGGGAGAGATACTAGTCAGTGGCTGGGGAGAGATACTAGTCAGTGGCTGGGTAGAGATACTAGTCAGTGGCTGGGGAGAGATACTAGTCAGTGGCTGGGGAGAGATACTAGTCAGTGGCTGGGTAGAGATACTAGTCAGTGGCTGGGGAGAGATACTAGTCAGTGGCTGGGGAGAGATACTAGTCAGTGGCTGGGGAGAGATACTAGTCAGTGGCTGGGGAGAGATACTAGATGGCTGGGAGAGACTAGTCAGTGGCTGGGAAGAGATACTAGTCAGTGGCTGGGTAGAGATACTAGTCAGTGGCTGGGGAGAGATACTAGTCAGTGGCTGGGTAGAGATACTAGTCAGTGGCTGGGGAGAGATACTAGTCAGTGGCTGGGGAGAGATACTAGTCAGTGGCTGGGTAGAGATACTAGTCAGTGGCTCAGTGGCTGGGGAGAGATACTAGTCAGTGGCTGGGGGGTCAGAGAGTCAGTGGCTGGGGAGAGATACTAGTCAGTGAGCAGTGCTGGGGAGAGATACTAGTCAGTGGCTGGGAGAGATACTAGTCAGTGGCTGGGGAGAGATACTAGTCAGTGGCTGGGTAGAGATACTAGTCAGTGGCTGGGGAGAGATACTAGTCAGTGGCTGGGGAGAGAGTCAGTGGCTGGAGAGATACTAGTCAGTGGCTGGGGAGAGATACTAGTCAGTGGCTGGGGAGAGATACTAGTCAGTGGCTGGGAGAGATACTAGTCAGTGCTGGGAGAGATACTAGTCAGTGGCTGGGAGAGATCACTAGTCAGTGGCTGGGGAGAGATACTAGTCAGTGGCTGGGGAGAGATACTAGTCAGTGGCTGGGTAGAGATACTAGTCAGTGGCTGGGAGAGATACTAGTCAGTGGCTGGGTAGAGATACTAGTCAGTGGCTGGGGAGAGATACTAGTCAGTGGCTGGGGAGAGATATAGATACTAGTCAGTGGCTGGGGAGAGATAGTCAGTGGCTGGGAGAGATACTAGTCAGTGGCTGGGAGAGATACTAGTCAGTGGCTGGGGAGAGATACTAGTCAGTGGCTGGGGAGAGATACTAGTCAGTGGCTGGGGAGAGATACTAGTCAGTGGCTGGGGAGAGATACTAGTCAGTGGCTGGGGAGAGATACTAGTCAGTGGCTGGGGAGAGATACTAGTCAGTGGCTGGGGAGAGATACTAGTCAGTGGCTGGGGAGAGATACTAGTCAGTGGCTGGGGAGAGATACTAGTCAGTGGCTGGGGAGAGATACTAGTCAGTGGCTGGGGAGAGATACTAGTCAGTGGCTGGGAGAGATACTAGTCAGTGGCTGGGTAGAGATACTAGTCAGTGGCTGGGGAGAGATACTAGTCAGTGGCTGGGGAGAGATACTAGTCAGTGGATACTAGTCAGTGGCTGGGAGAGAGATACTAGTCAGTGGCTGGGGAGAGATACTAGTCAGTGGCTGGGGGAGAGATACTAGTCAGTGGCTGGGGAGAGATAGATAGTCAGTGGCTGGGGAGAGATACTGGGGAGAGTCAGTGGCTGGGGAGAGATACTAGTCAGTGGCTGGGGGAGAGATACTAGTCAGTGGCTGGGGAGAGATACTAGTCAGTGGCTGGGGAGAGATACTAGTCAGTGGCTGGGGAGAGATACTAGTCAGTGGCTGGGGGAGAGATACTAGTCAGTGGCTGGGGAGAGATACTAGTCAGTGGCTGGGGAGAGATACTAGTCAGTGGCTGGGGAGAGATACTAGTCAGTGGCTGGGTAGAGATACTAGTCAGTGGCTGGGAGAGATACTAGTCAGTGGCTGGGGAGAGATACTAGTCAGTGGCTGGGGAGAGATACTAGTCAGTGGCTGGGGAGAGATACTAGTCAGTGGCTGGGGAGAGATAATAGTCAGTGGCTGGGTAGAGATACTAGTCAGTGGCTGGGAGAGATACTAGTCAGTGGCTGGGGAGAGATACTAGTCAGTGGCTGGGAGAGATACTAGTCAGTGGCTGGGGAGAGATACTAGTCAGTGGCTGGGAGAGATACTAGTCAGTGGCTGGGGAGAGATCTAGTCAGTGGCTGGGGAGAGATACTAGTCAGTGGCTGGGTAGAGATACTAGTCAGTGGCTGGGGAGAGATACTAGTCAGTGGCTGGGGAGAGATACTAGTCAGTGGCTGGGGAGAGATACTAGTCAGTGGCTGGGGAGAGATACTAGTCAGTGGCTGGGGAGAGATACTAGTCAGTGGCTGGGGGAGGAGAGATACTAGTCAGTGGCTGGGGAGAGATACTAGTCAGTGGCTGGGAGAGATACTAGTCAGTGGCTGGGGAGAGATACTAGTCAGTGGCTGGGGAGAGATACTAGTCAGTGGCTGGGGAGAGATACTAGTCAGTGGCTGGGGAGAGATACTAGTCAGTGGCTGGGGAGAGCTAGTCAGTGGCTGGGGAGAGATACTAGTCAGTGGCTGGGAGAGATACTCAGTCAGTGGCTGGGGAGAGATACTAGTCAGTGGCTGGGGAGAGATACTAGTCAGTGGCTGGGGAGAGATACTAGTCAGTGGCTGGGGAGAGATACTAGTCAGTGGCTGGGGAGAGATACTAGTCAGTGGCTGGGGAGAGATACTAGTCAGTGGCTGGGGAGAGATACTAGTCAGTGGCTGGGGAGAGATACTAGTCAGTGGCTGGGGAGAGATAGTAGTCAGTGGCTGGGGAGAGATACTAGTCAGTGGCTGGGAGAGATACTAGTCAGTGGCTGGGGAGAGATACTAGTCAGTGGCTGGGGAGAGATACTAGTCAGTGGCTGGGGAGAGATACTAGTCAGTGCTGGGGAGAGAGATACTAGTCAGTGGCTGGGGAGAGATACTAGTCAGTGGCTGGGTAGAGATACTAGTCAGTGGCTGGGGAGAGATACTAGTCAGTCAGTCAGTGGCTGGGGAGAGATACTAGTCAGTGGCTGGGTAGAGAATACTATCAGTGGCTGGGGAGAGATACTAGTCAGTGGCAGTCAGTGGCTGGGGAGAGATACTAGTCAGTGGCTGGGGAGAGATACTAGTCAGTGGGAGAGAGATACTAGTCAGTGGCTGGGGAGAGATCAGTGGCTGGGGAGAGATACTAGTCAGTGGCTGGGGAGAGATACTAGATCAGTCAGTGGCTGGGGAGAGATACTAGTCAGTGGCTGGGGAGAGATACTAGTCAGTGGCTGGGTAGAGATACTAGTCAGTGGCTGGGGAGAGATACTAGTCAGTGGCTGGGGAGAGATACTAGTCAGTGGCTGGGGAGAGATACTAGTCAGTGGCTGGGGAGAGATACTAGTCAGTGGCTGGGGAGAGATACTAGTCAGTGGCTGGGGAGAGATACTAGTCAGTGGCTGGGGAGAGATACTAGTCAGTGGCTGGCTGGGGAGAGATACTAGTCAGTGGCTGGGGAGAGATACTAGTCAGTGGCTGGGAGAGATACTAGTCAGTGGCTGGGTAGAGAGATACTAGTCAGTGGCTGGGGAGAGATACTAGTCAGTGGCTGGGGAGAGATACTAGTCAGTGGCTGGGGAGAGATACTAGTCAGTGGCTGGGGAGAGATACTAGTCAGTGGCTGGGGAGAGATACTAGTCAGTGGCTGGGAGGAGATACTAGTCAGTGGCTGGAGGAGAATACTAGTCAGTGGCTGGGGAGAGATACTAGTCAGTGGCTGGGGAGAGATACCAGTCAGTGGCTGGGGAGAGATACTAGTCAGTGGCTGGGGAGAGATACTAGTCAGTGGCTGGGGAGAGATACTAGTCAGTGGCTGGGGAGAGATACTAGTCAGTGGCTGGGGAGAGATACTAGTCAGTGGCTGGGGAGAGATACTAGTCAGTGGCTGGGGAGAGATACTAGTCAGTGGCTGGGAGAGATACTAGTCAGTGGCTGGGGAGAGATACTAGTCAGTGGCTGGGGAGAGATACTAGTCAGTGGCTGGGGAGAGATACTAGTCAGTGGCTGGGGAGAGATACTAGTCAGTGGCTGGGGAGAGATACTAGTCAGTGGCTGGGGAGAGATACTAGTCAGTGGCTGGGGAGAGATACTAGTCAGTGGCTGGGGAGAGATACTAGTGGCTGGGGAGAGTAGTCAGTGGCTGGGGAGAGATACTAGTCAGTGGCTGGGGAGAGATACTAGTCAGTGGCTGGGAGAGATACTAGTCAGTGGCTGGGGAGAGATACTAGTCAGTGGCTGGGGAGAGATACTAGTCAGTGGCTGGGGAGAGATACTAGTCAGTGGCTGGGGGAGAGATACTAGTCAGTGGCTGGGAAGAGATACTAGTCAGTGGCTGGGTAGAGATACTAGTCAGTGGCTGGGGAGAGATACTAGTCAGTGGCTGGGGAGAGATACTAGTCAGTGGCTGGGGAGAGATACTAGTCAGTGGCTGGGAGAGATACTAGTCAGTGGCTGGGAGAGAGTCAGTGGTAGAGATACTAGTCAGTGGCTGGGGGGATACTAGTCAGTGGCTGGAGATACTAGTCAGTGGCTGGAGGAGAGATACTAGTCAGTGGCTGGGGAGAGATACTAGTCAGTGGCTGGGGAGAGATACTAGTCAGTGGCTGGGAGAGATACTAGTCAGTGGCTGGGAGAGATACTAGTCAGTGGCTGGGGAGAGATACTAGTCAGTGGCTGGGAGGATACTAGTCAGTGGCTGGGAGAGATACTAGTCAGTGGCTGGGGAGAGATACTAGTCAGTGGCTGGGGAGAGATACTAGTCAGTGGCTGGGGGAGAGGAGATACTAGTCAGTGGGGAGAGATACTAGGGATGGGGAGAGATACTAGTCAGTGGCTGGGGAGAGATACTAGTCAGTGGCTGGGGAGAGTGATACTAGTCAGTGGCTGGGAGAGATACTAGTCAGTGGCTGGGGAGAGATACTAGTCAGTGGCTGGGGAGAGATACTAGTCAGTGGCTGGGTAGAGATACTAGTCAGTGGCTGGGGAGAGATACTAGTCAGTGGCTGGGAGAGATACTAGTCAGTGGTGGGGAGAGATACTAGTCAGTGGCTGGGGAGAGATACTAGTCAGTGGCTGGGTAGAGAATACTAGTCAGTGGCTGGGTAGAGATACTAGTCAGTGGCTGGGGAGAGATACTAGTCAGTGGCTGGGGAGAGATACTAGTCAGTGGCTGGGGTAGAGATACTAGTCAGTGGCTGGGGGAGATACTACTAGTCAGTGGCTGGGTAGAGATACTAGTCAGTGGCTGGGTAGAGATACTAGTCAGTGGCTGGGGAGAGATACTAGTCAGTGGCTGGGGAGAGATACTAGTCAGTGGCTGGGGAGAGATACTAGTCAGTGGCTGGGTAGAGATACTAGTCAGTGGCTGGGGAGAGATACTAGTCAGTGGCTGGGGAGAGATACTAGTCAGTGGCTGGGTAGAGATACTAGTCAGTGGCTGGGGAGAGATACTAGTCAGTGGCTGGGGAGAGATACTAGTCAGTGGCTGGGGAGAGATACTAGTCAGTGGCTGGGTAGAGATACTAGTCAGTGGCTGGGGAGAGAGGTAGAGATACTAGTCAGTGGCTGGGGAGAGATACTAGTCAGTGGCTGGGGAGAGATACTAGTCAGTGGCTGGGTAGAGATACTAGTCAGTGGCTGGGGAGAGATACTAGTCAGTGGCTGGGTAGAGATACTAGTCAGTGGCTGGGGAGAGATACTAGTCAGTGGCGGGGGAGAGATACTAGTCAGTGGCTGGGTAGAGATACTAGTCAGTGGCTGGGAGAGATACTAGTCAGTGGCTGGGAGAGATACTAGTCAGTGGCTGGGGAGAGATACTAGTCAGTGGCTGGGGAGAGATACTAGTCAGTGGCTGGGGAGAGATACTAGTCAGTGGCTGGGGAGAGATACTAGTCAGTGGCTGGGGAGAGATACTAGTCAGTGGCTGGGGAGAGATACTAGTCAGTGGCTGGGGAGAGATACTAGTCAGTGGCTGGGTAGAGATACTAGTCAGTGGCTGGGGAGAGATACTAGTCAGTGGCTGGGGAGAGATACTAGTCAGTGGCTGGGGAGAGATACTAGTCAGTGGCTGGGGAGAGATACTAGTCAGTGGCTGGGGAGAGATACTAGTCAGTGGCTGGGTAGAGATACTAGTCAGTGGCTGGGGAGAGATACTAGTCAGTGGCTGGGGTAGAGATACTAGTCAGTGGCTGGGGAGAGATACTAGTCAGTGGCTGGGGAGAGATACTAGTCAGTGGCTGGGGAGAGAGTGGCTGGGGAGAGAGAGATACTAGTCAGTGGCTGGGGAGAGATACTAGTCAGTGGCTGGGTAGAGATACTAGTCAGTGGCTGGGTAGATATACTAGTCAGTGGCTGGGGAGAGATACTAGTCAGTGGCTGGGGAGAGATAATAGTCAGTGGCTGGGGAGAGATACTACTAGTCAGTGGCTGGGTAGAGATACTAGTCAGTGGCTGGGGAGAGATACTAGTCAGTGGCTGGGGAGAGATACTAGTTCAGTGGCTGGGGAGAGATACTAGTCAGTGGCTGGGTGGTCAGTGGCTGGGGAGAGATACTAGTAGTCAGGGGCTGGGGAGAGATACTAGTCAGTGGCTGGGGAGAGATACTAGTCAGTGGCTGGGTAGAGATACTAGTCAGTGGCTGGGAGAGATACTAGTCAGTGGCTGGGGAGAGATACTAGTCAGTGGCTGGGGAGAGATACTAATCAGTGGCTGGGTAGAGATACTAGTCAGTGGCTGGGAAGAGATACTAGTCAGTGGCTGGGTAGAGATACTAGTCAGTGGCTGGGGAGAGATACTAGTCAGTGGCTGGGTAGAGATACTAGTCAGTGGCTGGGGAGAGATACTAGTCAGTGGCTGGGTAGAGATACTAGTCAGTGGCTGGGGAGAGATACTAGTCAGTGGCTGGGGAGAGATACTAGTCAGTGGCTGGGGAGAGATACTAGTCAGTGGCTGGGGAGAGATACTAGTCAGTGGCTGGGAGAGATACTAGTCAGTGGCTGGGAGAGATACTAGTCAGTGGCTGGGGGAGAGAGATACTAGTCAGTGGCTGGGGAGAGATACTAGTCAGTGGCTGGGAGAGATACTAGTCAGTGGCTGGGGAGAGATACTAGTCAGTGGCTGGGGAGAGATACTAGTCAGTGGCTGGGGAGAGATACTAGTCAGTGGCTGGGAGAGATACTAGTCAGTGGCTGGGGAGAGATACTAGTCAGTGGCTGGGGAGAGATACTAGTCAGTGGCTGGGGAGAGATACTAGTCAGTGGCTGGGGAGAGATACTAGTCAGTGGCTGGGGAGAGATACTAGTCAGTGGCTGGGGAGAGATACTAGTCAGTGGCTGGGTAGAGATACTAGTCAGTGGCTGGGAGGAGAGATACTGGTAGAGATACAGTGGCTGGGGAGAGATACTAGTCAGTGGCTGGGGAGAGATACTAGTCAGTGGCTGGGGAGATACTAGTCAGGGAGAGATACTAGTCAGTGGCTGGGGAGAGATACTAGTCAGTGGCTGGGGAGAGATACTAGTCAGTGGCTGGGGAGAGATACTAGTCAGTGGCTGGGGAGAGATACTAGTCAGTGGCTGGGGAGAGATACTAGTCAGTGGCTGGGGAGAGATACTAGTCAGTGGCTGGGGAGAGATACTAGTCAGTGGCTGGGGAGAGATACTAGTCAGTGGCTGGGGAGGCTAGTCAGGGCTGGGGAGATACTAGTCAGTGGCTGGGGAGAGATACTGGGGAGAGATACTAGTCAGTGGCTGGGTAGAGATACTAGTCAGTGGCTGGGGAGAGATACTAGTCAGTGGCTGGGGAGAGATACTAGTCAGTGGCTGGGAGAGATACTAGTCAGTGGCTGGGAGAGATACTAGTCAGTGGCTGGGGAGAGATACTAGTCAGTGGCTGGGAGAGATACTAGTCAGTGGCTGGGGAGAGATACTAGTCAGTGGCTGGGGAGAGATACTAGTCAGTGGCTGGGGGAGAGATACTAGTCAGTGGCTGGGGAGAGATACTAGTCAGTGGCTGGGGAGAGATACTAGTCAGTGGCTGGGGAGAGATACTAGTCAGTGGCTGGGGAGAGATACTAGTCAGTGGCTGGGAGAGATACTAGTCAGTGGCTGGGGAGAGATACTAGTCAGTGGCTGGGGAGTGTTACTAGTCAGTGGCTGGGGAGAGATACTAGTCAGTGGCTGGGGAGAGATACTAGTCAGTGGCTGGGGAGAGATACTAGTCAGTGGCTGGGAGAGAGATACTAGTCAGTGGCTGGGGAGAGATACTAGTCAGTGGCTGGGGGAGAGATACTAGTCAGTGGCTGGGGAGAGATACTAGTCAGTGGCTGGGGAGAGATACTAGTCAGTGGCTGGGGTAGAGATACAGTGGCTGGGGAGAGATAGTCAGTGGCTGGGGAGAGATACTAGTCAGTGGCTGGGGAGAGATACTAGTCAGTGGCTGGGTAGAGATACTAGTCAGTGGCTGGGGAGAGATACTAGTCAGGCTGGGGAGAGATACTACTAGTCAGTCAGTAGTCTGGGGGAGAGATACTAGTCAGTGGCTGGGGAGAGATCAGTGGCTAAGTCAGTGGCTGGGTAGAGATACTAGTCAGTGGCTGGGGAGAGATACTAGTCAGTGGCTGGGGAGAGATACTAGTCAGTCAGTGGCTGTGGGGGGAGAGATACTAGTCAGTGGCTGGGGAGAGATACTAGTCAGTGGCTGGGGAGAGATACTAGTCAGTGGCTGGGGAGAGATACTAGTCAGTGGCTGGGGAGAGATACTAGTCAGTGGCTGGGGAGAGATACTAGTCAGTGGCTGGGGAGAGATACTAGTCAGTGGCTGGGGAGAGATACTAGTCAGTGGCTGGGTAGAGATACTAGTCAGTGGCTGGGGAGAGATACTAGTCAGTGGCTGGGGAGAGGGTAGAGAGTCAGTGGCTGGGTAGAGATACTAGTCAGTGGCTGGGTAGAGATACTAGTCAGTGGCTGGGGAGAGATACTAGTCAGTGGCTGGGTAGAGATACTAGTCAGTGGCTGGGGAGAGATACTAGTCAGTGGCTGGGGAGAGATACTAGTCAGTGGCTGTGGAGAGATACTAGTCAGTGGCTGGGTAGAGATACTAGTCAGTGGCTGGGGAGAGATACTAGTCAGTGGCTGGGGAGTAGATGGGAGAGATATACTAGTCAGTGGCTGGGTAGAGATACTAGTCAGTGGCTGGGGAGAGATACTAGTCAGTGGCTGGGGAGAGATACTAGTCAGTGGCTGGGGAGAGATACTAGTCAGTGGCTGGGTAGAGATACTAGTCAGTGGCTGGGGAGAGATACTAGTCAGTGGCTGGGGAGAGATACTAGTCAGTGGCTGATACTAGTCAGTGGGAGAGATACTAGTCAGTGGCTGGGTAGAGATACTAGTCAGTGGCTGGGGAGAGATACTAGTCAGTGGCTCAGTGGGGGAGAGATACTAGTCAGTGGCTGGGTCAGAGATACTAGTCAGTGGCTGGGGAGAGATACTAGTCAGTGGCTGGGTAGAGATACTAGTCAGTGGCTGGGAGAGATACTAGTCAGTGGCTGGGTAGAGATACTAGTCAGTGGCTGGGGAGAGATACTAGTCAGTGGCTGGGAGAGATACTAGTCAGTGGCTGGGATGAGATACTAGTCAGTGGCTGGGGAGAGATACTAGTCAGTGGCTGGGGAGAGATACTAGTCAGTGGCTGGGGAGAGATACTAGTCAGTGGCTGGGGAGAGATACTAGTCAGTGGCTGGGTAGAGATACTAGTCAGTGGCTGGGGAGAGATACTAGTCAGTGGCTGGGGGGAGAGATACTAGTCAGTGGCTGGGGAGAGATACTAGTCAGTGGCTGGGGAGAGATACTAGTCAGTGGCTGGGTAGAGATACTAGTCAGTGGCTGGGGAGAGATACTAGTCAGTGGCTGGGTAGAGATACTAGTCAGTGGCTGGGGAGAGATACTAGTCAGTGGCTGGGTAGAGATACTAGTCAGTGGCTGGGTAGAGATACTAGTCAGTGGCTGGGGAGAGATACTAGTCAGTGGCTGGGGAGAGATACTATTCAGTGGCTGGGGAGAGATACTAGTCAGTGGCTGGGTAGAGATACTAGTCAGTGGCTGGGGAGAGATACTAGTCATTGGCTGGGGAGAGATACTAGTCAGTGGCTGGGTAGAGATACTAGTCAGTGGCTGGGGAGAGATACTAGTCAGTGGCTGGGGAGAGATACTAGTCAGTGGCTGGGGAGAGATACTAGTCAGTGGCTGGGTAGAGATACTAGTCAGTGGCTGGGGAGAGATACTAGTCAGTGGCTGGGTAGAGATACTAGTCAGTGGCTGGGGAGAGATACTAGTCAGTGGCTGGGGAGAGATACTAGTCAGTGGCTGGGTAGAGATACTAGTCAGTGGCTGGGGAGAGATACTAGTCAGTGGCTGGGGAGAGATACTAGTCAGTGGCTGGGGAGAGATACCAGTCAGTGGCTGGGGAGAGATAATAGTCAGTGGCTGGGTAGAGATACTAGTCAGTGGCTGGGTAGAGATACTAGTCAGTGGCTGGGTAGAGATACTAGTCAGTGGCTGGGGAGAGATACTAGTCAGTGGCTGGGGAGAGATACTAGTCAGTGGCTGGGGAGAGATTCTAGTCAGTGGCTGGGGAGAGATACTAGTCAGTGGCTGGGGAGAGATACTAGTCAGTGGCTGGGGAGAGATACTAGTCAGTGGCTGGGGAGAGATTCTATTCAGTGGCTGGGTAGAGATACTAGTCAGTGGCTGGGTAGAGATACTAGTCAGTGGCTGGGAGAGATACTAGTCATTGGCTGGGGAGAGATACTAGTCAGTGGCTGGGGAGAGATACTAGTCAGTGGCTGGGAGAGATACTAGTCAGTGGCTGGGGAGAGATACTAGTCAGTGGCTGGGAGAGATACTATTCAGTGGCTGGGGAGAGATACCAGTCAGTGGCTGGGTAGAGATACTAGTCAGTGGCTGGGTAGAGATACTAGTCAGTGGCTGGGGAGAGATACTAGTCAGTGGCTGGGTAGAGATACTAGTCAGTGGCTGGGGAGAGATACTAGTCAGTGGCTGGGGAGAGAGGTAGAGATACTAGTCAGTGGCTGGGGAGAGATACTAGTCAGTGGCTGGGTAGAGATACTAGTCAGTGGCTGGGGAGAGATACTAGTCAGTGGCTGGGGAGAGAGGTAGAGATACTAGTCAGTGGCTGGGGAGAGATACTAGTCAGTGGCTGGGTAGAGATACTAGTCAGTGGCTGGGGAGAGAGGTAGAGATACTAATCAGTGGCTGGGTTGGCGCTGGTTAGTATCAGAGCCAGATACACACATGTGAGGTATCGCCGCGATCATTAGAGCGAGAGCAATAATTCTAGCACTAGACCTCCTCTGTAACTCTAAACATGTAACCTGTAAAAAAATGTAAAGCATTGCTTAGTACACAAAAAAATCTGTGCTAACTTTAGTGGGTTTTTTTTTATGAATGAAACAGTTTCTTTCCAAGAAAAACGTTTAAGTAATTTCCTAGCAAAAAAAAATGATGATTTTTACATGTAGGAGAGAAGTGTCAGGATTGGCCTGGGTGGCGAGGGGTTAATTATCATAAGTAATATACAAATTATTATTATAAGCACTGTGATGTCATCCTCTCAGCTTGTATTTATACTGGCCGTTCTGTATGGAGCTTCTGACAGGCTGTGCAAGGAGTCCCATATCTCCGGAACTATGGATGATAGAAGCCCCATATTGTAACCAGTGCTGGAGTATATCTCTAGCTACCTACCCCCCCCCCCCCCCCCCCCTGTGGCGTGTCTGTGACTCCGGATCGCCGAGCTACAACCCTCGAAGTCCATCTTTTCCTTTTTTTTATTTTTTTTCTTTGGGGCAAATGGGCCGATCTTGAGAGATGGACCTGGAGCTCCAATAGCCCCAAATCCGGTGTTGTATCATTATCCGTTCCCCATCACCAAGTGTCCGCTGTGTAGTGCGCATGCGCAGTACACAGGACACCTTGATTCCGAAAATTGCCGAGGATGAACGGCGCCTGCGCTGTGAGTCCACTTTCAAGCCCCACCATCCAAGTGGACATAGAGGTAGAATATAAAAGAGCCGAGCGCAGCGAGGGGCCCTCTAAGTTTGACTAACCCTATGTCCGCTTGGATGGTGGGGCTTCTCCTCGACTCACGGTGCAGGCGCCGTTCATCTTCCGACAATTTCCGAAAATCTTCATGCTCCGTACTGCGCATGCGCAGTACACTTCGGACACCGAGTGACAGCCGGTGTTCTGCCGAGATGGTTCCCCTCGGCGGATGAGTGCAGATCTGTACTGCGCATGCGCAGCGTAATTTCCGAACATTGCCGAAGCTAAACAGCTGGGAGTGAAGTGTACACCGCGCACGCGCAGTCGGTGTACGAGACGATGCCGCACGCTACCGATGCTGGCGCTACTCTGCAAGGGGAGTCTAAGGGGCGGGTCTATTACTCTAAGCAAGGGGCAAAATAAATAGTTTAGCTGTGTATATAGAGGAGAGTAATAGAAATCCTGTGTATTTAGAGCGCTATCTGTGGGGTTTTTCCTTTCAATTAGGAGTGGATTTTTTTAAACTTTTTTTTTTTTTTTAGAAACAAACAAAATCAGCTGCACGGCGTACACTTCACTCGCATCTGTTTTGGTTCGGCAATTTCCGGAAGATGCCCAGCCATTCGTACTGCGCAGTACAGAGAGGAACCAATCCGCCAGGGGAACCAACTCGGCAAGACACCGGACACTTCGTGATAGAACACCGGTCACCCCAATAATTAAAGGTCCGGAGCTCCTCCCACATCCGGGATATGACCCGCCCTCCTCCAACTATCCGTGTATGTAAGGGGAGGAGACATTGTGGAAGGGGAGGAGACATTGTGGAAGGGGAGGAGACATTGCGGAAGGGGAGGAGACATTGTGGAAGGGGAGGAGACATTGTGGAGGGGGCGGAGTATAATAGACGATCTCTCGCAGCGCACAGGATAGAAGGGAGGGGCGAGATATAAATGGGCGGGGAGAGGGCGGAGCGGATTATCGTTTATCTATTTTGTATGAGGAATTGTAGGCGGAGTCAGTCGATGAACGGAGAACTGACAGCCCCGCCCTTTACTATATAACTCCGCCCACCCATAGCGAGAACCCGCCTATTACCTCCTTCACCAATCCCTGTTCAGTGGGCGGTGCCGGGTGGGCGGACTTATGAAACAAATAGCTCCTCTCTCTTTAACCAACTACATTTCCCATCATCCCCTCCGATCACATGACCGGACAGTGGGCGGAGTCACTTCTGACCTTCTGGAGACACCGCGACCGACAGACCGACAATGATCCGACTATCCCGATCCGTCCTCAGGTGATCCCCACCGACCGACCGATCCCCTCCCCACCGACCGATCCCCTCCCCCCACCGACCTACCGATCCCCTCCCCCCACCACCGATCTCCCCTCCCCCACCACTGATCCCCTCCCCACCACCGATCTCCTCCCCCTCCCCCCCCCACCGACCGATCCCCCTCCCCCACTGACCTACCGATCTCACCCACCGATCGATCTCCTCCCCTTCCCCCACCAACCGACCACTGACATATCTCCCCCACATCCTTTAGTAGATGTCGTCCTTATATTGTGGGGGATGGGAGCGGTAATCCTGTTTTGATGCCTCTGATTGGTTGTGTTGCAGGTTGCCGGCCGCCAGTGTACGATTCTACGCCCAAAGTGCACAGGTAAGTGTGGGGCCACCGTGCATTCTCATTGGGGGAGAAGACTAGACCACGCCCACCGCGTGCTGACTAGACCACGCCCACCGCGTGCTGACTAGACCACGCCCAGGGTCGTTTTTAAGGCAGGGCAAAAGGGGCAGCTGCCCCGGGCCCTGTCATTGTTGAGAGGCCCAATGTGGCGGCCCCTCATACTTGGCTACTATCCTGGTATAAATTCCCTTGAGGTTTTAGTCCTGTGCTGTGTCCCAATATCTCAGTGTGAAGTGCTGCTACTAATGCTGCCCAGCTCTGCCCTATTGTTGTGTACAGACGACTCCCCTGCAGACCCTGTGATTACATGTAAATTACCGGCATTGATATGTATATCCTGTCCCCCCCCCTGAGGTCATATCCACACTAATCTCTAACAACCAATCAACAAGCAGAAATCGTGCTGTAGCAACTAATCAGTGAGCGGTAATGTGTGCTGTAACCTCTAGCAACTAATCAGTGAGCGGTAATGTATGCTGTAGCCTCTAGCAACTAATCAGTGAGCGGTAAAGATACACTGTAGCCTCTAGCAACTAATCAGTGAGCAGCAATGTGTGCTGTAACCTCTAGCAACTAATCAGTGAGCGGTAATGTGTGCTGTAGCCTCTAGCAACTAATCAGTGAGCGGTAATGATACACTGTAGCCTCTAGCAACTAATCAGTGAGTGGTAATGTGTGCTGTAACCTCTAGCAACTAATCAGTGAGCGGTAATGTATGCTGTAGCCTCTAGCAACTAATCAGTGAGCGGTAATGATACACTGTAGCCTCTAGCAACTAATCAGTGAGCAGCAATGTGTGCTGTAACCTCTAGCAACTAATCAGTGAGCGGTAATGTGTGCTGTAACCTCTAGCAACTAATCAGTGAGCGGTAATGTATGCTGTAGCCTCTAGCAACTAATCAGTGAGTGGTAATGTGTGCTGTAACCTCTAGCAACTAATCAGTGAGCGGTAATGTGTGCTGTAGCCTCTAGCAACTAATCAGTGAGCGGTAATGATACACTGTAGCCTCTAGCAACTAATCAGTGAGCAGTAATGTGTGCTGTAACCTCTAGCAACTAATCAGTGAGCGGTAATGTATGCTGTAGCCTCTAGCAACTAATCAGTGAGCGGTAATGATACACTGTAGCCTCTAGCAACTAATCAGTGAGCGTTAATGTGTGCTGTAACCTCTAGCAACTAATCAGTGAGCGGTAATGTATGCTGTAGCCTCTAGCAACTAATCAGTGAGCGGTAATGATACACTGTAGCCTCTAGCAACTAATCAGTGAGCAGCAATGTGTGCTGTAACCTCTAGCAACTAATCAGTGAGCGGTAATGTGTGCTGTAGCCTCTAGCAACTAATCAGTGAGCGGTAATGATACACTGTAGCCTCTAGCAACTAATCAGTGAGCAGCAATGTGTGCTGTAACCTCTAGCAACTAATCAGTGAGCGGTAATGTGTGCTGTAACCTCTAGCAACTAATCAGTGAGCGGTAATGTGTGCTGTAGCCTCTAGCAACTAATCAGTGAGCGGTAATGATACACTGTAGCCTCTAGCAACTAATCAGTGAGCGGTAATGTGTGCTGTATCCTCTAGCAACTAATCAGTGAGCGGTAATGTATGCTGTAGCCTCTAGCAACTAATCAGTGAGCGGTAATGATACACTGTAGCCTCTAGCAACTAATCAGTGAGCAGCAATGTGTGCTGTAACCTCTAGCAACTAATCAGTGAGCGGTAATGTGTGCTGTAGCCTCTAGCAACTAATCAGTGAGCGGTAATGATACACTGTAGCCTCTAGCAACTAATCAGTGAGTGGTAATGTGTGCTGTAACCTCTAGCAACTAATCAGTGAGCGGTAATGTATGCTGTAGCCTCTAGCAACTAATCAGTGAGCGGTAATGATACACTGTAGCCTCTAGCAACTAATCAGTGAGCAGCAATGTGTGCTGTAACCTCTAGCAACTAATCAGTGAGCGGTAATGTGTGCTGTAACCTCTAGCAACTAATCAGTGAGCGGTAATGTATGCTGTAGCCTCTAGCAACTAATCAGTGAGTGGTAATGTGTGCTGTAACCTCTAGCAACTAATCAGTGAGCGGTAATGTGTGCTGTAGCCTCTAGCAACTAATCAGTGAGCGGTAATGATACACTGTAGCCTCTAGCAACTAATCAGTGAGCGGTAATGTGTGCTGTAACCTCTAGCAACTAATCAGTGAGCGGTAATGTATGCTGTAGCCTCTAGCAACTAATCAGTGAGCGGTAATGATACACTGTAGCCTCTAGCAACTAATCAGTGAGCGGTAATGTGTGCTGTAACCTCTAGCAACTAATCAGTGAGCGGTAATGTATGCTGTAGCCTCTAGCAACTAATCAGTGAGCGGTAATGATACACTGTAGCCTCTAGCAACTAATCAGTGAGCAGCAATGTGTGCTGTAACCTCTAGCAACTAATCAGTGAGCGGTAATGTGTGCTGTAGCCTCTAGCAACTAATCAGTGAGCGGTAATGATACACTGTAGCCTCTAGCAACTAATCAGTGAGCAGCAATGTGTGCTGTAACCTCTAGCAACTAATCAGTGAGCGATAATGTGTGCTGTAACCTCTAGCAACTAATCAGTGAGCGGTAATGTGTGCTGTAGCCTCTAGCAACTAATCAGTGAGCGGTAATGATACACTGTAGCCTCTAGCAACTAATCAGTGAGCGGTAATGTGTGCTGTAACCTCTAGCAACTAATCAGTGAGCGGTAATGTATGCTGTAGCCTCTAGCAACTAATCAGTGAGCGGTAATGATACACTGTAGCCTCTAGCAACTAATCAGTGAGCAGCAATGTGTGCTGTAACCTCTATCAACTAATCAGTGAGCGGTAATGTGTGCTGTAACCTCTAGCAACTAATCAGTGAGCGGTAATGTATGCTGTAGCCTCTAGCAACTAATCAGTGAGCGGTAATGATACACTGTAGCCTCTAGCAACTAATCAGTGAGCAGCAATGTGTGCTGTAACCTCTAGCAACTAATCAGTGAGCGGTAATGTGTGCTGTAGCCTCTAGCAACTAATCAGTGAGCGGTAATGATACACTGTAGCCTCTAGCAACTAATCAGTGAGTGGTAATGTGTGCTGTAACCTCTAGCAACTAATCAGTGAGCGGTAATGTATGCTGTAGCCTCTAGCAACTAATCAGTGAGCGGTAATGATACACTGTAGCCTCTAGCAACTAATCAGTGAGCAGCAATGTGTGCTGTAACCTCTAGCAACTAATCAGTGAGCGGTAATGTTATGCTGTAGCCTCTAGCAACTAATCAGTGAGCGGTAATGATACACTGTAGCCTCTAGCAACTAATCAGTGAGCAGCAATGTGTGCTGTAACCTCTAGCAACTAATCAGTGAGCGGTAATGTGTGCTGTAGCCTCTAGCAACTAATCAGTGAGCGGTAATGATACACTGTAGCCTCTAGCAACTAATCAGTGAGCAGCAATGTGTGCTGTAACCTCTAGCAACTAATCAGTGAGCGGTAATGATACACTGTAACCTCTAGTAACTAATCAGTGAGCGGTAATGTGTGCTGTAACCTCTAGCAACTAATCAGTGAGCGGTAATGATACACTGTAACCAATCACAATCGCTGTCTGAAGTGAGTTTGAGTAGCTGCTATTTGTGTCTCAGAGAAGGTGGAGAGCGAATCCATGAGATATGATTGGTTTGGTGAGATTTGGGGGGGGACCCCATTGGTGGCCTAATCACAGATCTGTCAGTTTTTGTGGTCGGAGATCAAAGAGTGTTCTGAGATTCCGGAATGCGGATTTTCGGGGGGCAGAAGAAATCATATATTGGGGTCCCCCCCCTCCCCCCACTGAGGGGGAATGATGAATAAAATGAGAGGTGTCAGTGGTGGGATCGTCTCTCTTGTATCTCCCCCCCCCCCCCCGGTATATAATGATTATTTCTCATACAGACGGTGGTGGACAAGGATGGAGTGTCGGCGACAGAAGCCGCGTCACAAACTATCCGCGTGTCCCAGAAGACTGAGGTGGTAAGTCGTCCATTTGGGGTCAACTGGATAATGTACATTGGGTGGGGTAATTGTGTGTTGGGAGGAGTACGTTGGTTGGTTGGGAGGTTGTCGGCGGGGGGTGGGAATGGTACATTGGTTGGTTGTCGGTGGTGGGGGGTGGTGGGGGGTTGGAATGGTACGGTGGTTGGTTGTGAGGTGTGGTCCGGGGGGGATGTGGTTGGTAATTGGTTGGGAGGTGGTCGTGTGGTAGGGTTGTCGGTGGTTGGTGGTGGGGGGTGGGAATGGTACGTTGGTTGGGAGGTTGTCGGTGGGTGGGTGGGGGTGGGAATGGTACGTTGGTTGGTTGGGAGGATGTCGGTGGTGGGGGGTGGGAATGGTACGTTGGTTGGTATGGAGGTATGTCGGTGGGGGGAGGGGGAGGTTGTCGGTGGGGGGTGGGTGGAATGGTACGTTGGGAGGTTGTCGGTGGGGGGTGGGAATGGTACGTCTGGTTGGTTGGTTGGGAGGTTGTCGGTGGGGGGTGGGAATGGTACGTTGGTTGGTTGGGAGGTTGTCGGTGGGGGGTGGGAATGGTACGTTGGTTGGTTTGGGAGGTTGTCGGTGGGGGGTGGGAATGGTACGTTGGGTATGGAGGTACGGTGGGTGGTGGGAGGTTGTCGGTCGGGGGGTGGGAATGGTACGTTGGCGAGGTATGTTCGTGCGGGTGGGAATGGTCAAGTTGGGTTGGTCTGGAGTTGTCGGTGGGGGGTCGTGGTGGTAATGGTACGTTGGTTGGTTGGGTTGTTGGTGGTGGGGTGGGAATGGTACGTTGGTTGGTTGGGAGGTTGTCGGTGGGGGGTGGGAATGGTAACGTTGGTGTTGGTTGGGACGTTGGGAGGTTGTCGGTGGGGGGGGGGGAATGGTACGTGGGGGATGGTTGTTGGTTTGGGAGGTTGTCGTGTGGGGGTTGGGAATGGACGTTGGTTTGGTTGGGAGGTTGTCGGTTGTGGGGGGTGGGAAATGTACGTTGTTTGGTTGGGAGGTTGTCGGTGGGGGGTGGGAATGGTACGTTGGTTGGTTGGGAGGTTGTCGGTGGGGGGTGGGAATGGTACTTGTTGGTTGGGAGGTTGTCGAGGGTGGGGGTGGGAAATGGTACGTTGGTGGGATGGTTGGGGGAGGTTGTCGGTGGGGGGTGGGAATGGTACGTTGGTTGGTTGGGAGGTTGTGGTTCGGTGGGGGGTGGGAATGGTACGTTGGTTGGTTGGGAGGTTGTCGGTGGTCGGAGGGGGGTGGGAATGGTACGTTGGTTGGTTGGGAGGTTGTCGGTGGGGGGTGGGGAATGATACGTTGGTTGGTTTGGGAGGGTTGTCGGTGGGGGGGAATGGTTGGTGGGTTGGTGGGGTGGGAATGGTACGTTTGGTTGGTTGGGAGGTTGTCGGTGGTGGGGGTGGGAATGGTACGGTGGTTGGTTGGTTGGGATGGGTTGTGGAGGTTGTCGGTGGGGGGTGGGAATGGTACGTTGGTTTGGGGAGGTTGTCGGTGTGGGGGGGAATGGTACGTTGGTTGGTTGGGAGGTTGTCGGTGGTGGGGGGGTGGGAATGGTACGCGGTGGGGGTGGGATGGTTGGTTGGGAGGTTTGTCGTGGGGGTGGGGATGGTCGGTGGGGGGTGGGGGGGGAATGGTACGTTGGGTTGGTTGGGAGTTGTCGTGGGGGAGGGAATGGTACGTTGGTTGGTTGGGAGGTCGTGGTGGGGGTGGGAATGGTACGTTGGTTGGTTGGGAGGTTGTCGTGGTGGTGGGGGGGGAATGGTACGTTGGTTGGTTGGGGAGCGTTGTCGGTGGGGGGTGGAATGGTTACGGTGGGTTGGTTGTCGGTGGTGGTGGAGGTTTCGGTGGGGGGTGGAAATGGTACGTTGGTTGGTTGGGAGGTTGTCGGTGGTGGGGGGTGGGAATGGGTACAGTGGTTGGTTGGGAGGTTGTCGGTGGTGGGGGTGGGAATGGTAAGGTGGTTGGGAGGTTGTCGGTGGGGGGTGGGAATGGTATGGTTGTTGGGAGGTTGTCGGAGGTGGGGGGTGGGAATGGATACGTTGGTTGGTTCGTGGAGGGTGGGAATGGTGTGTGGGGGGTGGAATGGTGGGACTGGTACTCGTTGGTTGGGATGGGTTTGTCGGTGGTGGGGGGTGGGAATGGTACGTGGTTGGTTGGGAGGTTGTCGGTGGTGGGGGGTGGGATGGTAAGTTGGTTGGGAGGAGTTGTCGGTGGTGGGGGGTGGGAATGGTACGTTGGTATGGTTACGGGGAGGTGGATACGTCGTGGTGGGGTGGAATGGTACTGTTGGTTGGTTGGGAGGTTGTCGGTGTGGGGGTGGGAATGGTACGTTGGTTGGTTGTCGGTGGTGGGGGGGTGGGAATGGTACGGTGGTTGGTTGGGAGGTTGTCGGTGGTGGGGGGTGGGAATGGTACGGTGGTTGGTTGGGAGATGTTGTCGGTGGTGGGGGTGGAATGGTACGGTGGTTGGTTGGGAGGTTGTCGGTGGTGGGGGTGGGAATGGTACGGTTGGTTGGGAGGTTGTCGGTGGGGGGTGGGAATGGTACGGTGGTTGGTTGGGAGGTTGTCGGTGGTGGGTGGGAATGGTACGTTGGTTGGTTGGGAGGTTGTCGGTGGGGGGTGGGAATGGTACGGTGGTTGGTTGGGAGGTTGTCGGTGGGGGGTGGGAATGGTACGTTGGTTGGTTGGGAGGTTGTCGGTGGGGGGTGGGAATGGTACGTTGGTTGGTTGGGAGGTTGTCGGTGGGGGGTGGGAATGGTACGTTGGTTGGTTGGGAGGTTGTCGGTGGGGGGTGGGAATGGTACGTTGGTTGGTTGGGAGGTTGTCGGTGGGGGGTGGGAATGGTACGTTGGTTGGTTGGGAGGTTGTCGGTGGGGGGTTGGAATGGGAAATGGTTGGGGTTGGTTGGGAGGATTTGTCGGTTGGAGGATGTCGGGTGGTGGGGGTGGGATGGTACGGTGGGTTGGTTGGGAGGTTGTCGGTGGTGGGGGGTGGGAATGGTACGTTGGGTGGTTGGGAGGTTGTCGTGGTGGGGGTGGGAATGGTACGTTGGTTGGGGGAGGTTGTCGGTGGTGGGGGGGGTGGGAATGGTACGTTGGTTGGTTGGGAGGTTGTCGGTGGGGGGTGGGAATGGTACGTTGGTTGGTTGGAGGTTGTCGGTGGTGGGGGTGGGAATGGTACGTTGGTTGGTTGGGAGGTTGTCGGTGGGGGTGTGGGAATGGTACGTTGGTTGTTGGGAGGTTGTCGGTGGTGGGGGTGGGAATGGTACGGTGGTTGGTTGGGAGGTTGTCGGTGGTAGGGGGGTTGGGGAATGGTACGGTTGGTTGGTTGGGAGGTTGTCGGTGGTGGGGGGTGGGAATGGTACGGGTGGTTGGTTGGGAGGTTGTCGGGTGGGGGTGGGGGGGGTGGGGGGTGGGGTGGTACGTTGGTTGGGAGGTTGTCGTGGTGGGGGGTGGGAATCGGTACGTTGGTTGGTTGGGAGGTTGTCGGTGGGAATGGGTGGGTGGGAATGTCGTGTGGGGGGGGGAATGGTTGGGTTGGGAGGTTGTCGGGTGGGGGGTGGGAATGGTACGGTGGTTGGTTGGGAGGTTGTCGGTGGTGAGGGGGGTGGGAATGGTACGTTGGTTGGGAGGTTGTCGGAGGTTGGGTGGGAATGGTACGGTGGTTGGTTGGGAGGTTGTCGGTGGTGGGGGGTGGGAATGGTACGTTGGTTGGTTGGGAGGTTGTCGGTGGTGGGGGGTGGGAATGGTACGTTGGTTGGTTGGGAGGTTGTCGGTGGTGGGGGGTGGGAATGGTACGGTGGTTGGTTGGGAGGTTGTCGGTGGTGGGGGGTGGGAATGGTACGTTGGTTTGGTTGGAGGTTGTCGGTGGGGGGGTGATGGTTTGGTTGGGCGGTTGGTTGGGGGTGGTCGTGGTGGGGGGTCGTGGAATGGTAATGTTGGTTGGTTGGGAGGTTGTCGGTTGGGGTGGGGGGTGGGAATGGTACTTGGTTTTGGGAGGTTGTCGGTGGTGGGGGTGGGAATGGTACGGTGGTTGGTTGGGAGGTTGTCGGTGGGGGGGGTGGGAATGGTACGTTGGTTGGTTGGGAGGTTGTCGGTGGGGGGTGGGAATGGTACGGTGGTTGGTTGGGAGGTTGTCGGTGGTGGGGGGTGGGAATGGTACGTTGGTTGGTTGGGAGGGTTGTCGTTGGCGGGGTGGGAATGGTACGTGGTTGGTTGGGAGGTTGTCGGTGGGGGGTGGGAATGGTACGTTGGTTGGTTGGGAGGTTGTCGGTGGGGGGGAATGGTACGGTTGGTTGGTTGGGAGTTGTCGGTGGTGGGGGGTGGGAATGGTACGGTGGTTGGTTGGGAGGTTGTCGGTGGTGGGGGGGGGTGGGAATGGTACGTTGGTTGGTTGGGGAGGTTGTCGGTGGGGGGTGGGAATGGTACGTTGGTTGGTTGGGAGGTTGTCGGTGGGGGGGTGGGAATGGTACTGTGGTTGGTTGGGAGGTTGTCGGTGGGGGGGTGGGAATGGTACGTTGGTTGGTTGGGGGAGGGGTTGTCGGTGGGGGGGGGGAATGGTACGTTGGTTGGTTGGGATGGAGGTTGTTCGGTGGTGGGGGGTGGGAATGGTACGGTGGTTGGTTGGGAGGTTGTCGGTGGTGGGGGGTGGGAATGGTACGTTGGTTGGTTGGGAGGTTGTCGGTGGGAATGGTACGTTGGTTGGGAGGTTGTAGGTGGGGGGTGGGAATGGTACGTTGGTTGGTTGGGAGGTTGTCGGTGGTGGGGGGTGGTAATGATACGGTGGTTGGTTGGGAGGTTGTCGGTGGTGGGTGGGGGGTGGGAATGGTACGATTGGTTGGAGGTTGTCGGTGGAATGGGGACGGGTTGGAGGAGTGTCGTTGGTGGGGGGTGGGAATGATAACTTGGGTTGGTTGGGAGGTTGTGGTTGGGAGGTGTGTCGGTGGGGGGTGGGAATGATACGTTGGTTGGTTGGGGAGGTTGTTGGTGGTGGGGGGTGGGAATGGTACGTTGGTTGGTTGGGAGGTTTGTCGGTGTGTGGGGGGGGAATGGTACGTTGGTTGGTTGGGAGGTTGTCGGTGGGGGGTGGGAATGGTACGTTGGTTGGGGAGGTTGTCGGTGGTGGGGGTGGGAATGGTACGAATGGTTGGTTGGGAGGTTGTCGGTGGTGGGGGGTGGGAATGGTACGGTGGTTGGGAGGTTGTCGGTGGTGGGGGGTGGGACATGGTACGTTGGTTGGTTTGGGAGGTGGTGGGAATGGTACGTATGGATGGTATGGGTCGGGGGGTGGGAATGGTACGTTGGTTGGTTCGGTGGTGGGGGGTGGAATGGTAATCGAGGTTGTCGGAGGTGTCGGGGGGGGTGGGATTGATACGTTGGTTGGTTGGGAGGTTGGTACGGTGGTGGGGGGTGGGAATGGTACGTTGGTTGGTTGGGAGGGTGTCGGGTGGTGGGGGGGTGGGAATGGTACGTTGGTTGGTTGGGAGGTTGTCGATGGTTTGTGTTGTGAGGGGGTGGGAATGGTACGGTGGTTGGTTGGGAGGTTGTCGTTTGGTTGGTGGGATTCGGGTGGGAATGGTACGGTGGTTGGTTGGTTGGGTAGGTTGTCGGAGGATTGTCTGGTGGTGGGGGTGGGAAATGGAATGGTACGGTGGTTGGTTGGGAGGGTCGGCGTGGGGGGTGGGAATGGTACGTGGTATGGTTGGAGGTTTTGGGCAGGTGTAATGGTGGGGGTTGGGAGGTTACGGTGGTTGGTGGGGGGGAATGGGCTCGTTGGTTGTTGTCGCGGTGAGGGGGTGGGGAATGAGTTGTCGGTGGTGGGGGGTGGGAATGATACGTTGGTTGGTTGGGAGGTAGAGGGAGGTGGTGGGAATGGTACGTTGGTTGGTTGGTTGTCGGTGGGGGGTGGGAATGGTACGTTGGTTGGTTGGGAGGTTGTCGGTGGGGGGTGGGAATGGTACGTTGGTTGGTTGGGAGGTTGTCGGTGGGGGGTGGGAATGGTACGTTGGTTGGTTGGGAGGTTGTCGGTGGGGGGTGGGAATGGTACGTTGGTTGGTTGGGAGGTTGTCGGTGGGGGGGTGGAATGGTACGTTGGTTGGTTGGGAGGTTGTCGGTGGGGGGGTGGAATGGTACGTTGGTTGGGAGGTTGTCGGTGGGGGGTGGGAATGGTACGTTGGTTGGTTGGGAGGTTGTCGGTGGTGGGGGGTGGGAATGGTACGTTGGTTGGTTGGGAGGTTGTCGGTGGGTGGTGGGGTGGGAATGGTACGGGTTGGTTGGGAGGTTGTCGGTGGGGGGTGGGAATGGTACGTTGGTTGGTTGGGAGGTTTGTCGGTGGTGGGGGGGAGATGGTAACGTTGGTTGGTTGGGAGGTTTGTCGGTGTGGGGTGGGTGGAATGTACGGAGGAGTTGGGTGAGGTTGTACGGTGGAGGGGGGTGGGAATGGTACGGTGGTTGGTTGGGAGGTTGTCGGTGGTGGGGGGTGGGATGGTACGTTGGTTGGTGGGGGAGGTTGTCGGTGGTGGGGGGTGGGAATGGTACGGTAGGTTGGTTGGGAGGATAGTCGGTGGTGGGGGGTGGGAATGGTACGGTGGATGGTTGGTTGGGAGGTTGTCGTGGTGGGGGGTGGGAATGGTACGTTGGTTGGTTGGGAGGTTGTGGGGAGTTGGTGGGGGGTGGGATGGTACGTGGTTGGTTGGGAGGTTGTCGTGGTGGGGGGTGGGAATGGTACGGTTGGTTGGTTGGGAGGTTGTCGGTGGTGGGGGGTGGGAATGGTACGTTGGTTGGTTGGGAGGTTGTCGGTGGTGGGGGGTGGGAATGGTACGTTGGTTGGGAGGTTGTCGGTGGTGGGGTGGGGAATGGTACGTTGGTTGGTTGGTTGGGAGGTTGTCGGTGGTGGGGGGTGGAATGGTCGGTGGTTGGTTGGGGGACGGTGTGGGGTGGTGGGGGGTGGGAATGGTACGTTTGGTTGGGGAGGTTTGGTCGGTGGGAATGGTACGTAGTTGTTGGTGGTGGGAATGGTTGTAGGGGGGGTGGTGGGAATGGTACGTTGGTTGGTTTGGGAGGTTGTCGGTGGTGGGGGGTGGGAAATGGTACGTTGGTTGGTTGGGAGGTTGTCGGTGGTGGGGGGTGGGAATGGTACGGTGGTTGGTTGGGAGGTTGTCGGTGGTGGGGGGTGTGGAATGGTACGGTGGTTGGTTGGGAGGTTGTCGGTGGTGGGGGGTGGGAATGGTAATGTTGGTTGGTTGGGATGGGTTGTGGGAGGTGGGGGGGTGGGAATGGTACGTTGGTTGTTTGGGAGGTTGTCGGTGGGGGGTGGGAATGGTACGGTGGGTTGGGAGAGTTGTCGTGTGGTGTGGGGGTGGAATGGTACGGTGGTTGGTTGGGAGGTTGTCGGTGGGGGGGGGAATGGTTACGGTGGTTGGTTGGGAGGTTGTCGGTGGGTGGGGGAATGGTACGTTTGTTGGTTGGGAGGTGTCGGTGGGGGGTGGGAATGGTAACGTTGGTTGGTTGGGAGGTTGTCGGTGGGGGGTGGTAACGTGGTTGCGGGATAGGTTGGTGGTGGGGGGTGGGAATGGTACGTTGGTTGTTGGGAGGTTGTCGGTGGGGGGTGGGAATGGTACGGTTGTTGGTTGGGAGGTTGTCGTGGTGGGGGGTGGGAATGGTACGGTGGGATGGTTGGGAGGTTTCGGTGGGGGGTGGGGATGGTACGGTGGTTGGCGAATGTCGTTGGTGGTGGGAGGTTGTCGGTGGTGTGGGGTGATGGGAATGGTACGGTTGGTTGGTTGGGAGGTTGTCGGTGGGGGGTGGGAATGGTACGGTGGGTTGGTTGGGAGGTTGTCGGTGGGGGGGGTGGGAATGGTACGTTGGTTGGTTGGGAGGTTGTCGGAAAAAAGGGTGTGGGGGGTGGGAATGGTACGTTGGTTGGTTGGGAGGTTGTCGGTGGTACTTGGGTGGGAATGGGTACGGGTGGTTGGGGAGGTTGTCGGTGGTGGGAATGGTACGTTGTTGGTTGGTCGGTGGTGGGGGGTAGGGAAGGTTGTCGTATGAGGTTGTACGGTGGTGGGGGGTGGGAATGGTACGGTAGGGGGTGGTGGTACGGTACTTTTGGGAGGTTGTCGGTGGGGGGTGGTACGGGAATGGTAGGCTCGTTGGGGGTGGGAAGGTTGTCGGTGGTGGTTGGGGGGGTCGGTGGGGGGTGGGAATGGTACTTGGTTGGTTGGAGGTTGTCGGTGGGGGGTGGGAATGGTACGTGGTTGGGAGGTTGTCGGTGGTGGGGGGTGAAGGGAATGGTACGATGGTTGGGTTTGGGAGGTTGTCGGTGGGGGGTGGGAATGGTACGGTGGTGGTTGGGAGATGCGGTGGTCGGGTGGGGGGTGGGAATGGTACGGTGGTTGGTTGGGAGGTTGTCGGTGGGGGGTGGGAATGGTACGACTTGTTGGTTGGGAGGTTGTCGGTGGTGGGGGTGGATGGTACGGTTGGGTTACGATGGTTGGGAGGTTGTCGGTGGTGGGGGGTACGGGAATGGGAGGTTTGTCGTGGGGGTTGGGAATGGTACGGTGGTTGGTTGGGAGGTTGTCGGTGGTGGGGGGTGGGAATGGTACGTGGTTGGTTGGGAGGTTGTCGGTGGTGGGGGGTGGGAATGGTACGTAGGTTGGTTGGTTGGGAGGTTGTCGGTGGTGGGGGTGGGAATGGTACGTGGTTGGGTGACGGTGGGGGTGGGAGGTTGTCGAGTGGTGGGGGGTGGGAATGGTATGGGAGGTATGTCGGTGTTGGTTGGTTGTTGGGAGGTTGTCGGTGGGGGTGGGAATGGTACGTTGGTTGGTTGTGGGAGGTGTCGAGGGGTGGAATGGTCGTTTTTGGTGGGGTTTGGTCGGTGGTGTGGGGGTGGAATGGTACGTTGGTTGGTTGGGAGGTTGTCGGTGGAGGGGGGTGGGAATGGTACGGTGGTTGGATTTGGAGGTTTTGGTGGGAATGGGTTTGTGGAGGTTGTCGGTGGTGGGGGAGGTGTGGTTGGTTGGGGGGTCCGGGATGGTACGTTGGTTGGTATGGGGTGGTTGGTTGTTGGGATGTTGCGGTGGTGGGGGGTGTAAAGAAACGTGGGTTGGTGGAGGTTGTCGCGTGGTGGTGGGATATGGTAATGGTACGTGGTTGGCGGGGGGTGGACGTTGGTTTGGTTGACGGTGGTGGGGTGGGAAATGGTACGTTGGTTGGTTGTTGTCGTGGGGGGTGGGAATGGTACGGTGGTTGGTTGGGAGGTTGTCGGTGGTGGGGGGTGGGAATGGTACGTTGGTTGGTTGGGAGGTTGTCGGTGGTGGGGTGGGAATGGTACGTTTGGTGTTGGTTGGTCGGTGAAATGGAGGTTGTCGTGGTGGGGGGGGGAATGGTACGTTGGTTGGTTGGGAGGTTGTCGGTGGGGGGTGGGAATGGTACGTTGGTTGGGAGGTTGTCGGTGAGGAATGGTCGGTGGTGGGGTGGGAATGGTACAAGTTCGGGTTGGTTGGGAGGTTGTCGGGGTGGGGGGTGGGAATGGTACGTGTGGGGGGTGGGACCGGTTTGGGAGGTTGTCGGTGGGGGGGTGGGAATGGTACGTTTGTTGGTTGGGAGGTTGTCGGTGGTGGGGGGTGGGAATGGGGTTTACGTTGGTTGGTTGGGAGGTTGTCGGTGGTCGGGTGGGGGGTGTGGGATGGGAGTTTGTCTGTGGAATGGTACGGTGGGGTTGTTGGTTGGGATGGTACGTTGGTTGGTGGTGGGGGTGGGAATGGTACGGTGGTTGGTTGGGGGGTTGTCGGTTGGTGGGGTGGGAATGGTACGATTGGTTGGTTGGGAGGTTTGTGGGAGGGTGGGAATGGTACGATGGTTGGGAGGTTGTCGGTGGGGGTACTTTTGGTGGGAGGTTTCGGGGTGGGGGGTGGAATGGTACGTTGGTTGGTTGGGAGGTTGTCGTGTACGTTGGTTGGGGTTTTGGTGGGGGGTGGAATGGTACGTTGGTTGGTTGGGAAGGTTGGGGGTGGGAATGGTACGTTGGTTGGTTGGGAGGTTGTCGGTGGTGGGGGGTGGGAATGGTACGGTGGTTGGTTGGGAGGTTGTCGGTGGAATGGGGGGTGGGAGATGGTACGGTGGGAATGGTGGTTGGTTGGGAGGTTGTCTTTAGATTGGGGGGGTGTTCGGTGGGGGTGGGAATGGTACGTTGGTTGGTTGGGAGGTTTGTGGGAATGGTACGTTGGTATTGGTTGGGAGGTTGTCGGTGGTGGGGGGTGGGAATGGTACGTTGGTTGGTTGGGAGGTTGTCGGTGGTGGGGGGTGGGAATGGTACGTTGGTTGGTTGGGAGGTTGTCGGTGGGGGGTGGGAATGGTACGTTGGTTGGTTGGGAGGTTGTCGGTAGACATGGAGCTCCTCCTCCTCTAATGACTCCTCCTCCTCGGTGTTCCTCTCAGGAGTCGCGGTCGTTTGCGGTTGGGATGTTCAATGGCCTCATCCATGCAGAACAAGTCTTCCCGTTCCCCTCCGGTGAGATCTTCATCTACTTCTTCTTCCTCTCTTCTTTACCCAGAATTCCCCTCTAACCCCTCCCCCTTTGTACCCGCAGTGCTGAGTGAGGACCAGTCTCAGTTCCTCGGCGAGTTGGTCGGTCCCGTCTCGCGCTTCTTCCAGGTGAGTCTGATGTGAATGGAGGAGGGAAGACGGGAGAAGTTTCAACGTTCTGAAAAAACACGACCTCCTAAACCCTTCAACTTCTTCACCCCCTCGAGATCCAACAATGGAGCGGTCCATGGGGCCCTCATTTCTGCCCAACTACTCCTGTCCCCAGTCATTGGCCGATCACTCTGGTTGGTGGATGGAGGAGGTCCTGTCCTCAGTCATTGGCCGATCACTCTGGTTGGTGAATGGATGGAGGAGGTCCTGTCCTCAGTCATTGGCCGATCACTTTGGTGAATGGAGGGGGTCCTGTCCCCAGTCATTGTTCCCTCACCCTTGTTGGTGGATGGATGGAGGAGGTCCTGTCCTCAGTCATTGGCCGATCTCTCTGGTTGATGAATGGATGGAGGAGGTCCTGTCCTCAGTCATTGGCCGATCTCTCTGGTTGGTGGATGGAGGAGGTCCTGTCCTCAGTCATTGTTCCCTCACCCTTGTTGGTGAATGGATGGAGGAGGTCCTGTCCTCAGCCATTGGCCGATCACTCTGGTTGGTGAATGGATGGAGGGGGTCATGTTGTATTTCTCCCCTCCCCCCCAGGAGGTGAATGACCCGATGCTGAACGATGAGTTGCAGATGGTGGAGGAGAAGACGATGGACGGACTGAAGGAACTCGGAGCATTTGGCCTGCAGGTCCCGGTGGACTTAGGGGGGATGGGACTTAATAACACCCAGGTAAGTGGGAGGGGCTTGTCTTGTAGGCACATGTCTTCAGCTGGGGGCAGAAGGTGGAGGTGGGTGGGGTGAGATTTGGGGGGGCTGGGTAGAAGGTGGAGGTGGGGGGGAGATGTGGGGGGCTGGGTTGGAGGTGGGTGGGGTGAGATATGGGGGGCTGGGTTGGAGGTGGGTGGGGTGAGATATGGGGGGCTGGGTTGGAGGTGGGTGGGGTGAGATATGGGGGGCTGGGTTGGAGGTGGGATATGGGGGGCTGGGTAGGAGGTGCAGGTCGGTGGGGGGAGATGTGGGTGGGTGGGGTGAGATATGGGGGGCTGGGTTGGAGGTGGGTGGGGTGAGATATGGGGGGCTGGGTTGGAGGGTGGGTGGGGTGAGATAGGGGGTGGGGTGGGGGGGGGCTGGGTTGGAGGGGGTGGTGGGTTGGGTGGGGGGCTGGGTAGAAGGTGCAGGTCGGTGGGGGAGATGTGGGTGGGTGGGGTGAGATATGGGGGGGCTAGGGTTGGAGGTGGGTGGGGTGAGATATGGGGGGCTGGGTTGGAGGTGGGTGGGGTGAGATGTGGGGGGCTGGGTAGGAGGTGCAGGTCGGTGGGGGGAGATATGGGGGGCTGGGTTGGAGGTGGGTGGGGTGGGATATGGGGGGCTGGGTTGGAGGTGGGTGGGGTGGGATATGGGGGCTGGGTTGGGAGGTGGGTGGGATATGGGGGGCTGGGTTGTGAGGGTGGGTGGGGTGGGTATGGGGGGCTGGGTTGGAGGTGGTGTGGGTGGGATATGGGGGGGGGCTGGTTGGATGGGGGGTGGGTGGAGGTGGGTATGGGTGGGATATGGGGGGCTGGGTTAATGGGGGCCACGGGTTGGAGGAGGGGGGTGGAGTTGGGTGGGTGGGGATATGGGGGGCTGGAAGGTGGGTGGGTTGGGATATGGGGGGGCTGGGTGTGGGTTGAGAGTGGGGGGGTGGGATGGAGGTGGGTGGGGGGGCTGGGTTGGAGGTGGGTGGGGTGAGATGATGTGGGGGTTTGGGTTGGTGGGGGGGGTGGGGGGGGCTGGGTTGGAGGTGTGTGTGTGTGGAAGAGGGGGGCACTGGAGGAGTTGGGAAGTGGGTGGGGGGGGGGGATGTTGGGGGCGGCTGAGAGGGTGGGTGGCTGAGATGTGGGGGGCTGGAGGTGGGTGGGGTGGGATATGGGGGGCTGGAGGTGGGTGGGGTGAGATGTGGGTGGGGTGAGATGGGGGTGGGGTGATAGATGGTTGGTAAGACTCACCCTCCTCCCTGGTCTCCCCCCGGTGCTCAGTACGCCCGCCTGGTGGAGGTTGTCGGGTTGCACGATCTCGGAGTCGGTATCACTCTCGGCGCTCACCAGTCCATCGGCTTCAAGGGAATCCTCCTGTATGGGACAGAAGAGCAGAAGAAGAAGTATCTGCCCCGACTGGCCTCAGGTAATGGGGGGGTAATAGTAGGTAGGGGGTATATAGGAGCCAGTCAGGGGTAATGGAGGGAGGGGGATACAGTTGTGCTGTAAAGTGACCCCAAGAACACCATCCCCCACCGTCATACATGGAGGGCCTATGACCCCAAGAACACCATCCCCCCCCCCCCCCACCGTCATGCCCCCCCCGGGGGATCTGGGATTTTGGCCTCGGGGGGTTCGGGGGGCTGGGGGCCCCCCAGGTTGTGGGGGGTTCGGGTGTATGGGGCCTTTTTGGGTTTGGGGGATCTGGGGTTTGGCCCGGTTCCCGGGTTCAGGGGAATCGGTGTTGTTTGGTTCTTATGGGGTCGGGGGTAACTGGGGTTTTGGGGCCCCCATTTTTTCCGGGGGACTTGAGTTGGCCTCTGGGGGGGTCCGGGGGTTTCTGGGTTTTGGGCCTTGGGGGCCCGGGCCCCCGGGGGTTTCTGGAGATTTTCCCCCAAAGGGGTCCGGGGATTTTTGGGTTTGCCTGGGGCCCCCCCCGGGGTTCGGGGGTTTTGGCTTCTATGGGGTGGGGGGGAAAAGATCTGGGGTTGTTGGCTTTTGGGTTCCGGGGGGATTTGGTGTATGGGGGTTTTTCTTTTGGGGCCCCCCCCCCTTCTGGGTATGGGCCTGGGGGGTTCCGGGGGGACTGGTGTTTGTTTTTTTCTTATTGGGGGTTGGGGGGTTTTATTGTGGGGAATTTTTTGGCTTTATGGGGCCCCCGGGGGGGGGATTTCGGGGGGGTTTTTGGGCCCATTGGGGGTTTCCGGGGGGTTTTGGTGTATGGGCTTTTAGGGGGGGGGTCTTGGGGGCCCTCCATTTTCCGGGGGGGACTGTTTTATGGGCCATGGTGGTCAATTGGGTTTTTTTATGGGCCCCCGGGGGGTTCGGGGGGGGAATTGGGGGGGGCCCTTCTATGGGGTCAAAAAACGGTTATTTTGGCTTCCCCGGGGGCCCCCCGGGGGGGGGGGACGGGGTGTTTTTTTTGGGATGGGGGGTTTTGTTATTTTGGTTTTCTATTGGGGGGGGGGAAAAATTTTTTTCTTCTCATGGGGTTTCCCCGGGGGGATTTGGTTATGGGGCCTTATGGGGTGGGGGGGGTATCTGGGTATTTGGGCTTTCTCATGGGGTTTTGGGGGGGAATTGGTGGTTTTTGGGGTTTCAGGGGGGTGGGGGGGGAATTGGGTTATTTGGTTTTTTTGGGGTCCTTTCTGGTGAGTTGGCTTTTTAGGTGGCCCGGGGGGATTCTGGGTTGGGGTTTTCAGGGGTCCGGGGGGGAATTTTGGGTATTTTGGTTTTTATGGGGGCCCCGGGGGGGTTTCTGGTGTTTTTCCAGGTGGTGGGGGGGGGAAATTGGTGTTTTGGTTCCCTTTTTTTTCCGGGGGGGTTGGTTTATTTTTTGGCTTCTCGGGGGTCGGGGGGGTTGGGTTTGATGTTGGCTTCTATGTGGTGGGGGGGGGGGGAATCTGGGGTGATGTTGGCTTTTCTCTGGTGGCCCGGGGGAATCTGGGTTGTTGGTTTTCTCTGGTGGTCCGGGGGGGAATTGGTGTTTGTTGGCTTTATTTTGGTCCGGGGGGGATTGGTGATTTTGGCTTTTGGTGGTCGGGGGAATTTGGTGTATTTTGGTTTTATGGGGGTCCGGGGGGGATTGGTGTATGTTGGCTTTATGGGGTTCCGGGGGGGAATTGGTGTTTTGGCTTCTCAGGGTGGCCCGGGGGGGATTTCGGGTGTATGTTGGTTTATGGTGGTCCGGGGGGACTGGTGATGTTGGACCATTGGTCCAAAAAAAACTGGTTAAAAATTTGCTTTCTCATTCCCGGGGGGGGGAATTTTATGTTCTTTATGGTGGAGGGGGGGATCGGGTAGGGGTTTCATTTTGGGGGGGGAAATTTTATGTTTTCTCTTGGGGGGGGGAAAAAACTTTATTTTTTCATTTTCGGGGGGAACTTTTGAAGGGTTTATTTCGGGGGGAATCTGGTGTTTTTTTGGCTTTAGGGTTTGGCCCGGGGGGGGGATCTGGTATGTTGGCTTCTAAATGGGGGTCCTTTTGGGGAAATCTGGTTTGTTGTTGGTTTCTTTGGTGGTCCTTTTTGGGGAAATGGGGTGTATTTTGGCTTTCATTGGGGCCGGGGGGAATTGGGTTTTTGGCTTCTTGGTGGTCCGGTTTGGGGAAAATTGGTGTATTTTGGGCTTTATGGTGGTCCGGGGGGGAAATTTTGGGTGTATTTTGGCCCTTCTATGGTGGGTCCGGGGGGAATTGGTGTATTTTGGGCTTTCTCTGGTGGTCCGGGGGGGGGGGGGGGGAAATTGGTGTATGTTGGCTTTTTTTTGGTGGCCCGGGGGGGGGGTAAATTGGGTGTTTGTTCTTCTCGGTGGTGGGGGGGGGGGGTCTGGGTTGTTGGCTTTATGGGGTCCGGGGGAATCTGGTGTAGTTGGCTTTTTTGGGGTCGGGGGGGATCGGGTATGTTGGCTTCTCTGGGGGTCCGGGGGGGGGAATTTGGTGTATTTGGGCTCTAGGTGGTCCGGGGGGGAATCGGGTGTTTGTTCTTCTCGGTGGGGGGGGGGGAATTGGTTTTTGTTGGTTTCTCTGGGGGTTCCGGGGGGGAATTGGTGTATTTGGCTTCCATGGGGTCGGGGGGGAAAATCGGTGTTGGGTTTTTCCAGGTGGTGGGGGGGATCGGGTATGTTGGTTCTCTGGTGGCCGGGTTCAGGGAATTGGTGTATGTTTGGCTTCTCTGGGGTCCGGGGGGAAATTTGGGTTATGTTGGTTTCTCTGGAGCCCGGGGGGAACGGTATGTTGGTTCTAGGGTGGTCCGGGGGGGGGAACTGGTTTGTTGGCTTCCATGGTGGCCGGGGGGGGATTTTTGGTTTTATTTTGGCTTTTATGGTGGTCCGGGGGATTTGTGTAGTTGGCTTTTATGGTGGTCCGGGGGGATTTTGGTGTATGTTGGCTTCTTGGTGGTGGGGGGGGAATTTTGTGTATTTGGGCTTCTTTGTGGCCGGGGGGAATTTGGTGTATTTTGGGCTTTTTATGGTGGTCGGGGGTTTTGGTGTATTTTTGGGCTTTCAGGGTGGCCCGGGGGGGATTTGGTGATGTTGGCTTCTCATGGTGGCCCCGGGGGGGATTTGGGTTTTTGGTTTTCTCAGGGTGGCCCTGGGGGGAATTGGTGTATTTTGGTCTCAGGTGGTGGGGGTCTGTGTATGTTGGCTTCCGGTGGTCCGGGTTCGGGGGGGAATTGGTGTATGTTGGTTCTCGGTGGCCGGGGGAATCTGTGATGTTTGGCTTTAAGGTGGGGGGGGGGACTGGTTTTGTTGGTTTTCCATGGTGGGGGGGGGGGATCGGGTTTTATGTTGTTCCAGGTGGTCCGGGGGGAATTGGTGTTTGGCTTCTCGGGTGGTCCGGGGGGGTCGGGTGTATTTTGGTTTAAATGGGGGTCCGGTCTCGGGGAATTGGTGTTGGGCTTCCATGGTGGCCCCGGGGGGAAATCTGGTGTATTTGGTTTTCTCGGGTGGCCCGGGGGGAATCTGGGTATTTTGGTTCTCATGGTGGTCCGGGGGGGAACTGGTGTAATTTTGGCTTCTCATGGTGGCCCGGGGGGGGGGGGGAATTTGGGTGTTGTTGGCTTTCCTGGGGTGGGGGGGAAATTGGGGTTTTTCCCTTTCCCCGGGTGGTGGGGGGGGGGGGACCGGGAGTTGGTTCTCATGGGGCCCGGGTCTCGGGGGAAATTTGGGGTTATGTTGGCTTCCATGGGGGGTCCGGGGGGTTTGGGTGTATGTTGGTTCTCAGGGTGGCCCGGGCCGGGGAAATCGGGTGTATGTTGGCTTCTCATGTGGTGGGCCGGGGGAATCTGGTGTATTTGGGGCTTCTAGGGTGGCCCGGGGGGAAACTGGTGTTTTTGGTTTCTTTTGGGGCCCCGGGGGGGAATGGTGTATGTTTTCTCATGGGTGGGGGGTCGGGGGTTTTGGGCCCCCGGGGGGGGGGGATCTGGGTTTTGGGGGGCTTCTCATGGTGTCCCGGGGGGAATTGGGTTGTGGCTTCTCAGGGTGGCCCGGGGGGAATTGTATGTTGGCTTTTTTGGGGTCCCCGGGGGGGATCTGGTATGTTGGCTTTATGGTGGTCCGGGGGGGACCGGGTTTTTGGGCTTTATGGGGGTCCGGGTCTCGGGGAAATTGGTGTTGGGCTTTCATGGGGGCCCGGTTTTGGGGAAATTTGGTGTTTTTTTTGGCTTTCATGGGGGGTGGGTTTAGGGGAATTTTGGGTGTAGTTGGTTCTCAGGGTGGTCCGGTTCGGGGAATTGGTGTAGTTGGCTTTCATGGTGGGCCCGGTTCAGGGGAATCGGTGTATTTGGCTTTCTGGTGGTCCGGGGGGAATCTGGTGTTTTTTGGGTTCTCTGGGGGCCCCGGGGGGAATCGGGTGTATGTTGGCTTTCATGGTGGTCCGGGGGGGGAAAATCTGGTGTTTTTTGGTTTCTCAGGTGGCCCGGGGGGGGGAATCTGGGTTGTTCCTTCTAGGTGGTGGGGGGGGGGGGGGATCTGGTATTTTTGGTTCCATGGGGTGGGTTGGGGGGAATCTGGTGTATGTTGGCTTCTCATGGTGGTCCGGGGGGGATCTTGTGTATGTTGGCTTCCTCATGGTGGTCCGGTCTCAGGGGAATCTGGTGTATGTTGGCTTCTCATGGTGGTCCGGGGGGGTGAATCTGGTGTATGTTGGCTTCTCATGGTGGTCCGGGGGGGAATCTGGTGTAGTTTTTTGTTCCCATTGGGGGTTTTTCCGGTTGGGGGGGGTTTGGGTATTTTGGGCTTCTCAGGTGGGGGGGGGGAAATCTGGTTTGTTGGCTTTCGGGGGTGGTCCGGGGGAAATTTGGTTGTATGTTGGCTTTCTCAGGGTGGTCCGGGGGGGAATCTGGTAGTTGGTTTTCATGGTGGCCCGGGGGGATTGGTGTATGTTGGTTTCAGTGGTGGGGGGGGGACCCCTTTTTTCCTGGTGATGTTGGTTTCATGGTGGTGGTTTTCCGGGGGGTTTGGGGATTTTTTCCCCTTTGGGGTTTGGTTAGTTGGCTTCTCATGGTGGTCCCCGGGGGAATTGGTGATGTTGGCTTCTCATGGTGGTGGGGGGATCTGGTGTATTTTTGGTTCTCATGGTGGCCCGGGGGGAATCTGGGTATGTTGGCTTCATGGGGTCCGGGGGGGAATTTGGGTGTATTTTTGGCTTCCATGGGGGCCCGGGGGGGGGTTCTGGTGTTTTGGGCTTTCTGGTGGTGGGGGGGGGGGGGGGGGAAATTGGTGTTTTTTCCCCCCTGTGGAGGTCCGGTCTCCCCCCCAGATAACGCCTGTTCGTCGGTTTTTACCACGCTGTCTTTCTTGCGTAACGGGAGGAATCGCTGACCTTTCAGGTTTTGCCAAACCAACGCCCCCCCGCCCAGTGGAGGAAAAGGGAAAAGAACACGGGTTCATCGGGGGAGGGGGGAGAAGGCGTGTCACAGTGAGTGGGAATAGGGCGGGGACTTTGAAAAACTTGGACAATCCGGGGCGGGGCCCTGTGGGGGGAGGAGAGCTTGATTTTATGGGGGGGGGGGTTCCCATGGTGTTATTTTTAAAAAGTACCGGACCCCAATTTTATTTTGGTGGGAACCCCCCGGGAATTTGGAGAGAGGAATTACTTTAGTGACCTTTTGCACTTTTTGCTGCCTTTGAAAGGGTTTGGGGGTCCCCCCTAGTCCCCCCCGGATAAAAATTTTGGGTAGGGGGCCAGTAACACAGCGTCGCACTTCGATGGGGTGGGGCCCCGGCGGAGAATGTCTCGGGGCGGGGGGAAAAGGGGTTCAAGGGTGGCGATGAATTCCTCCCAAGGGGGCCGTTTGGGGATGGCGGTCCCCTGTGGGAACCATAAAGGGAAATGATCCAAAAAGGGGGTGGTGCAGCACCCCATGCCCCACGGGGGCAGCAGAGACGAAAAATGGGGGAGCAACTGACTGAGGGGTAGCTGTAGGTCAGATTTTATGAATCCACCGATAAGGGGAGGGCGATATTTAAGTGGCCCCCATTGGGGGAATTTTTCATAGATGGGGGTAATGGGGGGATTTTTTAAATGGAATTACAAAGGCCATGGGAGGATTATAATTTAAAAAAAAGAGGTGGGGGAGTTGTGAATGAAGTTGGAAAATGGGGGGTCTTCCGGGGGGAAAATTTGTCTTTTTTCCCTTGGCCCACCGGGGTGGAAGCCACCAATGCACGCAGTTTGAAGTAACTGACACTTGGCGTCATTAAAGAAATTGGCGCGAATTGGCGGGTCTTCAGTACTTTTCACCGAGGTAACCCCCCCCCCCCCCCCCCCCCCCCCCCCCCCCCCCCCCCCCCCCCCCCCCCCCGGTTTCCGGTCCCCTCCCCCCCCCCCCCCCCCATGTAGGGGTAATAATTTCCTGTCTCTTGTCTCCCCCAGTCGATGGCGTACATGATCAGCGCAAACATGGATTCCGGGGCGAAGGACTTCCAGATAGAAGCCGCCATCAGTAAAGTCTTCGGCTCGGTGAGGCTCCATCCGTATAGAACATGTGACTCCATCTCAGCCAATCCCATTCCTCCCGTGTATGAAGGGAAGGACGGGATTGGCTGTTCTTCTGTAATGTGTGACGATTGTTTCTTCTCAGGAAGCGGCGTGGGCGGTGACCGATGAATGTATCCAAATTCTGGGAGGAACCGGATTCATGAAGGTGAGCGCCGGCGCCATCGCCTCTCCGCTGCGCGCCGCCTCCTCCACTCCTCCTCTGGGGGCGTCGGCCTATGGACACTGGGGGGGGTTCTGGGGGCCCCGGGATTGGGTGGGTTGTCCTTGATGTGTTTCTGATCTTTTCTCCTCTTCTAGGACGGCGGAGTGGAACGCGTTCTCCGCGATTTGCGCATTTTCCGAATCTTTGAAGGAACTAATGACATCCTCAGGCTGTTTGTTGCCCTCAATGGACTGCAGGTACCGTGCCCCCCCCCCCCCCATAACTGCCCCCCCCCTCTTCATTGCCCCCACTCTCCACCCCCCCCCCCCCAGCCCTCTCTATCCCCCCCCCTCCTCCTCTGGCCCTCGCCATCTTGCCCTCTCTACCCCCCCACCCGCCATCTTGCCCTCTCCATCTCCGTGCCGCCATTAATCTCTCACCCTTCATTCCTCCGCAGAGCGCTGGGAAGGAGCTGAAATCTCTCCAGAAGGCCGTCGCCAATCCACTGAGTGACCCCAAACTACTGCTGAGGGAGGGGGTGCGGCGAGCCAAAAGGTGGGGGAGGAGGAAGTAATATTTTGGGGGTGGGGGGGATTTGCTGTCAGTCATATTATTATTTGCCCCCCCCCCCCCATTGTCTCCCTGTAGGAGGGCCGGTCTGGGGACGGGACTCACCCTTAAAGGACACGTCCATCCAGAGATGGAGAAGAGTGCAGGACTGGTAAGTGATGGAAGTGGGAGGGGTCAGTGAACAGTGTTAGGGGTGGAGCACAGCTTTGGCACTGTAGGCAGAGCACAGCGGTAGTAAGTAATGTGGGCGGAGAACGGAAATGGTATGATGGGTGGAGCACAACGATAGTATTAGGGGTGGGGCATGGCGATAGTAATGTGGGCGAAGGATGGTGGTGGCATTGTGGGCGGATCCTGGTGGTGGTGGTATTGTGGGCGGATCCCGGTGGTGGTATTGTGGGCGGAGCCCGGCGGTGGTGGTGGTATTGTGGGCGGATCCCGGCGGTGGTGGTATTGTGGGCGGATCCCGGCGGTGGTGGTATTGTGGGCGGATCCCGGCGGTGGTGGTATTGTGGGCGGATCCCGGCGGTGGTGGTTATGTGGGCGGATCCCGGCGGTGGTGGTATTGTGGGCGGATCGCGGTGGTGGTATTGTGGGCGGATCCCGGTGGTGGTGGTATTGTGGGCGGATCCCGTCGGTGGTGGTATTGTGGGTGGAGCCTGTGGTGGTGGTATTGTGGGTGGAGCCCGTGGTGGTGGTTTTGATCCCGGCGGTGGTGGTATTGTGGGCGGATCCCGACGGTGGTGGTATTGTGGGTGGAGCCCGTGGTGGTGGTGGTATTGTGGGTGGAGCCCGTGGTGGTGGTATTGTGGGTGGAGCCCGGTGGTGGTGGCATTGTGGGCGGATCTCGGTGGTGGTGGTATTGTGGGCGGATCCCGGTGGTGGTGGTGGTGGTATTGTGGGTGGAGCCCGGCGGTGGTGGTGGTTTTGTGGGCGGAGCCCGGCGGTGGTGGTTTTGTGGGCAGAGCCCGGCGGTGGTGGTGGTTTTGTGGGCGGATCCCGGCGGTGGTGGTTTTGTGGGCGGATCCCGGCGGTGGTGGTTTTGTGGGCGGATCCCGGCGGTGGTGGTTTTGTGGGTGGATCCCGGCGGTGGTGGTATTGTGGGTGGAGCCTGGTGGGTGGAGCCCGTGGTGGTGGTATTGTGGGTGGAGCCCGGTGGTGGTATTGTGGGTGGAGCCTGGTGAGTACAGTATTTTTCTTGGTTTCAGGCTGTTGGCGCTCTGGAAGAGTTCGGATTGGTGGTGGAGGAAGTTCTGGTGAAATACGGGAAGAGGATTGTGGGTAAGACTGTCTCTATATTGGGGATCTCTGCTTCTCGATGGGCAGTGTGGCCCCTCCCATTGGTCCAGCTTGGCACGGTGTCTTCATATATTTCTAGTGATTACAGCCATGTGAGGAGTCACTGCACACTGACCACAGGGGGGCGCTCACGTGGTACCACCGCCATTCAATGAACACATCACTGCCCCGCCAACTCGTCCAATCAGGGAACACCTTGTATTCATTGAATGGCGGGTGTACAGAATGAGAGGTTCATTTCCCACATTTGTGGCTGAATCACAATTGGTGTATAAATAATGAGATTATCTCTCACATGGATGTACTAAGCAGGCTGGACACTGAGCTATGAGAAGAACTGTCAAAAGACCTGCGTAACAAGGTAATGAGACTTTACAAGGATGGAAAAGGATATACAAAGATTCCTAAAGCCTTGAATATGCCGGTCAGTTCTGTTCAATCGTCTAATAAGAAGTGAAAAATTTGGGGATCTCTTGATGCCGAGGTCAGGAAGACCAAGAAAGATTTCAGGAACCCCCCCCCCCCTCCCCACAGGTAACCTCAGAAGAAATACAGACTGCTCTGGAAAAAGACGGTGCGGTTGTTTTTAAGGAGCAAATTACGACGATCGTCAAACAAAAAAGAGCGGCAGAAAGAAGTCTTTACTGTACAAGTTCTACAAAAAAAAAAACGACCCCCCACCCCCCCCCCCCCTTGGGGTTTTATTTGGGGGGCCCCGGACTTTCGGGCCCCCTCCCCGCTAAACCAAATTTTCACAAATGGCTTCTTGTGATCGTTTTCCCAAATTAAATAAGAGTTTTTTTGGCCGATGGGTTTATATAGGTGTATTTATTCACAAATGCTGTGGGAAAGTTTTGGGGGGAGAGGGGTTTGTTTGTTAAAGGAAGAACGTTTCCCGACTTTAAAAGTTTTAAAAAAAAAAATTTCGGGGAAAGATATAAATGTTTCGGGGGCCCCCCCCCTTTTTTTTTTACATCTCGGAGACCTTAGCAAAAGATTTCTGGGGATGCGGGCCGCCCCCAACCCTTCACCCCAAAACCCTGGGGGGTGGTTTTGTTGGGGGGCCCAAAACCACCCCTTCCCGGACTTCTCCTTTTTCACTAAATTTTTGTTCTTAATCCATTGGGGGGGGGGGGGGGGGGGAGTGGCCCTGATGCGGAATACTTTTGGGGGCCAACCATGTCTTCCCTGATGGTTTGACATGATGGGAAGTATCTCCCTGGATCTCTCAGTTTGAGGTCACTTTCATTCATTAAAACCCCTTTGGAAAAAATTTGTACCCCCAAAATTGAAAGGGAAAAACCTCCAAAATGTTAAGTTGGGCAGATTTTTTTTTTGCCCCACTCTCCACCCCTTCCCCCCCAACAAACTGCCCCCGGTACACCCCAAATATTTAAATTCCCCGTTGTGCCTTTGCTAAACTTTCCCCAAAACCAATGCGTTTAGTTTTGCCCCCCCCCCAGCCGATTGTCTCCGTTTGCCCCCCCCCCCAGACCGTTAGGGGTTATTTTTTTGCCCCCCCCCCAAGCCCGGGTTTTTAGTTACTTTTTGCCCCCCCCCCCGGCCCGTTAAAGTCTACTTTTGCCCCCCCCCCCCCCCAAGAACGATACGTCTACTTTCCCCCCCCCCCAGCCGAAAAAGTTAGGTTTGCCCCCCCCCAACCCCCCCCAAAAAGTTTAAGTTCGTTTGCCCCCCCCCCCCAGCCCGATACGTTCTACGTTTGCCCCCCCCCCCAAGCCCGTTTGGTTTTCTTTTGGGCCCCCCCCCCCCCAAATTTTTTTAAAAATTTCCTTTTTTCCCCCCCCCCCCAGACCGAAAAGGCTACTTTTTCCCCAACCCCCCCCCCCAAAAGGAATGTTATTTTTTCCCCCCCCCCAAAGGAATTTTTCCCCCCCCCCGTCCAAAAAAGTTTGCCCCCCCCCCCCCCCGACGGATAGTTAGTTTGCCCCACCCCCCCCCTTTCCCGGGCCCGCTTTTGGTCTACGCTCCCCCCTTTCTTGATTGGTTTGGCCCTCATTTGAAAATGTTTTAAAAATTTAAGGAAAAATCGAGATTTTGGAATGGGTTTTTTCCTTCATAGCATTTCTGTGCCCTGCCAAAGCTTTTCCCACAGCCCTTTGTAATTCTTTTCGGGATCTCACCCGGAAACCCTTTATAGACATCCCCCCCAACACGTCCCCAATCCCCCGGGGGGGAGGCCCGCTTTGATGGGGCCGTGTGTCCTGCCCTCCCCCCCTTCCAGCCCCCCCCCTTCCCAGCCCCCCCCCTTCCCAAATTTCCCAGTCCCCCCCCCCAAGCCCCCCCATTTATTTTTAAAGTACTAAGGGAAGGGGCAAAGGAGGGGGTGGTCCCAAGGAAAAGTCGAGATTGATTGCGCAACACGATGGAGACTTTTTTCGAAAAAGGAACCCAATTAATGGGGTTTTATAAAAAGGTTAATTTAGGTAGGGGCCGGGGCCCCCTTTTTTTAAAAAAGGAAAATTTCCTTTAAATTCCTAAACCTTCCTAAAGGGAAAATTTCATTGGGCAAAACCCAACCCTCCTTGGTTTAAAACCCATTTTCCAAAAGTGTTTAAAAAAAAATCCGCCCCCCAAAGGGGGGGGGATGGAAAAAATTCCCAAAATTTGGACCCAGGGGAAAGGGGGGATAAAAATTATATTAAAATTTATGGGGTTTTAGTCCCGGGGGGGAATAAAAAGGTAGGGTGGGGTTCCCTGGTTTTCGGGGGTATTGGGGGGGGAAAAAGGGGTTTTGTTTCCCGTTGGGGGGGAAGTGAGGGGTGGGGGTCCCCCTTTGTGTTCGGGGGGGGGGTTTGATTTCTTGGTAGGGTTTCCCTTTTCCCGGCCATTGGGGGTAGGGGGGGCCTCTTGCTGGGGGGGCTTCTTTTTTTTGGGGGTTTGGGGTATATCCCGTTTTCTTTGGGGGGGGGAAGGGTAGGCCTTGTTCGGGGTTAGGAGGGATCCGTGTTGGGTAGGTGGGGGCCCGGGCGGGGGGTTGGGGGGGGGGTTGCGGCCCTGGTTCTGGGGGGGAAATGGGGGTTTTGGGGGGTTGGGGGGGAGGAAAAGGGGTTCCCTGTGTTCGGGGGGGGGTTGGGGGGGTTTAGGGGGTGTTTGGGGGGAGTATTTTTTTTTTGGGGGTAGGTAGGGTCCTGTGTTTGGGGGGGGGGGGGGGGGGGGGGTAGGGCTCCTGTTTTTGGGGGGGGGGGGGGGGGGGAAAGGGCTTTGTGTTCTGGGGGGGGGGGGGCATGTAGGGGCCCTCCCTTTTTTGGGGGGGGTGGGGGGGGGCAGGTAGGGCCCCCGGGTTTTTGGGGGGGTTGGGGGGCAAGGGGGGGGGGTTTTTGGGGGGTTGGGGGGGGGGTTGGGTTTTTGGGGGGGGGGGGGGGGGGGTTTTTGGGGGGCGGGGTAGGGTCTTGTTTTGGGGGGGGGCAGGTGGGCGGCCCCCTTTGTGTTCGGGGGGGGGGGGTGGGGCAGGTAGGGCCCCCCTGTGTTTCTGGGGGGGGGGGGGGCAGGTGGGTTTCCTGTTTTCTGGGGGGTTGGGGGGGGGCAGGTGGGCTCCCTGTGTTTGGGGGGGGGGGGGGGGGGGGGGTTTGGGCTCCCTTTTAGGGGTTTTGGGGGGGGGTAGCGGCTCCTGTGTTCGGGGGGGGGGTTTGGGGGGGGCAGGTAGGGCCCCCTGTTTTTTGGGGGGGGGGGATAGTGGCCCCCTGTTTTTTGGGGGGGGGTTATTTTTTGGGGGGGGTTGGGGGGGGGGGGCGCGGTCCTGGTTTTGGGGGGTTTGGGGGGTGGTGGGCTTTTGGTTTTGGGGGGGGGTGGGGTTGGGGGGGTTTTGGGGGGGCGGTGCGGGGTTTTTTTGGGGGTTTGGGGGGGTGGGGAGGTGGGGGTTTTGGGGTATTTTGGGGGTTGTAATTTTGGGTTGTTGGGCCTCCGGGGAAAGTTTGGGTTGGGGTGGGGTTTTTTGGTTGGGGCGGGCAGGTTGGGGGGGCCCCCGGGTTTTGGGGTTGGGGGGTTTGGGGTTTTGGTTTGGAGGGGTGGGGGCCTTTGGGTTTTTGTTTGGGGTTTGGGGTTTGTTTTTGGGGGGATTTTTTTGGGGGTGGTTGGGGGAAAATAAACCCCTGGGGCGGGGAGGGGGGGTGGTTCTTGGGTTTTAGTTTGGGCCCTTGGGGGGGGGGTGGGTTTGGGGGGTTTTGGGGGGGGGCCAGTTTTTTGGGGGTTGTTTTGGGGCCGGGGGGGGGGGGGAATTTTTTGGCCTTGGGCGGTTGGAGGGGGGTGTTTGGGGGGTTGGGGTTTTGGGGCCCCTTTTTTGGGGGGGGGGAGGGGGGGTTGGGGCCCGGGGATTTTGGGTGGGTTTTTGGTCCGGGGGGTTTGGGGTGTTTTGGGGTTTTGGGGGGGGGGGGGGGGGGTTTGGGGGTTGGGGTTAAAAAGGGGAAATGGGCCAATTTGGGGGGAATGGGGAAATTTTGAGGGGAACATTGGTTGGGGAGTTTTTTGGGGTTTTAACGGGGGGGCGCCCCCCCGGGGGGTTTAGGGAAAAGCCTGTGGGGTTATTTGGGGGGGGGGGGGGGGCTATGGGGAACGGGAAAATGGTTTCCTTATTTGCCTTTTTAAATTCCCGGGGGAGGGAGGGATTTCGGGGCCTGGGGGGTTTTTTGGGGAGGGGGTCCGTTCTTAGGGGTTCGGGGGCCCTGTGTGGAAAACCGGGGGGGGGGGGGGGGAGGGGAAATTTTTAGGGGGTTTTACGGGGAAAAGGGCCCTTAAATATCTGGGGGGGGGACGGGGTTTTTTTCAGGGCTTCCACGTGGTGTTTTGGGGGGGGGTGGGGTGGTTTACTGGGGGTTTTCCCTGGAGGCTGTGTGTATTCGGGGGGGGGGGGGGAAATTTTGGGGGAAACAGGGAAATGGCTCAAGTTAAATATTTTGTGGGGGGGGGAGGGGGTTTTTATTTAGGGTCCCTGGGGAGATTTTGGGGTACGGGGGGGTTTTGTACATGGGGGGTTTCCCTGGGGGCTGTGTGTGATCTCTGGGGGGGGGGGGGGGAAAGGAAAGGGGGTTGGGGAAATTTTGGCCCTGTAATATTGTGGGGGGAGGGAGGGGGGTTAATTCAGGACCCTAAGGGGTGCTGGGGGTTTTTGGGGGTACGGGGTGTGTGTAATGGGGGTTCTGGAGGCTGTGTGTGATCTTGGGGGGGGGGGGGGGAAGTTTAACGGGGAAAAATTGGCCCCTTTTATATTGCCCTGAAATTTCGGTGGGGGGGGGGGAAGGGGTTTTTCGGGGCCCTTTTGGGGAAATTTTGGGGGTACGGGGGGGTTTGAAATTTGGGGTTCTGGAGGTGTGGGTGATCTCTGGGGGGGGGGGGGGGGGGTGGGGGGGGAAATTGGGGTGGGGAAGGGGCCCTGTAATATTGTGGGGGGGGGACGGGGGTTTTTTCGGACCCCTAAAGTGGTGCCGGGGGAGTTTTTTTGGGGTACGGGGTGCGTTTTTGTACTTTGGGGTTTCCCGGGAGGCTGTGGGTGATCTCTGGGGGGGGGGGGGGGGATTTTTGGGGTTTCGGGAAAAAAGGCCCTTCCTGTAATACTTTTTGGGGGGGGGGGACGGGGTATTTCGGGGCCCTTAATGGGGGCCCCTGGGGAGATTTTGGGGGGTGCTTTTGTAAAAGGGGGGTTTTCGGGAGGCTGTGTGTGATCTCTGGGGGGGGGGGGGGGGGGAAAAAAACGGGGGAAAATGGCCCCCTTTTATTTTGCCTTTTAAAACCCTTGGGGGGGGAAGGGATGGGGTATTTCGGGGGTTGGGCCTGGGGAGATTTTGGGGTACGGGGTGCGTGTCATGGGGTTTTTCTGGGGCTGTGTGTGATTTTGAAAAAGCCTTAAAAACCGGGGAGACGGTCCTTAAGGCTAAATTGGTGATTTTTTTAAACCCAAATTGAGAAAGCCCCCTTTAGCATAAAGGGACCTTGGATTGGCCAGGGGGAGTCCCCTTTTAAAAGGGGAAAGTAATTTTCCCTCTGTGATCCAGAAAAATGGGCGTCCCCCCCAGGGAGATGGGCAAAAGGGCCCGTTTAAAAAGGGGATGTAGGTTGATTTAAAAACCTACTTGGGGAAAACTCGGGGCCTCACCAGGACCTTCTTGGGGAGGGACCAAAAAAGGGGGGCTTTTACAGGAAAAGGGCCCAGCGGGTTTAAAGGCATTGGCCAAAAGGGAAGGTTTTAATCCCCTTTTTCCCCCAAAAAATTAAGACCTACCGTGTTTGGGGTTGAAATAACCCCAAACCCCCAAATAGTTTTAAAGTCTTGTGGTCTTATTTTCGGGAAAAGGTAGGTGAAAAAGGAAATTTCGGGTTCCCGGGGGACCAATGGGGGCCCCCTCTTTTACAAAGTTTCTAAAAAAATGGGAAGCTTGTGTTCTTTTTGGGTTTTAAGGCCCAATCCCGAGATTCCCCCCCTTGGGGCACTGGGGCCCTTTTTGGTGATCCGATGGTACATAAAATTTGGGGTCAAAAAAAGACCAAGTCCAAGCGATCCCCCCAATGTGATTGCAAAAAGGGCCCTTGGATAAAATCTGTAGGGTAAAAGGTTTCCCCTTTCGGGCAGCAGAGGACGTCTCCCTTCCATTCCAATGGGATGGGGGAAAATCAGGAGAAGACGTCCCCCTCTACCAAAAAAGGGGATGATGCTCCGGGAAGGGGGAAAGGGGGAAAAAGAGGGGGGAAAAAAGGGGGGGGGGGTTGGGGGGGGGGTGGGGAAAGGGGGGTTCGAACGCACCCCTTTTTCAGGCAGGGGGGTTTGCCATGTTGAGTTGGTAGCCCGATTTTTGGGGGGGGGGAGGAACCGGCTGTCATGGGCAAATGCAACTTTTTGGGGAAAGAGGGAAAAATAAAAAAATAAAATTTTTCAGAGATTCGTCCCAATTTAAGAAAAGGGCCCCCCAGGTGGGATGCAGAGATTTTTTTGGCAACGAGAGCGGAGGGGGGTTTTTAAGCGATTGCTCATTGGCAAAAAAGACATAAATTTTTCCCCGCCTAGGCAAAAACTCCCCCCCATTGGGGGCGGGGCCCTTCAGGTGTAGGGGGTTTTAGGGGGTTTTAGAACTTTTCGCCTAGCAGAAAAAAAGGGTAAGGGTTTTGTTTCCCCAAAACCCACGACATGACCGGGCCTGGAGTTTGAAAGGTTTCCCTGTGCCTGTGGGGGGTTTCCCCGGGTACCCCAGTTTCCCCCCAAAACTTCCAAAGACTTGCTGGTGGTTCCCGTATTTATCGGGTTTTAACACCCCTTTTTTTCCCCCTTAAAAATCGGGGGAAAAAATCTTTGGGTGGTTTTAAGGCCGGGCCGGATTTTTTCCCGCTGGTTTTTTTTTGGGGGAGCAAAGGGGGCCCGATATTGGGAAAAACCCGCGTGTATTTTCGGTTTCCTTCGCAGTACCCCCCCCCATAAGGGTGCGGGGGAAAGCCGACCCCCGACAACTTTAAAAAAATTCCAAGTTCGGCTATTTTCGGTCTTCGCGGGCCCGGGCCCCCCTGTCTTGCGAGAAAGACCCGAGATAGCCGACTCGGATTTGTATTTTGGTCAGGTCGGCCCCTCTCGCTTTTCAGGGGAGGGGGGGCGGAATGCGAGAGGAGCTGAAAATACACGGGGGGCTTTCGAATGTCAAAAGGGGGCTGTCCTGGGCCCCCCCAATTTTAAATGGGAAAGCTGCAAATGTTACTGGGAACGTTTGAAATGGGCAAGGCTGCAGAGGGGCACTGGACAAGGCTGCAATGATGGGCTTTTAAAATTTTTAATTTTTTTTTCCCTTTAAAAACTTCCCCCCTTTAAAATTTTTTTTCCCTTTAAAATTTTTCCCTCCAAAATTTTGGGGGCGTGTTTTTTACCCCGAAAAATACGGAAATTTGGGTTTCTGTCCAAAATTGGTCCGGTATATAAAATGGAGTTGGGGCCTTGGATTTTTGGGTTCTTGGGGGTTTGGGTCTGAGGGTTAGTGTGGAGATTTGGTAAATTGAGGATTTTTAGGGGGCCCTTTAAAAAAAAAAATGGGGGAAAATTGTGGCATTGGGTTGGGGAATGGTGTCTTGATTTCCCTGCCCAATATGAAGGTGATTTTTGAAACAAATCACAAAGGAAGAGGGGGGGATCTCGGTGCCCAATTTTCCAGAGTGGCCGGTATCACCCGTTGGGGTTTTGGCCCCAAAGACCCCAAAAACCTTGGGCTTTGACATTCCCCAGTTAAAAATTTACAGGTTGTAAGGAACCCCCAAAAGGAACCAAAGACCCTTTTTTTTTGGGGGCCCTGGGGATGTTTGGATAAAGGGTCAAAACCCTCTTTCCCTAAACCCTTGAGGGTTCATTATTTTTGGTTTACTGCCCCCCCCCCTTCCCAGGGAACCCCCAAATCATAGTAAATTCCCTCCCCCGGGATAGGGGGGTTACCCCCAAAAACAAGGCAGACATTTAACCCCAAACCATGTAAGTTTTTTTTTTTCCTGGGGTCCACCCATGGTATCGCGGTTAACTTTGTATTTTTTACAGTTTAGCAGTTGAGAACCCCTGCAGAGTGCGCTACCCAAGAAAACAAACCAGTTCTCCTGTATAAGAATACCAATATGGCTGCCACCAGCTGACTCTTCCATAACATGCCTGCCCTTCCGACACCTGTGTTCCTCCTGTGGGGGGGGGGGCACCCAGTCTATGCCGATTGGCACCAAGGACTTCCCAACCCACCCCCAAACTCCACCGGCACTATACAGTGTCAAGGGCAGCTGGTAGATAAGGTTTAAAAAAAAAAAAAAAAACTGCAGTCAAGAGGTAGGTAGGAGCACATAACACTAAGTCCCAAGGAAAACAAGGGTATCTTCTGCCTCTTCTGGGTGCCAGCAGTGGTAGAGCTTCCACTGGTGCCCTCCCCCCAAGAGCGGTTCCAAACGTTGCCTGCCACAAGAGCCTTCAGGGACATGACTCCCCTGCTGGGGATCACCACCCTGGCCCTGTAAATCCCCTGCCAGTCCCAAAGGATATACACCATTGAACCCCAAGGTCTCAATACTCAAGAATCCAGTGCTGATGTTAAGGTCAGTCTCTGCGTGTCCAGCACAAGTTTCGATCCTCTTAGCTGCCACTGTAGGCAACAGATCTGGATAACTCATCTCCTAAATCCAGATGGAATCTTGGGGGGGGGGCAGGAGTGGCTGAAAGAACTAATTATTGTGCAGAAACTTCACAGACTGTCCGTCACCCGAGAAACGAGCAGAAAAGCTGACGCTCTGATTAGCTGGGAGGAGTTATGCATGGGTGGGGACTTCCCAACACTTTTTTTGGGCCAGCACAACCCAATCACAATGAATATATATTGACCTGTGATATCCAATAAAAAAGATGGACGTTAGGAGGAGCTCCTCTGGGAGACTCGGTGATGGAAACGGATCTAGATGTGCCAGAAATTGGTCCTAATGAAGGGAGGCCGATGAACGCTCTGGCATTTCCATGCAGAATTTCTGAGCCCGAATGAACACATTTAAGCCCTTTAGACCCAGGTGCCCCCCTTTTCTGTTCAGGAACAGAACCCCCTCCACCACCAGTAGTGGGGTAATGAACTCGTGCTCCAGAATAGCCACCAAGGGCTGCATAGAGATCTGCTAATCTGTACAGCGAGATGGACAAGGTGGGGGAAAAAAAAGCAGGAGCTGAAGTCTAGCTTGTAGGCCACTGGACACCACCTCCCAAAGCCAGGCATCCAAGATGTCCAGATATTTACCCCACCTGTAGAAAGTGAAGGAAACTCCTTCATTCTAAAGAGGATTTATATGTGGGTTCGGGGGACTTGGGAGCTCATAAGGTTTGTGGCTGAACTGGGCACCAGGCTTGGGTTTGGCGGTAGAGGCCTAGGAGTAATGAAAGGAATTTTTGTTGGCCTCTAAGGAAGCGTGACCATCCCCAGGCCTCTTCTGTTGGGGCACATAAGTACCCCCCCCCCCCCCACCAGTGACATCTTTAGCGCTTCAAATGAGACACCAGCCCTCAAAGGGCATCTGCAGGAGACACTTATTTCATGCTTGTTCTACACCCCAACACTTTATCCAAAGAGCTGTCCACATGTTGACTAGAAGGGCAATGCATATAGTGACGCAGAAGACATCCTCGGAAGAACCAATATGGTCTGGATGTGGGAGTACTGGCGGCAACCTGATCCATAAAAGAATGAGAGATTTGCCCAAGACAGAAGGCATCTCAGAAGCAGCGCAGGGAGATTAGACAGTTCTGCTGGTCATCTCTGCAAACAGGCCAACTAAATTCTAAACACCCTGAAATCTTCCTGGGATAGAACAGAAAGTGGGGGGTCATGCCTGATGGTCAAAGGAAGGCAGAGTCTCCAGCAGAGGACAACATTCTAGGCTGTCCATGTCAGGCCCTTCATTGGATGCACTGCAGGCAGCACTGGAATGATAGGTGGATCACAAGCTGGAGGGCACCCCTTACAGCGGGACTGCTCCCCATACTTCTGGGATCCGACATGTCACACTGCAAAAGTACAACGTAAAAGCACGAACAACGTTTCTCAAGGTATAAGGCTAGGCCTTGAATACTGGTAGCAGCAGAGGTTTAGGCCCCCCCCTGAACGTCTGGGCAGAAGTGACCAGGTCCCTGTAGGTGAGCAGCAAAGACCAAGTGTGACAGATCCTGTACTCAAGGTGTCCGCCGTAAATGCTTCCCAAGTCCTGGAACATGAGTCCAATGGATCTGGCTATAGGAGCCCCCAAGAACTAGACAACACCAGTCTTGGAGTACATCAGGAATTAACTTAGACATGTCACACATATATACAGCCAGATGACTAAAACCCAACCTAATTAGCATGAGCTAATTATCTTAAATCAACACTGGACTCCTTCATTCAATTGCAGAGTTAATTAGCACACACAACAATAGGTGAAATACTCTTTAGAATCTGTGTCAAGCCAGACCAGCCTCATCTACATTACACAAGACAACAGACAGGCTGGCTGGAGTTGACAACATTAGCATCTGACAGTGTGTGTCCCAACAGCATGGGGACAACACACATTTTATATATATATATATATACACACAGTCTGTGTCTTGGGGCCAGCATGGACCTAAACCTAAGTAAAACCAGCTCAGCGGTCCCCAGGCATACAGCTCACAAAGAGCACTGTCCCCCCAAATGCCAGGGCCGTAATCACAAGGCATTAGGCTCGCATTCAGTCCCCCGCCAACAGCCTCTGTCCCGGCTAGGTCTGTCACACCAAGTATGGGATAAAACGCAACACATGCAATGAGACACTAGTAAGAAGATGCTTCATGGCAGGAAACGTGCACACGTAGAGCAGGCATGACACTACCTAGTAGACGAAGTCAGTCCCTCAGCACCAACCCTTTCAATGGTAAACCAACAGAAATTGTGAATTATAAATGGTGACCAATGATCCTTTGGTAAGGTAGGTCCTAAACTGAGTGTTCAGAGAGATGGCCCCCCACCTGAGACAATGCTCTGGTCTGGACCGAGAGGAAAACACAGGTCTAGAAAATGGCCCAACTCAAAACCTGGTGGACACATCCCAGGTAAGTCCTCCAATCCTCAGTCCCGGTACAGCCTCCAACGATATTGCAGAGGAAACGCGGATCTGGACTAGCTCAAACAAGCATTCAAGGACACCGGCAAAATAACTGAGGCATGCTGGAAGTAGAAAGGGGTTACAGGACCTGAACTGTTTGCCAATGTCCAAGGAAGCGGCCATTATAGCCTCTGTTGGAACTGCCATGGCGCTGTACATGCGATCAGTTATACCACCATTCATTTGATGGCTTGAAAGTTTGGTTGAGAGTACAAGCAACTGTGGCCATCTTCATACACAGCATGCCTCAAATGTAACTGCTTTTGGAAACCATTAACTCAATGAAGGCCTGGTTGGGGGGTCTACATTAACTCAATAGGTTTAGTTCCACTTTAACCTCCAGCATTCAGCTTCTTTGGCCGAGGAAGAAAGGTGCGCTTGCTGCCTCTGGTATCCTTGACGATAGCCTCCGGCGTAGACCCAATGAGACGCTGAGCAGAGTTTTCGCAGTCCATCACCTTGGTCAAAATGTTTTTTGCATATGGATTGACAGGAAAATCCTCCACCAGTCCCTCATCACTGGGGCTAAGGCCATTTGTTCCAACCGTTCCTATGATCAAGCGACCAACAGCCATAGTAACCAGATCCCATCTGACCAAAGGATCAACGGCCATAGTAACCAGATCCCATCTGACCAAAGGATCAACGGCCATAGTAACCAGATCCCATCTGACCAAAGGATCAACGGCCATAGTAACCAGATCCCATCTGATCATCTGACCCAGGGCTCAATGGCCATAGTAATCAGATCTGACCAAGGGATCAACAGCCATAGTAACCAGATCCCATCTGACCAAAGGATCAACGGCCATAGTAACCAGATCCCATCTGACCAAAGGATCAACGGCCATAGTAACCAGATCCCATCTGACCAAAGGATCAACGGCCATAGTAACCAGATCCCATCTGACCAAAGGATCAACGGCCATAGTAACCAGATCCCATCTGATCATCTGACCCAGGGCTCAATGGCCATAGTAATCAGATCTGACCAAGGGATCAACAGCCATAGTAACCAGATCCCATCTGACCAAAGGATCAACGGCCATAGTAACCAGATCCCATCTGACCAAAGGATCAACGGCCATAGTAACCAGATCCCATCTGACCAAAGGATCAACGGCCATAGTAACCAGATCCCATCTGACCAAAGGATCAACGGCCATAGTAACCAGATCCCATCTGATCATCTGACCCAGGGCTCAATGGCCATAGTAATCAGATCTGACCAAGGGATCAACAGCCATAGTAACCAGATCCCATCTGACCAAAGGATCAACGGCCATAGTAACCAGATCCCATCTGACCAAAGGATCAACGGCCATAGTAACCAGATCCCATCTGACCAAAGGATCAACGGCCATAGTAACCAGATCCCATCTGACCAAAGGATCAACGGCCATAGTAACCAGATCCCATCTGATCATCTGACCCAGGGCTCAATGGCCATAGTAATCAGATCCCATCTGACCAAAGGATCAACGGCCATAGTAACCAGATCCCATCTGACAAAAGGATCAACGGCCATAGTAACCAGATCCCATCTGACCAAAGGATCAACGGCCATAGTAACCAGATCCCATCTGATCATCTGACCCAGGGCTCAATGGCCATAGTAATCAGATCTGACCAAAAGATCAACAGCAATAGTAACCAGATCCCATCTGATTAAGGGATCAACACCCATAGTAACCAGATCCCATCCAATCGTCTCAGGCCAGTCATTCAAGGTTGGACAGATAAAGGCTACAGCTAGAATAGGGTAAAGAGCAGGACCTGCCATGGAGGACAGAGCTCTGCTCATTAGGTGGGGTCCTTGAAAACAGGAGAGTCTTCTACTGGGATGGTGGTTGCTTTAAGATGAGACACTTGAAAAAAAAAAAAAAAAATGGTCTTATCAATAAAAATCTCAGGTGTTTAAGAAAACTGGTCTGCCCCATATGTAGATCCGGAAGTGTCCTCTTCAATGCATACAAAGATGAGGGTTTGGGAGAACAGAAGATATTGGCCAGACATTTCCAAGTGTCCGTAAAGGAAGATTTGAAGGAGCAGCTGCACTAGAAAGGTCTTAGGACCAATGGCGTCCCTAGGGGGGGGGGGCAGAGGGGGGCCCTGACCCCCCCAAAATGATGCTGTGCCCCCCCATGTGCCCCCCCAAAAAAACACCAAAAAAATTTTTTTTTACAAAAAGGCAATGTCTTTTTGTTTGCATCCGTAGCGGATGCACCACATCTTACTCAGGCTGCCGCTGGAGTAACACAGTCTCTATTGAGAGGGGGAGTATTCTTCTAGCCTGGATGCGTGGGTAAGTGTGTGCACTGCAGTACACTGTAATCACTGAACTGCATTAACTCCATCTCTTCTCTCCACCATCTGTCCCTCCCCCTCTCCCGTTCTTTCAAGACCTTCACAACTTAATTTCAGTTAGGCAGGTAATAGACTATGCAAATTTCTTTCCTGCATCCACAGAGTGCAGGAAAAAACTTGCATGATTCCCCCATTAACACAGACAGTGGTGACAAGGGAATATCCTTCCTGCCCAGCAATTGTATTCTCCCAACAGTCATTATCACTAGTGGCTATAGCAACCACTAGTGATAATCATAAGAGTATCTGTCAGGCTGGTTGTTCCCAATTTGATCGATCAACTTGGTACATTCAGCCTGCTCATTAATGGTTCAAATCTCAGCCAGTTCCTGATGAACCAGCTGAGATTTAAACTGCCTATGGCAGGTCTTAGCACTTAGGCAGCCCATACATTGATCACTTTTTCATTTAACTAGTAGGTTGCATGAAAAAAAAAGAAATGATCCAATTCTCCCATCTACACATTATAGGTGGATGGGGGAATCCTTGCAGTGTGGTCCAGTGGTGGAACTACCAGGGTTGCTGTCCCGGCTATTCACAGCGCTGGTCTCTGTCTCCATGGCAGCAGTGGGACATTGGAACCCAGTGCTGGTTACTTTATGGGGCTAATGTACAGGAGGGCCAGCACAATTTGTTGTTAGAGATGGGCAGGGCATGTTCAAAATCCCACATGCCCGAGCCCGCCAGGAAGCCCACACTGCACAGCACTAAGCACAGGCAGTGAGACATTTACATTTTCATGGAGCCCACGCCATACAGGCATGGAGCCCACGCCATACAGGCATGGAGCCCACGCCATACAGGCATGGAGCCCACGCCTTACAGGCATGGAGCCCACGCCTTACAGGCATGGAGCCCACGCCTTACAGGCATGGAGCCCACACCTTACAGGCATGGAGCCCACACCTTACAGGCATGGAGCCCACACCTTACAGGCATGGAGCCCACACCTTACAGGCATGGAGCCCAAACCTTACAGGCATGGAGCCCACACCTTACAGGCATGGAGCCCACACCTTACAGGCATAGAGCCCACACCTTACAGGCATAGAGCCCACACCTTACAGGCATAGAGCCCACACCTTTCAGGCATAGAGCCCACACCTTACAGGCATAGAGCCCACACCTTACAGGCATAGAGCCCACATGGCTGCTGAACATATGGTGGATGTGGTTGTACTCTTGGTGCTAATAAATACTGTGTTTATTAGATCTGACTGGGAGCATCACCTGGATCACATCCCGATCAGCATGTCAACAGAGAAGGTTATACGGCATTACTGCTGCTAGGTGACGAGCTGGGGGCTCGGCTCTCTACAACCAATAGTGCCAGCCTTCCCTGCATGCACCCATAATGTCACCAGCACTAGGTCCTAATAGACTGCTGCCACTGCCAAGGACACAGATGCCAGACCAGCACTGTCAATAGCAGGGGCAGGACAGCAAGAGGAGGCTAGGGGAACACCACAGTGGCAGAACACCAGGGCCCGGTGGCAAGACAACCTTTGCAACCCTGATAGTTCTCCCACTGCTTTGGACCCTTATATTTTCTTGGTATGCTGGTGACATATATCTCTTTTTTTCTGCCACCCTGGGGATCGAAGTAAAATTGCATTTTATAGTTGCCCCCCTACTTTTGTCCCTGTCCCCCCCATGTGCCCCCCCTAAATATGAAAGCTGGAGACGCCACTGCTTAGGACCTCTAAAGGACAGCAGACTGGAAGCAGCACTTTGAAGTCAGAGGATCAGCCCATTGCTTTGAATGTGGTGTGTATCGCAAATAGTCTTTCATGGTAGTGACAGCAAAAGGCTGGAGGAAAGTTCTTCCAGAAGGAACTGGCGAAACACGAAAGAACAGGACTGCACTTTGTTGTCTCCACATTCGGAGTCAGAAAACGTCTGTTGCCGTTTTGGCCATCAAATGACTTGGATAAAGACCTCTGACAGAGGAGAGGCGGTGGCCACAACGGACATCAATAAGGACGACTCAGGAGCCAAGGACTAGCTGCAGACATTGGATTCAGAAGCATGTACGCTGCAAGCAGCACAGGAGGGAGCCATGGGTGGAGTGAGGAGCCAGGGCCACCAGGAAAAGCGACCGTCCCACGGTTTAGAATAAGACATGTTGCAACCACATGGCTATGAAGCAAAGCAGCTTAGTGTGTAAGGCAAGGCCTCAGATACTCAAAAAACCCCAAAAAGCTGGTAGGTGGAGGCTCAGATGGCGGAAGGGGACTTACCTCATTGTAAGTGGGCAGCAGAACCTGAGAGGAGATCAGAGGTCCACATGGCTCTGTGCAAAGTAGGAGCAACATTAGGGAGATGCTTCTTCAGGGCCAAAAATAGTATGGAGCACATACAACACTTGACCCAAAAGATGACCTCAGCCCTTGGTGTGAACTCCTTCCAAGGTGGGAATTTAAAAAGGCACCCAGCGATTGGAACACTGAGGTAGCCTCCAATGCTCACCAAGTCTTCAGAGACAATGCCAAGGTTCTGGAAAGATTTCCACGGCTAGCTGGTAACCAGAACTAGGTCTAGAAAGTAATATGGAGCCCAATGCCCGAAGGTCAGTTACAGGTTAGCCCTGCCATGTCCTTTCCAGCGGGGTCTGAACAGGATACCCCAAAGCTCGGGGGGGCTGATCCAGATCACCGCTTGATCTTCTAGACTCTACAATGGCATCGATGTAGTGAGGAACCTCAATTGTAGTTAAAAAAAAAAAAAAAACACACTTTTACCAGCAGAGCTGAAGAACCAAAAGTCCATCCTCCTATAACACTAGGAAAAAAATGAGGTCAACTTATGTTTGTCAGTGTCCCAGCCTCCCGATACCCAACAAAAAGCTTTCACAATCCTACACACACCCCCAACCAGGCCTCGGCAATCCTAAACACCCCCAACCAGGCCTCGGCAATCCTACACACCCCCAACCAGGCCTCGGCAATCCTACACACCCCCAACCAGGCCTCGGCAATCCTACACACCCCCAACCAGGCCTCGGCAATCCTACACACACCCAACCAGGCCTTGGCAATCCTACACACACACCCAACCAGGCCTTGGCAATCCCACACACACCCAACCAGGCCTTGGCAATCCCACACACACCCAACCAGGCCTTGGCAATCCCACACACACCCAACCAGGCCTTGGCAATCCCACACACACCCAACCAGGCCTTGGCAATCTCATACGATACCCAACCAGGCCTTGGTAATCATACGATACCCAACCAGGCCTTGGCAATCCTACACACACCCAACCAGGCCTTGGCAATCCTACACACACCCAACCAGGCCTCGGCAATCCTACACACACACCCAACCAGGCCTCGGCAATCCTACACACACACCCAACCAGGCCTCGGCAATCCTACACACACACCCAACCAGGCCTCGGCAATCCTACACACACCCAACCAGCCTCGGCAATCCTACACACACCCAACCAGGCCTCGGCAATCCTACACACACACCATCAACCAGGCCTTGGCAATCCTACACACACACCCCCCCAACCAGGCCTTGGCAATCCTACACACACACCCCCCCCCCAACCAGGCCTTGGCAATCCTACACACACACCCCCCCCAACCAGGCCTTGGCAATCCTACACCCCCCCAACCAGGCCTTGGCAATCCTACACCCCCCCAACCAGGCCTTGGCAATCCTACACCCCCCCAACCAGGCCTTGGCAATCCTACACCCCCCCAACCAGGCCTTGGCAATCCTACACCCCCCCAACCAGGCCTTGGCAATCCTACACACACCCAACCAGGCCTCTAAAATCCTACACACACACACACCCAACCAGGCCTCTAAAATCCTACACACACACACACACCCAACCAGGCCTCGGCAATCCTACACACACACCCAACCAGGCCTTGGCAATCCCACACACACACCCAACCAGGCCTCGGCAATCCTACACACACCCAACCAGGCCTCGGCAATCCTACACACACCCAACCAGGCCTGGGCAATCCTACACACACCCAACCAGGCCTCGGCAATCCTACACACACCCAACCAGGCCTCGGCAATCCTACACACACCCAACCAGGCCTCGGCAATCCTACACACACCCAACCAGCCTCGGCAATCCTACACACACCCAACCAGGCCTTGGCAATCCTACACACACCCAACCAGGCCTTGGCAATCCTACACACACCCAACCAAGCCTTGGCAATCCTACACACACCCAACCAAGCCTTGGCAATCCTACACACACCCAACCAAGCCTTGGAAATCCTACACACACCCAACCAAGCCTTGGCAATCCCACACACACCCAACCAAGCCTTGGCAATCCCACACACACCCAACCAAGCCTTGGCAATCCCACACACACCCAACCAAGCCTTGGCAATCCCACACACACACCCAACCAAGCCTTGGAAATCCTACACACACCCAACCAAGCCTTGGCAATCCTACACACACCCAACCAAGCCTTGGCAATCCTACACACACCCAACCAAGCCTTGGCAATCCTACACACACCCAACCAAGCCTTGGCAATCCCACACGCACCCAACCAAGCCTTGGCAATCCTACACACACCCAACCAAGCCTTGGCAATCCTACACACACCCAACCAGGCCTTGGCAATCCTACACACACCCAACCAGGCCTTGGCAATCCTACACACACCCAACCAGGCCTCTGCAATCATACGATACCCAACCAGGCCTCGGCAATCCTACACACCCCCAACCAGGCCTTGGCAATCCTACACACACCCAACCAGGTTTTTTGGGGC
>CM053029.1:1040524-1050524 GCA_028564925.1 Lithobates sylvaticus
AGACAAGAAAGATTTCAGGAACCCCCCCCCCTCCCCACAGGTAACCTCAGAAGAAATACAGACTGCTCTGGAAAAAGACGGTGTGGTTGTTTTTAAGGAGCAAATTACGACGATCGTCAAACAAAAAAGAGCGGCAGAAAGAAGTCTTTACTGTACAAGTTCTACAAAAAAAAAAACGACCGACACCCCCCCCCCCATTGGGCTTATTTGTGGTGCAGTAAAGACTTCCTTCTGGCAGCTCAACCAATCATCAAATGGCTTCATGTGATCGATATCCATAAATAAGAGTATTTTTGGCACGATCGGTTATATATGTGTATATATCTCACACACTGCTGTGGGAAAGTGTTGGGCAGATGCGATGCTGTAAATGAAGAACGCTTCCAGACATCAAAGTGTTAAAAAAAAACAATTATCAAGGAAGATATCAATGTTTCGGGGGCCCCGCCCCCTTTTGTTACATCTCGGAGACCTTAGCACAGATCTTCTGTGGATGTCGGCCGCCTCCAATCCTTCATCCCAGACTCCATGATGGGGAGATCAGGGCTCTGTGGGGACCAAACCATCCCTTCCAGGACTTCTCCTTCTTACACTGAATATAGTTCTTAATCACATTGGAGGGGGGGGGGGGGAGTGGCCCTGATGCAGAATACATTTGGGGCCAATCACATGTCTTCCCTGATGGTATGACATGATGGAGAAGTATCTGCCTGGATCTCTCAGCATTGAGGTCACCATTCATTCATTCAACTCCATTGGCTAAAATGTAGCCCCAAACTTGCAAGGAACCTCCACCATGCTTCACAGTTGGCTGCAGACACTCATTGTACCACTCTCCAGCCCTTCCCCCAACAAACTGCCTCCTGCTACATCCAAATATTTCACATTCACCGATGTGTCTATGCTCAACGTTCCCCAACCAATGCGTCTACGTTTGCCCCTGCCCCCCCAGACCGATACGTCTACGTTTGCCCCCCCCCCCCCAGACCGATACGTCTACGTTTGCCCCCCCCCCCCCAGACCGATACGTCTACGTTTGTCCCCCCCTCCAGAACGATACGTCTACGTTTGCCCCCCCCCCATCCCCCCCCCCAAGAACGATACGTCTACGTTTGCCCCCCCCCCAGACCGATAAGTCTACGTTTGCCCAACCCCCCCCCCCAGCCCCCCAGACCGATGAGTCTACGTTTGCCCACCCCCCCCCCAGACCGATACGTCTACGTTTGCCCAACCCCCCCCCCCCCAGACCGATAAGTCTACGTTTGCCCAACCCCCCCCCCCCCCCAGACCGATAAGTCTACGTTTGCCCAACCCCCCCCCCCAAGAACGATACGTCTACGTTTGCCCCCCCCCCCCCAGACCGATAAGTCTACGTTTGCCCAACCCCCCCCCCAGACCGATAAGTCTACGTTTGCCCCCCCCCCACCCCCCCCCCCAAGAACGATACGTCTACGTTTGCCCCCCCCCCCCAGACCGATAAATCTACGTTTGCCCAACCCCCCCCCCCCCAGACTGATATGTCTATGTTTGCCCCACTCCCCCCCCTTCCAGACCGCTGTGTCTACGCTCCCCACATCTTGATTGGATTTGGACCCTCACTTTGTAAATCGATTAACAAATAAGGAAAATCGAGATTTCTGGAATCGGTTTTCCTTCATAGCATTTCTGTGCCCTGCCTAAGACTTTTGCACAGTCCTGTATATTCAGTCGGGATCTCAGCCGGAGCTTTATAGACATCCCACCAACACGTCACCAATCCACCGGAGGAGGTCCGCATTGATGGGCCGTGTGTCCTGCCCTACCCCCCCTTCCAGCCCCACCCCCTTCCAGCCCCACCCCCTTCCCACCTTCCAGTCCCACCCCCTCCCACCTCCCAGCCCCACCCATTTATATTAAAGTACTAATGGAAGACTAAGGAGGGGGTGGCTGCCAAGGAAAGTCGAGATCTGATTGCAGCAACACGATGGAGACTCCTCCTTCGCTGTGAACCAGTCACTCCGGGGTTATGACCGGTTCACGTTAGGTAGGCGGTACTGTCTCCTCCCATTTTAGGAGGTCTCTCTGCTGATTGGCTCTCATTCCTTCCGTAGATGAACAGTTCATACTGCACAGAATCGCTGATGCCGCCATTGATCTGTACGCCATGATCGCAGTGCTCTCCAGGTAGGTGTGACTCCGCCCACTGCAGGGGGTGGGGGCAGGTAGTGGCAGCCTGGATTCTGGGCAAGGAGGTAGAATGGGGAGGGGGTAGGCAGGTATGACTCTGCCCACATGTTATAGGGTTGGGGTAGGTAGTGGCTCCCTGGGGGGGGTTGAGGGTAGGTAGGGGCGTTCCCTGTGTTCTGGGGGGGTTTGGGTGGGTAGGGGTGTTCCCTGTGGGGGGAGAGAGATGGGGTAGGTAGTGGCTCCCTGTGTTCGGGGGGGGGGGGGGGGGTGATTTAGGTAGGGGTTCCCTGTGTTCTGTGAGGGGAGGGGTTGGGGTAGGTAGTGTGGCTCCATGTGTTCTGGGGGGGGCTTCCTGTATTCTTGGTGGTTGGGGTAGGTGAGGGGCTCCCTGTGTTCTTTGGGGGAGGGGGGGGTAGGTTTTCTCTGTGTTCTGGGGTGTAGGTAGAGACTCCCTGTGTTGGGTAGGTGAGGGGCTCCCTGTGTTCTGGGGGGTTGGGGGGGGCAGGTAGCGGCTCCCTGTGTTCTGGGGGGGCAAGTAGCGGCTCCCTGTGTTCTGGGGGGTTGGGGGGCAGGTAGCGGCTCCCTGTGTTCTGGGGGGTTGGGGGGCAGGTAGCGGCTCCCTGTGTTTTGGGGGGCAGGTAGCGGCTCTCTGTGTTCTGGGGGGCTGGGGCAGGTAGCGGCTCCCTGTGTTCTGGGGGGGGGCGGGGGCGGGGGCAGGTAGCGGCTCCCTGTGTTCTGGGGGGTTGGGGGGGGGAGGGAGCGGCTCCCTGTGTTCTGGGGGGTTGGGGGGGCAGGTAGCGGCTCCCTGTGTTCTGGGGGGTTGGGGGGGCAGGTAGCGGCTCCCTGTGTTCTGGGGGGTTGGGGGGCAAGTAGCGGCTCCCTGTGTTCTGGGGGGTTGGGGGGCAGGTAGCGGCTCCCTGTGTTCTGGGGGGTTGGGGGGCAGGTAGCGGCTCCCTGTGTTTTGGGGGGCAGGTAGCGGCTCTCTGTGTTCTGGGGGGCTGGGGCAGGTAGCGGCTCCCTGTGTTCTGGGGGGGGGCGGGGGCAGGTAGCGGCTCCCTGTGTTCTGGGGGGTTGGGGGGGCAGGTAGCGGCTCCCTGTGTTCTGGGGGGTTGGGGGGGCAGGTAGCGGCTCCCTGTGTTCTGGGGGGTTGGGGGGGCAGGTAGCGGCTCCCTGTGTTCTGGGGGGTTTGGGGGGCAGGTAGCGGCTCCCTGTGTTCTGGGGGGTTGGGGGGGGGCAGGTAGCGGCTCCCTGTGTTTTGGGGGGCAGGTAGTGGCTCCCTGTGTTTTGGGGGGGCAGGTAGCGGCTCCCTGTGTTCTGGGGGGTTGGGGGGCAGGTAGCGGCTCCCTGTGTTCTGGGGGGTTGGGGGGCAGGTAGCGGCTCCCTGTGTTTTGGGGGGGCAGGTAGCGGCTCCCTGTGTTTTGGGGGGGCAGGTAGCGGCTCCCTGTGTTCTGGGGGGGGTGGGGCAGGTAGTGGCTCTGCGGCTCATTCTGGAAAGGGGATGATGGAAGCCATGTTGGATCTGATATAAAGGTACCACCTCCATTAGAGAGGAAGGATCTGATTGGTTGGTGACGGCTCCTCTCTCTTGGATTGCAGGTCGTCTCGCACGCTCTCGGAGGGTCTCCCCACCGCCGTCCATGAGAAGATCCTGTGTGACATTTGGTGTGCGGAGGTAAGTGTCCGTCTGTCCGTCCCCCTGTAGATCTGTCTATGTGAAGCCGCTTCGTCTTCATTTGATTCTCTTCTTCCAGGCAGCGGAGCGCGTTCGGGGAAACCTGAAGAGCCTGCGCAGTGGAGGAGGGGGATCCGATCTCTTCAGAAACTTGCGTTCAGCCTCCTCCGCCCTGATAGAGAACGGCGGGGTGGTGGCGTCTCACCCGCTGGGATTCTGAGGGACGGTTCCTTGACTGTAATTTATTAGGGATGTACAGATTCACAAACGCCTTATAATGCTGCCGACTGTGCCAGAAATACACCGCGTGCAATCTCCGACTGTGTGTGATCTCTGCGGGGGGGGGGGTTATAGGGAAATGGCTCCTGTAATATCTGTGGGGGGAGGGACGGGGTATTTCAGGAGCCTACATGTGGTGCCTGGGGAGATTTTGGGGTACAGGGTGTGTGTACATAGGGGGTTCCTGGAGGCTGTGTGTGATCTCTGGGGGGGGGGAGATATGGGGGTCGTGGGGTTATAGGGAAATGGCGCCTGTAATATCTGTGGGGGGAGGGATGGGGTATTTGAGGGGCCTACATGTGGTGCCTGGGGAGATTTTGGGGTACGGGGTGCGTGTACATAGGGGTTCCTGGAGGCTGTGTGTGATCTCTGCGGGGGGGGGGGGGAAGATATGGGGATACAGGGAAATGGCTCCTGTATATAGCCTGTAATATCTGTGGGGGGAGGGATGGGGTATTTCAGGTGCCTGGGGAGATTTTGGGGTACGGGGTGCGTGTACATAGGGGTTCCTGGAGGCTGTGTGTGATCTCTGCGGGGGGGGGGGGGGGAGGGGGAAGATATGGGGATACAGGGAAATGGCTCCTGTAATATCTGTGGGGGGAGGGACGGGGTATTTCAGGAGCCTACACGTGGTGCCTGGGGAGATTTTGGGGTACGGGGTGTGTGTACATAGGGGTTCCTGGAGGCTGTGTGTGATCTCTGCGGGGGGGGGGGGGGAGGGGGAAGATATGGGGATACAGGGAAATGGCTCCTGTATATTGCCTGTAATATCTGTGGGGGGAGGGATGGGGTATTTCAGGTGCCTGGGGAGATTTTGGGGTACGGGGTGCGTGTACATAGGGGTTCCTGGAGGCTGTGTGTGATCTCTGCGGGGGGGGGGGGGGGAGGGGGAAGATATGGGGATACAGGGAAATGGCTCCTGTAATATCTGTGGGGGGAGGGACGGGGTATTTCAGGAGCCTACACGTGGTGCCTGGGGAGATTTTGGGGTACGGGGTGTGTGTACATAGGGGTTCCTGGAGGCTGTGTGTGATCTCTGCGGGGGGGGGGGGGGAGGGGGAAGATATGGGGATACAGGGAAATGGCTCCTGTATATTGCCTGTAATATCTGTGGGGGGAGGGATGGGGTATTTCAGGTGCCTGGGGAGATTTTGGGGTACGGGGTGCGTGTACATAGGGGTTCCTGGAGGCTGTGTGTGATCTCTGCGGGGGGGGGGGGGGGGGGGAGGGGGAAGATATGGGGATACAGGGAAATGGCTCCTGTAATATCTGTGGGGGGAGGGACGGGGTATTTCAGGAGCCTACACGTGGTGCCTGGGGAGATTTTGGGGTACGGGGTGCGTGTACATAGGGGTTCCTGGAGGCTGTGTGTGATCTCTGCGGGGGGGGGAGGGGGAAGATATGGGGATACAGGGAAATGGCTCCTGTATATAGCCTGTAATATCTGCGGGGCGAGGGACGGGGTATTTCAGGAGCCTACATGTGGTGCCTGGGGAGATTTTGGGGTACAGGGTGCGTGTACATCGGGTTTCCTGGAGGCTGTGTGTGATCTCTGCGGGGGGGGATACAGGGAAATGGCTCCTGTATATTGCCTGTAATATCTGTGGGGGGAGGGATGGGGTATTTCAGGTGCCTGGGGAGATTTTGGGGTACGGGGTGCGTGTACATCGGGGTTCCTGGAGGCTGTGTGTGATGTGCAGCCTTACAAGCCTGGGAGACGGTCCTTAAGGCTTGAATGGTGATTTTCTTTGAGCCAATGAGAAGCCACTTTAGCATGAAGGAGACCATCGGGATTGGCCACGGGAGTCCAGCCTTTCTAAGTGGATGTAATTCTTCCTCTGTAGACTCCAGACAATGGCGTCACCACCCATGGAGATGGGCAGAAGAAGAAGAAAGATGTCCAGGTTGAGTTGAACCTACTTGAGGAACTTCTGGGCCTCACCAGGACCTTCATGTGGACGACCACAAAGGGGGCTTTACAGGATAAGGCCAGCAGGTCAGGCATTGGCCACAAGGAATGTTCCTAATACCCCGTTTCCCAAAAAATAAGACCTACCGTGATTGTCGGTGATGGCTGCAATCTAAGCCCCACCCCCCAAAATAAGCCCTAGTTAAGTCCTTGTAGGTCTTATTTTCAGGGAGTAGGTGCAAAAGGAAATTCAGGTCCCGGGGGACCACATGGGGTGACACTCTGTACAAAGCTCTGAAGGAATGGGAAGCTTGTGTTCTGTGGATTAAGGCCACCAATGCCGAGATCTGCTCCTTGATGGCACTCGGGCCAGTTGGTGATCCAGATGGTACATAGAAGTTGAGGTCGAAAAAAGACACAAGTCCAAGCGATCGCCCAATGTGATTGCAGAAAGGCCTTGGATACATCTGTAGGGTGAAAGGTTCTTTCCTGGCAGCAGATGACGTCTGCCTTCCATTGCAATGGGATGGTGGATATCAGGAGAAGACGTCCTCCTCTACCATCCAGGGGACTGACTGCTCCGGGAAGGATGGGGAGAGGCAGACACTGCCGGGGGGGGGGGGGTCAGAAGGTCGAACGCTCCCCTATTGATCAGGCACTTGGGGGTTTGCCATGTTGCAGATCAGGTAGTCAGATTGTTGGGTGGGGAGGACCCGGCTGTCATGGTGCAAATGACAACATTTAGGGGAAGAGGGAAAAAATAAAAAAAATAATAATATTTCAGAGACTTCGGTACCAAGTTAAGAAAATGGACCCCCAGGTAGGATGCAGAGATAATATCTGTGCAACGAGAGCGGAGGTGGGTTAAGCGATTGCTCATTGGCCGAAAAGAACATGAAAATTCCCGCCTAGGCATAACTCCTCCCCATTAGGCAGGGCTTCAGGTGTAGGTGGTGTAGTGGGTAGAACTCTCGCCTAGCAGTAAAAAGGGTCACTGGTTTGATTCCCAACCACGACATGACCTGCCTGGAGTTTGCATGTTCTCCCTGTGCCTGTGTGGGTTTCCTCCGGGTACTCCAGTTTCTCCCACACTCCAAAGACATGCTGGTAGGTTACCGTATTTATCGGCGTATAACACGCACTTTTTTCCCTTAAAATCAGGGGAAAATCGTGGGTGCGTGTTATATGCCGATAGCCGCCGATCTCCCGCTGGTTTTTTCGTTAGGGGAGCGAGCGGAGCCGATATTCCCGAAAGCCGCGTGTATTTTCGGCTCCTCTCGCAGTACCGCCCACCTCCACTGATTGCGAGAGGAGCCGAGCGCCGACAACATAAAGAAATCCAAGTTCGGCTATTTTCGGCTCCTCTCGCAGTCCCGCGCCCCTGTCATGCGAGCAGAGCCGAGACTAGCCGAACTCGGATTCCTGTATGTTGTCAGCGCTCGGCTCCTCTCGCAATCAGTGGAGGTGGGCGGAACTGCGAGAGGAGCTGAAAATACACGCGGCTTTCGATATGTCACAAGGCGCTCGTCCTCGGCGCCAATTTTAAATGGGCAACGCTGCAAATGTACTGGGCAACGCTGCACTGGGCAAGGCTGCAGATGGACACTGGACAAGGCTGCAATGATGGGCATTTAAATTTTAATTTTTATTTCCTTAAACTTCCCTCCTTAAAGTTTTTTTCCTTAATATTCCCTCCTAAACTTGGGGTGCGGGTTATACGCCGATAAATACGGTAATTGGTTTCTGTCCAGAATTGGTCCCGGTATATGAATGTGAGTTGGGGACCTTGGATAGTGGGTTTCTTGAGGGTAGAGTCTGATGTGAGTGTGGAGTATTTGGTAAATTGACGGCTTTATATGGGTACCTTAAAATAAAATAGGGATAATTGTAGGCACTCAGGTTGGACTGGTGTCTTGATTCTACCTGACCAACTATGTAAGGTGATTTTTGTAACAAATCACGAAGGAAGAGGGGTGGGATCTCAGTGTCCAATTTTCCAGAGTGGCTCGGTATCACCACCGTCAGGGTCTTTGGACACCTGATGAGCCCAAACCTTGAGGCTTTGACATTCTCCAGCTACAATTACAGGTTGTAAGGAAGTCCCCCACAAGACCAAAGAGCCTTTGATTAAGGCCTCGGGATGTTTGGATGAAGAGTCAGAACCTCATCCACTGAACCTTGAGGGTCTCATTACGATCGGTTACTGCCGGATCCATCTCAGGGATACTCCAAATCATAGTGAACCCACTATCCTCACCCGAGGATAGTGGGTACCCCCAGAACAAGGCAGACACTCTAACCCAACCATGTCCAGCTTTTTTTCTACCTGTGGTCCACCCACTGGTATCAGCGGTGTACACTGTAGTACCTATACAGTTTAGCAGTTGAGAACTCCTGCAGAGTGCGCCACCCAAGAAAACAAACCAGTTCTCCTGTATAAGAATACCAATATGGCTGCCACCAGCTGACTCTTCCATAACATGCCTGCCCTTCCGACACCTGTGTTCCTCCTGGGGGGGCACCCAGTCTATGCCGATTGGCACCAAGGACTTCCCAACCCACCCCCAAACTCCACCGGCACTATACAGTGTCAAGGGCAGCTGGTAGATAAGGTTTAAAAAAAAAAACTGCAGTCAAGAGGTAGGTAGGAGCACATAACACTAAGGCCCAAGGAAAACAAGGGTATCTTCTGCCTCTTCTGGGTGCCAGCAATGGTAGAGCTTCCACTGGGGCCCTCCCCCCAAGAGCGGTTCCAAACGTTGCCTGCCACAAGAGCCTTCAGGGACACGACTCCCCCTGCTGGGGATCACCACCCTGGCCCTGTAAATCCCCTGCCAATCCCAAAGGATATACACCATTGCACCCCAAGGTCCCAATACTCAAGAGTCCAGTGCTGATGTTAAGGACAGTCTCTGCGTGTCCAGCACAGGTTTCGATCCTCTTAGCTGCCACTGTAGGCAACACATCTGGATAACTCATCTCCTAATTCCAGATGGAATCTTGGGGGGGGGGGGGAGTGGCTGAAAGAAATAATTATTGTGCCAAAACTTCAGACTGTCCATCACCCGAGACACGAGCAGAAAAGCTGACGCTCTGATTAGCTGGGAGGAGTTATGCATGGGTGGGGACTTCATGACACTTTTTTTTTTTTGCCAGCACAACCCAATCACAATGAATATATATTGACCTGTGCTGTCCAATAAAAAAGATGGACATTAGGAGGAGCTCCTCTGGGAGACTCGGTGATGGAAACGGATCTAGATGTGCCAGAAATTGTTCCTAATGAAGGGAGGTGATGAAAGATCTGGCTGATTCCATGCAGAATTTCTGAGCCCGAATGAACACATTTAAGCCCTTTAGACCCAGGTGCCCCCCTTTTCTGTTCAGGAACAGAACCCCCTCCACCACCAGTAGTGGGGTAATGACCTCGTGCTCCAGAATAGCCACCAAGGGCTGCATAGAGATCTGCTAATCTGTACAGCGAGATGGACAAGGTGGGGAAAAAAAAAGCAGGAGCTGAAGTCTAGCTTGTAGGCCACTGGACACCACCTCCCAAAGCCAGGCATCCAAGATGTCCAGATATTTACCCCACCTGTAGAAAGTGAAGGAAACTCCTTCATTCTAAAGAGGATTTATATGTGGGTTTGGGGGACTTGGGAGCTCATAAGGTTTGTGGCTGAACTGGGCACCAGGCTTGGGTTTGGCGGTAGAGGCCTAGGAGTAATGAAAGGAATTTTTGTTGGCCTCTAAGGAAGCGTGACCATCCCCAGGCCTCTTCTGTTGGGGCACATAAGTACCCCCCCCACCCACCAGTGACATCTTTAGCGCTTCAAATGAGACACCAGCCCTCAAAGGGCATCTGCAGGAGACACTTATTTCATGCTTGTTCTACACCCCAACACTTTATCCAAAGAGCTGTCCACATGTTGACTAGCAGGAGATGCATATAGTGACGCAGAAGACATCCTCGGAAG
>CM053029.1:1058024-1075472 GCA_028564925.1 Lithobates sylvaticus
AATGGGGGGGGGGGCAGGCTTCTTTGGATTCCGAGGAAGAGTAGTAGAAATGTGTGCGGACCTGCTTGCTGCGCTCTTGCTGCGTTAGTTTTTTTTTTTTTAATTTTTTAGTTTAGACTTAGTTTTTTTATCTTTTTTTTTTTTTTTTTATTTTTTTATTGACTTTTTTTTTTAGATCTTTGTAAATATTTTTAGAAACAGTGAGGACGCCTGTAGAGCAGAGTTTTTTCTCCGCCAGTTACCTCAACCTTGGCCCCCCCCCCCACCAAATATGTTTTTTGCCATTTACTGGAGGATGCGACAGGTGATTGATACCTCCACCAGTCCACCCCTGACTATCTCATGGCGAGGCTATGGACTATGGCCATTTGTTTCAACCGTTTCGTATGTTTCAATTGCGACCAATCTGCCTTAGTTATCAAGATCCAATCTTTTGATCGAAAGGATCAAACGGCTACATTAGTAAAAAAAAAACTCTAGATCCCATTCTGACCAAAGGATTCAACTTGGGCATAGTAGACCAGATCCATTTTCTCTTATATTCTTTTTCCTATGACCCAGCGGACTCAACGGGGGCGGTGATGGGGTGGGGCTGGGGGCGGGCCTTGTTATCAGAATCATGACCAAGGGATTCAACAAGCCCTAGCTTACCAGAGAGTCCTCATGGCTGACCAAAGGGTGAATCAACGGCCTATACGCTATGACCATAGATCTATCTCAGACCCAGGAGCTTCATCAGCCAAGCCCATTAGTTATCAGATCTGACCAAGGTGATCAAACATATTGTTCTAACTGTTGCCACTCTTAGTATGCCAGTGATCTCCTCCCGATCTGACCAAAGGACATCATACAGGCTCTTTAGTAGTAATAACCAGGGTCCCTTCTGACCCAGGGTCTACCGACCAACCTACCCCCCATTTCCCTCCCAACAACTACCTCCTACCCCCCCCCCTTCCTAATCCCTCACCCTTCCCCCTCCCCCCGACCTACCAACCCTCTCTCCCCCTCCCCACCTCTCTCACCCCCCCACAACTTCCCTTCTGCAACACCCCTGCCCCCATCCTCCCCTGTGCCCCCCCCACCCTCACTCCATCAGCCAACCCCACATAGGGTCTATCAAGATCTCCGACCATGGGATCAAAACATGCCTTATAACCCCCAGATCCCATCTGACCAAAAGGATCAACGGCAATTCTCGAGAATCCAGGATCCCATCAGAGCATCTTCCAGGGCTCAACTACGAGCCTATCAGTTAAATCAGATATTACCAAAAGGGATATCAGACGGCCGATTAGTAATCAGATCTGTCCAAAGGGTATCATCTGCCATTAGTAACCCAGGATCGCCGTCTGAGTAATCTTGACTCAGGGCTGCGAGGCGTGGGTGCTCAAATGGCATAGTAAGTTCCTGATCTGGACCAATTTCGGGATCAACTGCTCAATTTAGTTAAACCACCCAGGTTACCCAAGTCCTTTGATAATCGGGACCAGGGCTCAACTGCCATTTTTAGTATTCTAAGATCGGAACCCAAAAAAGACAAAAAAAGAACAATATAAAGAAAAAGATAATTTTAGTTAGTAACCTGATCACGATATCTGATCAAGGGATCAACACCCATAATAACCAGATCCCATCCAATCGTCTCAGGCCAGTCATTCAAGGTTGGACAGATAAAGGCTACAGCTAGAATAGGGTAAAGAGCAGGACCTGCCATGGAGGACAGAGCTCTGCTCATTAGGTGGGGTCCTTGAAGTCAGAAGAGTCTTCTACTGGGATGGTGGTTGCTTTAAGATGAGACACTTAAAAAAAAAAAAAAAAAAAAAAAACTGGTCTTATCAATAAAAATCTCAGTGTTTAAGAAAACTGGTCTGCCCCATATGTGGATCCGGAAGTGTCCCTCTTAAATGCATACAAAGATGAGGGTTTGGGAGAACAGAAGATATTGCCCAGACATTTCCCAAGTGTCCGTAAAGGAAGATTTGAAGGAGCAGCTGCACTAGAAAGGTCTTAGGACCTCTAAAGGACAGCAGACTGGGAGCAGCACTTTGAAGTCAGAGGATCAGCCCATTGCTTTGAATGTGGTGCGTATCGCAAATAGTCTCTTTCATGGTAGTGACAGCAAAAGGCTGGAGGAAAGTTCTTCCAGAAGGAACTGGCGAGACACGAAAACAGGACTGCGATTTTTTGTCTCCACATTCGGAGTCAGAAAACGTCTGTTGCCGTTTGGGTCATGAAATTACTTGGGTAAAGACCTCCGACAGAGGAGAGGCGGCGGCCACAACGGACATCAATAAGGACGACTCAGGAGCAAAGGACTAGCTGCAGACATTGGATTCAGAAGCATGTACGCTGCAAGCAGCACAGGAGGGAGCCATGGGTGGAGTGTGAGGAGCCAGGGCCACCAGGAAAAGCGACCGTCCCGCGGTTTAGAATAAGACATGTTGCAACCACGTGGCTATGAAGCAAAGCAGCTTAGTGGGTAAGGCAAGGCCTCAGATACTCAAAAAAAAACAAAAAGCTGGTAGGTGGAGGCTCAGATGGCGGAAGGGGACTTACCTCATTGTAAGTGGGCAGCAGAACCTGAGAGGAGATCAGAGGTCCACATGGCTCTGTGCAAAGTAGGAGCAACATTAGGGAGATGCTTCTTCAGGGCCAAAAATAGTATGGAGCACATACAACACTTGACCCAAAAGATGACCTCAGCCCTTGGTGTGAACTCCTTCCAAGGTGGGAATTTAAAAAGGCACCCAGCGATTGGAACACTGAGGTAGCCTCCAATGCTCACCAAGTCTTCAGAGACAATCAATGAGGCAATGCCAAGGTTCTGGAAAGATCTCCACAGCTAGCTGGTAACCAGAACTAGGTCTAGAAAGTAATATGGAGCCCAGTGCCCGAAGGTCAGTTACAGGTTAGCCCTGCCATGTCCTTTCCAGCGAGGTCTGAACAGGATACCCCAAAGCTCGGGGAGGCTGATCCAGATCACCGCTTGATCTTCTAGACTCTACAATGGCATCGATGTAGTGAGGAACCTCAATTGTAGTATAAAAAAAAAAAAACTTTTACCAGCAGAGCTGAAGAACCAAAAGTCCATCCTCCTAGAACACTAGGAAAAAAATGAGGTCAACTTATGTTTGTCAGTGTCCCAGCCTCCCGATACCCAACAAAAGCTTTCACAATCCTACACACACCCCCCCAACCAGGCCTCGGCAATCCTACACACACCCCCCCAACCAGGCCTCGGCAATCCTACACACACCCAACCAGGCCTCGGCAATCCTACACACACCCAACCAGGCCTCGGCAATCCTACACACCCCCAACCAGGCCTCGGCAATCCTACACACACACCCAACCAGGCCTCGGCAATCCTACACACACACCCAACCAGGCCTCGGCAATCCTACACACACCCAACCAGGCCTCGGCAATCCTACACACACCCAGCCAGGCCTTGGCAATTATAAAAAAAAAAAAGATACCCAACCAGGCCTTGGCAATCCTACACACACACCCAACCAGGCCTCGGCAATCCTACACACACACCCAACCAGGCCTCGGCAATCCTACACACACCCAACCAGGCCTCGGCAATCCTACACACACACACACAACCAGGCCTCGGCAATCCTACACACACACACACCATCAACCAGGCCTCGGCAATCCTACACACACACCCAACCAGGCCTCGGCAATCCTACACACACACCCAACCAGGCCTCGGCAATCCTACACACACCCAACCAGGCCTCGGCAATCCTACACACACACACACACACACCATCAACCAGGCCTCGGCAATCCTACACACACACCCAACCAGGCCTCGGCAAACCTACACACACACCCAACCAGGCCTCGGCAATCCTACACACACACCCCCCCAACCAGGCCTCGGCAATCCTACACACACACCCAACCAGGCCTCGGCAATCCTACACACACCCAACCAGGCCTCGGTAATCCTACACACACACCATCAACCAGGCCTTGGCAATCCTACACACACACCCCCCCAACCCGGCCTTGGCAATCCTACACACACACACCCCCCAACCAGGCCTTGGCAATCCTACACCCCCCCCAACCAGGCCTTGGCAATCCTACACACACCCAGCCAGGCCTTGGCAATCATACGATACCCAACCAGGCCTCGGCAATCCTACACACACCCAACCAGGCCTCGGCAATCCTACACACACCATCAACCAGGCCTTGGCAATCCTACACACACACCCCCCCAACCAGGCCTTGGCAATCCTACACACACCCAGCCAGGCCTTGGCAATCATACGATACCCAACCAGGCCTTGGCAATCCTACACACACACCCAACCAGGCCTCGGCAATCCCACACACACACACCCAACCAGGCCTCGGCAATCCCACACACACACCCAACCAGGCCTCGGTAATCCTACACACACACCCAACCAGGCCTTGGCAATCCCACACACACACACCCAACCAGGCCTTGGCAATCCCCCACACACACACACCCACACACACACACACACCCAACCAGGCCTTGGCAATCCAACACACACCCACCCAACCAGGCCTCGGCAATCCTACACACACCCACCCAACCAGGCCTTGGCAATCACACACACACACCCAACCAGGCCTCGGCAATCCTACACACACCCAACCAGGCCTTGGCAATCATACGATACCCAACCAGGCCTCGGCAATCCTACACACACACCCAACCAGGCCTTGGCAATCCTACACACACACACCCAACCAGGCCTCGGCAATCCCACACACACACAACACACACACACACACACACACACACCCCCAACCAGGCCTCGGCAATCCTACACACACACCCAACCAGGCCTTGGCAATCCTACACACCCAACCAGGCCTTGGCAATCATACGATACCCAACCAGGCCTCGGCAATCCCACACACACCCAACCAGGCCTTGGCAATCCCACACACACACACCCCCAACCAGGCCTCGGCAATCCTACACACATACACACCCAACCAGGCCTCGGCAATCCTACACACACCCAACCAGGCCTTGGCAATCATACGATACCCAACCAGGCCTCGGCAATCCCACACACACCCAACCAGGCCTTGGCAATCCCACACACACACACCCCCAACCAGGCCTCGGCAATCCTACACACATACACACCCAACCAGGCCTCGGCAATCCTACACACACCCAACCAGGCCTTGGCAATCCAACACACACACCCAACCAGGCCATGGCAATCATACGATACCCAACCAGGCCTCGGCAATCACACACACACACACACCCCCAACCAGGCCTCAGCAATCCTACACACACCCAACCAGGCCTTGGCAATCCTACACACACACACACACCAAACCAGGCCTCGGCAATCCTACACACACACCCAACCAGGCCTCGGCAATCCTACACACACACCCAACCAGGCCTCGGCAATCCTACACACACACCCAACCAGGCCTCGGCAATCCTACACACACACACACCCAACCAGGCCTCGGCAATCCTACACACACACACACACCCAACCAGGCCTCGGCAATCCTACACACACACCCAACCAGGCCTCGGCAATCCTACACACACACCCAACCAGGCCTCGGCAATCCTACACACACCCAACCAAGCCTCGGCAATCCTACACACACCCAACCAAGCCTCGGCAATCCTACACACACCCAACCAAGCCTCGGCAATCCTACACACACCCAACCAAGCCTTGGCAATCCTACACACACCCAACCAAGCCTTGGCAATCCTACACACACCCAACCAAGCCTTGGAAATCCTACACACACCCAACCAAGCCTTGGCAATCATACGATACCCAACCAGGCCTACACAACTTCTGTCACACACACTTTCAAATTAAGACTCGTCCACCTATTTATAAAACATTTTTTTTATTTTTGAGTTTATACACTAAAAAAAAGGTAATAAATACAATAAAAGGCAAGTAATCGAGGCACTTATTATAACCCTGGGAGTCAAGCTCCGTAATCCTCAGGGTCACACACTCGTCTCTTCCATGGTCACATCATTGAAAGGACGATCAAGTTCACAGCCACAGCATTGGATATAAGTAAAAAAAAAGTGTCAGTAACATAGGCAATATAAAGTCGTACAGCTCCCCGACAGGGAAAGGAAGTCTCAAAGTTATTCCATCATGATACAAAAGCTCTGAAATGGGCAAAACAAAAAACACTACTAACATGGAGGATGGGGATAAAAATACTTCATAATAACTGCACCTAAGTGGGCGCGAGTACCGTCTGTTCTAGAGTACATACGTGTGCGTGTACATAGGATAAAGCTGCTACAATGAGTGTCAGTCACAGAATAAAAATCGGGAGAAACGGCCGGCTGGAGGACAGACCACGAGTGTGCTCACACACCAGGAACAAACTCAACCCCACCCCCTGGCATCTCAGGAGAGCCTCCAAACCTAACCCAACCCCGGCATCTCAGGAGAGCCTCCAAACCTAACCCAACCCCGGCATCTCAGGAGAGCCTCCAAACCTAACCCAACCCCGGCATCTCAGGGGAGCCTCCAAACCTAACCCAACCCCGGCATCTCAGGAGAGCCTCCAAACCTAACCCAACCCCGGCATCTCAGGGGAGCCTCCAAATCTAACCCAACCCCGGCATCTCAGGAGAGCCTCCAAACCTAACCCAACCCCAGGAGAGCCTCCAAACCTAACCCAACCCCGGCATCTCAGGAGAGCCTCCAAACCTAACCCAACCCCGGCATCTCAGGGGAGCCTCCAAATCTAACCCAACCCCGGCATCTCAGGAGAGCCTCCAAACCTAACCCAACCCCAGGAGAGCCTCCAAACCTAACCCAACCCCAGCATCCCAGGAGAGCCTCCAAACCTAACCCAATCCCGGCATCTCAGGAGAGCCTCCAAACTCAACCCAACCCCGGCATCTCAGGAGAGCCTCCAAACCTAACCCAACCCCGGCATCTCAGGAGAGCCTCCAAACCTAACCCAACCCCGGCATCTCAGGGGAGCCTCCAAACCTAACCCAACCCCGGCATCTCAGGGGAGCCTCCAAACCTAACCCAACCCCGGCATCTCAGGGGAGCCTCCAAACCTAACCCAACCCCGGCATCTCAGGGAAGCCTCCAAACCTAACCCAACCCCAGCATCTCAGGGGAGCCTCCAAACCTAACCCAACCCCGGCATCTCAGGGGAGCCTCCAAACCTAACCCAACCCCGGCATCTCAGGGAGCCTCCAAACCTAACCCAACCCCGGCATCTCAGGGGAGCCTCCAAACCTAACCCAATCCCGGCATCTCAGGGGAGCCTCCAAACCTAACCCAACCCCGGCATCTCAGGAGAGCCTCCAAACCTAACCCAATCCCGGCATCTCAGGAGAGCCTCCAAACCTAACCCAATCCCGGCATCTCAGGAGAGCCTCCAAACCCAACCCCGGCATGTCAGGAGAGCCTCCTAACCCAACCCCGGCATCTCAGGAGAGCCTCCAAACCTAACCCAATCCCGGCATCTCAGGTGAGCCTCCAAACCTAACCCAATCCCGGCATCTCAGGAGAGCCTCCAAACCTAACCCAATCCCGGCATCTCAGGAGAGCCTCCAAACCTAACCCAATCCCGGCATCTCAGGAGAGCCTCCTAACCCAACCCCGGCATCTCAGGAGAGCCTCCTAACCCAACCCCGGCATCTCAGGAGAGCCTCCTAACCCAACCCCGGCATCTCAGGAGAGCCTCCTAACCCAACCCCGGCATCTCAGGAGAGCCTCCAAACCTAACCCAACCCCGGCATCTCAGGAGAGCCTCCAAACCTAACCCAACCCCGGCATCTCAAGAGAGCCTCCAAACCTAACCCAACCCCGGCATCTCAGGAGAGCCTTCAAACCTAACCCAACCCCGGCATCTCAGGAGAGCCTCCAGCTTTAAATAAGGAGTGTCTGGCTATCTGCTAGGAAGGAGGAGTTTCTCATGGGGACAGCCTCCTAGTAGGCCAGAAATTGACCTGGGGCTCAGCAATTGGTCAGTCATTGTAGGCCGTACAATAAAGGCAATTGTAGGGAGTACGCGCCATTCTAAATCCAACCACCTCAGATCTAGATGGGCGGCACCTTAATACTATGGAGAGAGGAACGGGCTCAGTAACCGAGGATGTCGTCACATCACATCCACAAAGAATTCACTGGGGTTGCCCATGGCCATGTGAAATGATTGTCGGCTGGCAGTCAGCTCGGGAGGAACTGAGGCAAGGTCACGGACGAGGGGAGGAGCACCAGGGGGGACGGATGAGGAAGGAGGACAAGACGAGGGTGGAGGAAGAGGAGGTGATGGCATCATCATGAGCATCATGGGGTTATAGGAGAGGGGGACACCCGGAGCCGGGTAAGAATGGATTGACGGGGGGTGATGAGGGTGGTGAGGAGGATGGTGATGAGGGTGGTGAGGAAGGTGGTGCGGAGGCTGAGACCGCACAGAACGTTCGCTGGGTGGACCAGTCTCTGCTCCACCCCTCCTCACGCTGCTACGTGTGGAGTATTCAGACTCGCTGCCAGATCCCGATTTAGAGTCTCCACCACCACCTCCAGATCGCTCTTCTTTCTGCACTCCACGGCCTCCATCACTACGAGTAGATCCGCTGCTCCGACTCCCTGGAACAGAGAAAAAAGGAAACCAAAATCAGCCGACCGGAAATCACACAGCAGCCCCAGTGTCCCCCAAAAGGCCATTCAACCCCTTCCACAGTCCTTCCTAAAGAGGCAACTAGAGCACCCCAAAGTCTCTAGAGAACCCTCTCAGAACCTTTCTAAAAAAGCAGCCAAGTCCCCCATGAAGTCTCCTACAAAAGGGCAGCCAGAGTCCTCCCAAACATGGCAGCAAAAACCCTCCCAGAACCCTCTGGAGTCTCTCCTAAATAAGTTTCCATATTCACCCGCAAAGTCTCTTTCCAAGGGCAGCCAGAGTGCCCCCCAAAAGCCTCTCCTAAAACAGCACACACGTTTCTCCAGAGTCTCTTAAAATAGATTACAGAAACAACTCCCCCCCCCCCCCCCCCATAGTGCCCCCCATAGTCTATCCTAAAAGGACTCCCGGAGCCCATCATGGAGTCACCTCTGAAAGGACAGATGGAAGGATTCAGGAAATGAAGACTAGGACCTGGCTATAGGTTCGGAGTGGACGGCACTGGACACTCACCTTCACTGTGTTGGCTCCCGGCACTGCCCAGGCCGTAGCTGTAGGAGGAGAGCTCGTGGTAGGCCGGAGGTTGTGTGCTGTATGGATGAGGAGCTGGATACTGATAGGAGAAGGTGGGAAGAAGAGGCCAAGGCGACGCTCCGGGGAGAGGAAGAGGAGCCAGAGTATCCTGATCAGAGGCACCGCTTGATCCATCATTATCATTCAGCGATAGATTAGCCATGTCTGGAAAAGATTAGAGATTGGTTAGCCATGTGTCCATAGAGCCCAATGATGATCCCGAGAGGGAACCCTCCCATCAGATACTTACAGTTCTCACAGCCAGAGAGGTCCCCAAAGATGTAGTAACATTGCTCGGAGAAGGTGATCTTGTTCACCGTGTGACGGATGAACCCCGCTTTCAGTAAATTACTGGCAAATTTACGAGCCTCTCGCCGGTCCTGGAAGCCCTCAACATGGTGATACAACCAATCCACCACATCAGAGCCTGAAGGAAAAAAAGGAGATGAGAACCAGAACGCTGACCTTCCTTCACCCCCGCCCTCCCCCCAGTCCTTCCTCCCACCTTCAAACAAAACGTGTATGACCTGTGCTACCACCCTCATTACAGCCTTAGGGTGGGGGGCTACGCCCTCCCCCCAGTCCTTCCTCCCACCTTCAAACAAAACGTGTATGACCTGTCCTACCACCCTCATTACAGCCTTAGGTAGTTCCCCACCTCACCTCCCTCATTACAGCCTTAGGGGTGGGGGGCTACATTATGACAAAAGATGACCCCAAACTGCCTGGGAAAGCCATTGAGCTTGAAAGTGATCACACCGGCAATATCCACACCGTCTCATTATCCAACACCCCCCAAAATTCTCACCGTCGCATCTCCAACCTGCAGGTTCTGGGGGTGCCCCCCAACCCCAGTGCAGATCCCAACTTCAGAGCTTCTCTTACAACCACCTCTACATCAATTACCCCCACCTCTCTAATCTGTATGTTCTGGGGTGCCCCCAACCCCACACAGATACCAACTTCTCAAAGCCCCCCCCCCTATAATAAATTCCCCTAATCTGCAGGATCTGGGGTGCTCCCTTACAATGCACTGCTCCCAGCGCCTCCCTGCTCCACCTACTCTTTCTATAATCTCCTTACGTCTAATTAAATCCAGTGGTCTCCAAACTGCGGCCCTTTGATTGCCTTTATCCGACCCGTGAGGCATTATTCCTCCCACTGACACCAATGATGGGGGCACTATTCTCCCACTGACACCAATGATGGGACACTATTCCTCCCACTGACCCCAATGATGGGGGGCACTATTCCTCCCCCTGACACCAATGATGGGACACTATTCCTCCCACTGACAACAATGATGGGGCACTATTACTCCCACTGTCACCAATGATGGGGCACTATTCCTCCCACAGACACCAATGATGGGACACTATTCCTCCACTGACACCAATGATGGGGACACTATTTCTCCCACTGACACCAATGATGGGGACACTATTCCTCCCACTGACACCATGATGGGACACTATTCCTCCACTGATACCAATGATGGGACACTATTCCTCCCACTGACACCAATGATGGGACACTACTCCTCCCACTGACCACCATTGATGGGGCACTATTCCATCCCACTGACACCAATGATTGGGGGCACTATTCCTCCCTCTGACACCAATGCTGGGGGCACTATTCCTCCAACTGATACCAATGAGGGGACACTATTCCTCCCATTGACACCAATGATGGGGACACCATTTTAATTTTTAGAAAGTTTGCAGACCTCTGATCTAATCTAAAGCTTCTGGGGTACCCCATTCCCAGCACTCTTTAGAAGAAGAAGAAGAAGAAGAAGAAGAGAAGAAGAAGAAGAAGAAGAAGAAGAAAGGACCACACACACGACGACAAACTCACCCAGGAAGGCATTGGGAATGGTAATCTTCAGCCACATTCGGTCTCGGACTTCGAGGCCAGATTCTGGGGAAGCCATGGCCCTAACTACAGATGCCAGATCTGTGTGTATGGACAGACTGAAGAGGGACACTGGTGGGAGAGCGTGAGACACTAAAGAAAATAAAGAGAAGAAGAGTGAGCACACACCACGTAGAATAAAAATAAGCACTGACCATCCCGGACGAGCCCCCAATCTGTAACTCACACTCGGTCTCGGTCACGGAGGTGCTGGAAGTCATGCTGCTCATGGAAGCACTACCGGGATACACCGGGAAGGAGCCGCTCATTGCTGCAGAGTGGGACACCCAGGCAGCCGGATCAATAGGCTGGATGGGCTCATCTACACAAAGAGAAATCATCATTAATAGCAGAAGAGAAGCGTGAAAAACAGCCCGATACCAGAAACGCATGACACCTACTGCGGGGAAGAGTGAAGTAACCTTGGGGTGAGGGGTCCCAGCATTTCGCCACAGTCAGAATGATTGGCCTGGAAGAGAGGCAAAGAGGAGGAATGACATATTGGGCACCATGAACTCCTATAATGAGGACCTGAGGGGTCCACTTTTCACCAACTTACCCCGGTTTATGGACGATGTCTCTGAGGACCCGAACGGCATCATCGTTGCTCATATTCTCAAAGTTTATATCATTGACCTGCAAGACAACAAGCAGACATTTCCTAGTAAAAGCACAGCAGGAAAAAAATCATCAAATGCTGAGAGTGACAGTGATGAGGCAGAGGTGACCCCCCCGGGGGACAAGGGACAAAGAGGCAGAGGTGACCCCCCCGGGGGACAAGGGACAAAGAGGCAGAGGTGACCCCCCGGGGGACAAGGGACAAAGAGGCAGAGGTGACCCCCCGGGGGACAAGGGACAAAGAGGCAGAGGTGACCCCCCCCGGGGGACAAGGGACAAAGAGGCAGAGGTGACCCCCCCGGGGGACAAGGGACAAAGAGGCAGAGGTGACCCCGGGCCCCGGGGGACAAGGGACAAAGAGGCAGAGGTGACCCCCCGGGGGACAAGGGACAAAGAGGCAGAGGTGACCCCCCCGGGGGACAAGGGACAAAGAGGCAGAGGTGACCCGCGGGGGCAAGGTACAAAGAGGCAGAGGTGACCCGCGGGGCAAGGGACAAAGAGGCAGAGGTGACCGGCGGGGCAAGGGACAAAGAGGCAGAGGTGACCCGCGGGGCAAGGGACAAAGAGGCAGAGGTGACCGGCGGGGCAAGGGACAAAGAGGCAGAGGTGACCCGCGGGACAAGGGACAAAGAGGCAGAGGTGACCCGCGGACCCGGGACAAAGAGGCAGAGGTGACCCGCGGGGCAAGGGACAAAGAGGCAGAGGTGACCCGCGGGACAAGGGACAAAGAGGCAGAGGTGACCCGCGGACCCGGGACAAAGAGGCAGAGGTGACCCCGGGCCCATTAGTCAGTAGCATGGTTCAATGCGACCCAGAAGGTCGATATGCATTTGTGTTTACTATCTGCAGCACCGTCTGTCATGGATGGGATTTGGGGGGGGGGGGGGGGCACACTGACCTGCAGTAACATGTCTCCAGGTTCTATCCTCCCGTCTGCAGCTACCGCTCCTCCCTTCATGATAGAACCGATGTAGATTCCTCCATCACCTCGCTCATTACTCTGACCAACAATAGAGATCCCCAGAAAGTTGTACTTCTCTGCAAACAGAAAAAGAGAATAAGAAAATCACTGCCATCATACTGTAGTGCGCCCCCCCCCGGTGATCACATTGGAAAAAAGCAACTTTCCTGAGCGAGAGAGGGGAAGAGAGAGAGAGAGAGAGAGATGAGAGAGAGAGAGGCGAGAAGAGGAGAGAGAGAGAGAGAGAGAGAGAGAGAGAGAGAGAGGAGAGTTGAGAGAGAGAGAGAGATGAGAGAGAGAGAGAGACACTCACCCATGTTCAGCGTCACTGTAATGATATTTAGGGACATGGTGGAATCCGTCACACTGCTGAACGATGACGTCTGAAAAAACAACAAAACAGCAGTCACATGTCTGTCACACCATCCCCCACACCCCTCAGATGATGAGTGTCACCCCCAGAACAGACTGATCCTCCCCCTTTGTCACCCTGTATAAGGAGGAGGACAGACCCCGGTATTCGGTGTACTCACCCTCTCTAGGCGGGGTGGTCTCTGCTTTCGGCGGCGGCGGTGACGTTTCAGTAAGCGGGATGCACTGCTTTGTTCTGTGGAGCTGCTGAACCTGTCGGTGGGATAGAGAAATGTAATGGCTCTCAGCTGTACAGGAATAGTGGAGGCCGGTCAGTGTGGTGCAGAGATGGAGATAGAAAAGAGTTGTGTGTACAATGAAAGGATGGAGGCGGATCAGTACGGGGGGGGTCCGCAGACAGTACGAGGGGGGGGTCCGCAGACAGTACGAGGGGGGGGTCCGCAGACAGTACGAGGGGGGGGGTCCGCAGACAGTACGAGGGGGGGGTCCGCAGACAGTACGGGGGGGGGTCTGGCAGACAGTACGGGGGGGGGGGGTCCGCAGACAGTACGAGGGGGGGGGGGGGTCCGGCAGACAGTACGGGGGGGGGGGGGTCCGGCAGACAGTACGGGGGGGGGGTCTGGCAGACAGTATGGGGGGGTCCGGCAGACAGTACGGGGGGGGGGGTCCGGCAGACAGTACGGGGGGGGGGGGGTCTGGCAATGAAGAGAACACATACCCTACACATGCATATTAGTGGCTCCAGAGACAGCAGAGCTGTGGGAGGAAAGAAAGCAGAGAAGAGTGAAGGGAAGACAGGTCATCTAACATACAATTAGTATTACAGACTCCGCCTACTAGAGTCACGTGACACGGTCAGCCGGATTGGACGGGTGAGTGGGCGGAAACAGTACCTGCTCATAGTGTCATCTTCCTCGGAGTCACAGATACTGGTCTCTATCTCACTGGTGAGGAGGGTGGAGGACGACTCGTACCCAGACAGGTGGCGATCGCTCCTCCCATTCAGAGGTCGGCCTGTCAGAAAGAGGAGGAGGAGCCTAGATTTATAGGGTGGAACTGAGGCATGATGGTAAACATAGAAAAGCATTTATATACATATCACACCCCCAGAGAGGGGACAATAACGATCGTCTCCCCTGCAGATTGTGTAAGTTTTCCACATTTACATAGAAATGAAGGTCTATAATTTTTATCATATGATGGAGACAGAAAATCAACCAAAAATCCAGAGAAATCACACAATACAAATGTTATAAATGGAGTAAAATAAGTATTTGCTCCCCGACCAACCATAATTCTGCCCCCACAGACTGGCTCCAGTAGGTTCTCATGTAGTGTATATATATATATAGTGTATATATATATGGGGTATACACAGACTGGCTCCAGTAGGTTCTCATGTAGTGTATATATATATACTATATATAGTGTATATATATGGGGTATACACAGACTGGCTCCAGTAGGTTCTCATGTAGTGTATGTATATATATATATATATATATGGAGTATATATGGGGTGTATACAGACTGGCTCCAGTAGGGGCTCATGTGGTATATATATGGAGTCTATAGTGTATATATATGGGGTATACACAGACTGGCTCCAGTAGGGGCTCATGTGGTATATATGGGGGGTATATAGTATATATATGGGGGGGGGTATATAGTATATATATGGGGTATACACAGACTGGCTCCAGTAGGGGCTCATGTGGTATATATGGGGGGTATATAGTATATATATGGGGGGGTATATAGTATATATGGGGTATATATGGGGTATACACAGTCTGGCTCCAGTAGGGGCTCATGTGGTACACAGATCAGTCCTGTCAATGTAAGAAGGTTCTCCTAACGACAACTCGTTATGTGTATAGAAGACTCCTGTCCACAGAATCTCTTCCCTCCAATCCTCACCATCATGGGGAAGACCAAAGATCTGTCAGAGGACGTCGGGGAGAAGATTGTAGACCTGCACAAGGCTGGAATGGGCTACAAGACCATCAGCAAGAAGATCGGTGAGGAGGAGACAACTGGTGGAGGGATTGGAATAAATACAAAATAACCATCAATCGTCCTCAGTCTGGGGCTCCATGGAAGATTTCTCCTCATGGGGTGAGGATGGTCATGAGAAAAGTGAGGGATCCGCCCAGAACTACACGGGGGAGGAGCTTGTGAAGGATCTCAAGGCAGTTGGGACCACAGTCACCAAACAAACCATTGGTAACACAATACACCGCCATGGACTGAAATCCTGCAGCCCCCGCAAGGTCCTCCTCCTCAAGAGGACACATGTACAGGTCCTCCTCCTCAGGAAGACACATGTACAGGTTCCCCCTCCTCAGGAAGACACATGTACAGGCCCTCCTCCTCAAGAAGACACATGTACAGGTCCTCCTCCTCAAGAAGACACATGTACAGGTCCCCCTCCTCAGGAAGACACGTGTACAGGTCCCCCTCCTCAGGAAGACACGTGTACAGGTCCCCCTCCTCAGGAAGACACGTGTACAGGTCCCCCTCCTCAGGAAGACACGTGTACAGGTCCCCCTCCTCAGGAAGACACGTGTACAGGTCCCCCTCCTCAGGAAGACACGTGTACAGGTCCTCCTCCTCAGGAAGACACGTGTACAGGTCGTCCTCCTCAGGAAGACACGTGTACAGGTCCCCCTCCTTCAGGAAGACACATGTACAGGTCCCCCTCCTCAGGAAGACACATGTACAGGTCCCCCTTTACTAACAACCAATATTTATCTTTAGTATACTGTATTATTACACTCCTGATGAATGGCTGAAACGCGTCGAGTGCAACTAGATACCAAGACACACCTGGTTTCATTATTTACGTTTATGGTTTCAATTCCTCATGTATGTTTATCATGTCTACCCATTAATAGTATTGTATGCTATGAGCAGCATATCTCCATGCAAGTCATGTGACTCTTTATTCCATACAATGTTTTTATGAAGAATCGGATATGATTTCTACATTCATGTATTTGTATTTATGTGCCCATTTCTGTCATTATTAGATATGGAGGGCCCAGTTATCTCTCCTTTTCTATACTTGTATCATGTGATATTCTGTCTCCATCATATAAAAACACACCAATGATAAAAATTATAGACCTTCATTTCTATGTAAGTGGGCAAAACTCACACAATCGGCAGGGGAGACGATCGTTATTTCCCCTCTGTATATGTATGCGTCCCATGTATATAGCTGTCACCACCCCCACCCTGTATGGGTCCCATGTATATAGCTGTCACCACCCCCACCCCTTCCCTGTATGGGTCCCATGTATATACCACCCCCACCTACCTGTATGGGTCCCATGTATAAAGCCTTAACCCCCCACCTACTTGTATGAGTCCCATGTATATACCACCCCCACCTACCTGTATGGGTCCCATGTACATACCAGACACCACCCCCCCACCTGTATGGGTCTCACTCCCCACCTCACACCTCGCTCAGCACTCTCACCTCGCTCAGCACCCAACCCCCCCCCCACCTTGGTCAGCACTCTCACCCCCCCCCACCTACAGTTATGGGTCTCACACCCCCCCCCCCCTCACCTTGGTCAGCACTCTCACCCCCCCCACCTATAGTTATGGGTCTCACCACCCCCCCTCACCTTGGTCAGCACTCTCACCCCCCCACCTACAGTTATGGGTCTCACACACCCCCCCCCCCCTCACCTTGGTCAGAACTCTCACCCCCCCCCACCTACAGTTATGGGTCTCACCCCCCCCCCCCTCACCTTGGTCAGCACTCTCACCCCCCCCACCTACAGATATGGGTCTCACACCCCCCCCTCACCTTGGTCAGCACTCTCCCGTCTGCGGGGACGCTCCCTTCGGACAGACACAACAGACTCGGTCTCGGTTTCTTGATCCAGGTTCTCTGCGCTGTCAGACACATTGGGACTACAAAGTAGAGAAAAAGTCAGAATGTTCTCTGACACTCTGTACACAATACGGCTCTGACTACATGAATTGCCAATTTCCTGTATACACTTACTGGAATGAGGGAGGGCGGGAGTCTCCGATGCCACTGGTCCTCTCTACAGGGGGCGGAGGGAGAGGAGGAGGAACAGGGGAAGGCTCCGGTCTCATCTCAGGAGGAGGAGGAGGAGGTGGTGGAGGTGAAGACTGTTCAGGCAGTGATGTCTCTGCAGAGACCAGCTACAAAGACCAAAAGAAAAATAACACGTCACACACAGATAGACCATAACCATGGAAGGTGACCAGGGGTGGAGATCATCACTGGCCTAGGATAGCAACAGACCACCCAGAGCCACACCCCAACCCCGCCCCCCCCCCCCCGCCTGCCAGGG